>JAUIMM010000368.1:7897500-8352500 GCA_031769625.1 Taudactylus pleione | reverse complement strand
ACCCCAGCTTAAAATCCATTTTCTGCAAGTATAAAAATGCAGTCAAAAAAATTATGTTGAGTAGTTTGCATAAAATGCAACATAGAATTCTGTACTGTAAGTGTGTGATATGAAATAATAAGATATAGCATAAAAAAAAAAAATTAAAGTACGGACTTTGCTATTTAGAGAGTCAATTCATGATTATGAAAATTAATAATGTCAATTTAAAAATAATATTTGAGAAGTATAGTGATATAATAAAAATAATTAGTTTTTTATTTGTCAAATACTACTCATGCTACAATCTTAATATCAATCAAGCATGGGGAGGACAAATAACTTATTACGTAGGGCTCACCTCTAGCGCACAATCATGAAAGGACAGCAGTTATAGATAAAGTGTAACACGGATACCTTTTTTGCCAGTTGTCCAGAATTTCTAGCGATAATCCCAAATTTGAAAGATTTGAACCTGAATTTTTTTTTAGTCCCTGGACACATCCCTATTTTTCAATTCTGACCAGTAGAGAAAAAATTATCTAGCTATGTATAAAAAGTACCCCTCATGTTCTAATAAATTAATATTTACTAAAACAGCAATCAATATACAAAAAATACTCTACACTCATGGTTGGCGAAGACATGGTAATAAGGGTGGTACTGCATCCCGGTCGGTCTAGACAGCATCGCACATGAAGAGCTGAGTTACAACTTATTGTTATGAGAAGCTCAGAAAAGAACGCAAAGTCTGAAAAGTAATACCCGGCTATTGTTTTGGCAGAAATAGTAAGAATGTCTGGAACACGGTGCTGTCAGCATCTAGCGCTTTTCTGAAATCAATATATGCTGGTGCTACACTTATGTGTATTGCAGATTTCTGCTGCCACCAAAGCTCAGATTTTAGTAGTGTTTTCATGAACTTCTGAGCAAGTTTTTTTATTTTATTATTTATTTATTTATTTTTTTAAACCTGCTTTGGAAAATGCAGCTTTTACAAATCAATAGCTTTTTACAGGCTGAAGTGTTTCACATTCATTTCAATGGGGCTGGATTTCAGCAGCTTTTTTTCCCCATATGCTAGGAGAAAATTCTATGTGTACCGTTCATAGGCGGTAGACTTTTTGGAAACGCCTAGTGTACCAGCAAAGAGCAGAGCCCTAAGACATTAGTCATATGAATTAGTAGCAGATATATGCTGCCTTTTACGAATATATAATATATTGTTACCACCAGCGAAAGGGTACATACACAAACTACTCTTTGCAATGTGTTTCATGCACTGCATTTATGTACGCGTTTCATATTCGTTTAGATGAATTTATAAGTGCATTCAATCTGTGTTTTAAAACATTCCTAACAAGTGAAAAAAAAAATTTGTTCAAGTGAAACCCATGTGGAAACACATATATACTGTAAACGTGACTCATTGCATCTATAATATGCTACCATTGATATGAATGAAAGTTTGCACGTCCAAAACAGCGCACTGCTCCGTCAGTTAAACATGCGTAAAAATGGAAATCTTTAGGTACAATGATTTTTATTGCTAATCCATTCACATGTGTTAAATGAGTTGCATTTAAAACTGCATATTTATCATAATGAATAAGTAGTTGTTTAAAAAGCATTGTATTTTGAATGGCTCTTTCGACTGAATAAAACATGGATACTATTACACTGTATATAAAGTTAAGTTTTATTCAGCATTTATTGTTTAATAATCCAAAGCACTCATACTATTATTTCATGTTACAGTGATGACTAGATAATGTTTTACTGGAGTCATGTTATCGAAGTAGTGTAAAATAATGTGTATGGTTCAACAATATAATAATTACATAGGAGAAATAATATATTCTCTGGTGTTTTATAGAACATTTTATATACGGTATATATAAAGTAAAAAACAAAGGCCCTCATTCAGAGCCGTTCGCTATTTGCGGTCGTTCGTTTAAAAACAAGGGGTGGCTATTCAAATGATCCGTACGCACATTGCAGTCTGTTCACACCTCTAAGTCTGAACGAACGAGCAAAACATACGCTCGTTTATTTGTTAAAAACGCCCCCTGGCCGCTCGCACCATACGTCATGTCCGCTATTTATTAGATTAATCGAGTACATCGACCAGCGTATGAACTGCTCGCTATTCTTGTGGTTGGTGTTTGCTACCACAAATTTGCGAGCAGTTCTGGCTCTAAAATAACCCAGTGACGTGGTCAATGACGCTGCTGTTTTAAATATACACACCCATAAAACGCCCGTTTTGACCTTTAAGCACGCCTGCGTTCGGATCTCCACTCCCCATTTTCAAGCACCTTCCCCTGTTACCACCCACATACGCCTCATTCTGTCACTCAAAATAGCAGGCACTCGCTATATAGCGTACAAACGATTTTCGGCCGCACTGACTGGTTCGCGCATGCGTACTAAAAACCGTACGCATGCGCAGATGTGCAAACATCGCTCGGAACGAGCGTACTGCCGCTAACGAGCGGCTCTGAATGAGGGCCAAAGACTTTTAAATAATGATTCAGGTTTAAGCACTTCCAGGTCTCAAGTTGGGAGACGTTTAACCCTGGAACACTAACCATGGGTCTGTCAGACCTGAACATTATTCACATTTGTAAATAAAACAAATAAACTATATATTTTTTTTAAATCTGCTATCTTCAGTACCTTACTATAATAGTAGATCTATATCAGCCATAATACGTAAATTTAAGGAATGTTGATATTTTAGCTGTTATAGAGAATTCGGGTCTCTCGGATCCGTGGTCAGCAATAGTACGGTAACACTTTAAATAAAACTGGTTTTACTGTTTGATGCAAAAACCTGTTACCTCATGAATGGCGAGCTATACTGGAGAAAAGGGACAAATACATCAGGCATCCCTCTTGGCGAATTCTTTGTCAAGAGACTGACCACACCTATCCATGGAAGCAATCGCAATGTGACGATAGACAATTGGTTCACTTTGATTCCTTCAGGACCCATACAACCTAACACTTGTTGGCACAGTAAAGAAACACATTGATACAGAGGAAAAATACAGCAGTCTGTATTCTGCATTAACAACAATCTCGCCCTGGTTTAGTTTTATCCAAAGCAAACAAACTTTGTTGTCTTATCGACAATGCACTCTGGAAAAGACATCACTCCTACAACTGAGAAACACGATATTACAACAACTTAAAGACAACAAAAAACAAAGACGGAGAGGACACATTTGACCAGCTGTGCTCTATTGCGTCTTGCAACTGGAAAATCAAACAATGGCCCTTATGTGTATTTTATGGTGTTCTCAATGCAGTGGCATCATGAGGGGGGTGTGGGCCTCACCTCGAAGGAGGTGACACCAAAATGCCGGCTCCTCTGCAGTGACAGGAGCAGTGTGACATTTTCCCTGTAGCACCGGGCTCCTGTCATAGAATAGCAGCCGACGGTGCTGACAGCCCAGGCTCCGGAAACAGCCCAGCACGAGACCACACCCCTTTATTTTAGGCCACACCCCTTTATTTTAGACAACATTCCCTTTTTTGGGCACACATGGATAGTCAAAGTGCGCACCGGGTGTCACCAGACCCAGTGACGTCTCTGGCTGTAGGAAGAAATGCCTATGTGATCTACAGTGAGAACAACATCAGACAAGACAAAACCGTATTGGCCAGGCATCTGTTTCTTCAACAGCTAGCTTACAGTCTGATGGTTCCATGGCGACAAACTCTTTACCTCATGAAACCCGGGCGTTATTGCAAAGTGTCCTTCAAGTAACTCCGGTTCCAGCACAAACTACCCAAGCATTGCAACCTCGCCAAAGATGTGGTTTTTGTCCCTCGTCAAAGGACCAGAAGACGTTGTTCAACTGTACACGCTGTGAAAAGCCTATGTGCATGGCTCACCATGCAATGTTGTGTTCAGACTGCCTGATTTCTTACTATTAACTCTCTGTTGATAATTATCCATTCATTGATTAGTGTCTGAACACTAAATAGTTGGGTTTCTCAGACCCATGGTTAGTGATAACGTTATTTTTTTTCAAGGTTAGTGCTCCAGGGTAAAATGCATTGAGATAACAAGCTCTAAAACTATGTTTTAACCAATATGGTTGACTGTTAAAGACTTTCTGTGTACTGTACTACAGTAAGCTATACTGCTACAAGCCTACACTTCTATTTATTATGTTCTACGTCTGATCATTTTTGTATGTCGGAAAGTATTACTGCCAGGCAGCAATTGCCTATTGCACTATAAGTTATTGTTTTACAAGTTTTCAAAAACAGATAGATACAGCAAATTAAGATATAAAACAATTTAAATAAAATATAAAAAGTATGGTATACTCATTAGGAAGCATGGCTAAAATAAAGCTGCATTTAAAATAAAGGTACAAGAAGGAAACTTGTTTAGCAAAGAGAAACCAATCACCATCCACCGAAACAGCATGGTAGCTAAAATACCAGCCTGGTGATTCTGGGGTAAAGAATGTCCCAGACAAAAGAGGGTGCCAGTACATACTTTCTATGGCAGGTAGGGTGTCACCCAACTACATGTGACTATCTCAAGGGTGAGTGAAGAGGCTTTGGAGTCGTCCTACTCTGTTCCATACAATATCTACTCTCTATTAAAACTATCACATACAGTGCATCCGGAAAGTATTCACAGCGCTTCACTTTTTCCACATTTTGTTATGTTACAGCCTTATTCCAAAATAGTAATAAATTCATTTTTGTCCTCAAAATTCTACACACAATACCCCATAATGACAACAGGTAAAAAGTTTTTTTTGAGATTTTTGCAAATTTAATTAAAAAAAAAACAACTAAGAAATCACATGTACATAAGTATTCACAGCCTTTGCCATGAAGCTCAAAATTGAGCTCAGGTGCATCCTGTTTCCACTGATCATCCTTGAGATGTTCCTACAGCTTAATTGGAGTCCACCTGTGGTAAAATCAGTTATTTGGACATGATTTTGAAATCATATATAGGTGTACAGACTCGAAGAAGTTCGGAACAACCAGGACTGACTCTTCCTAGAGATGGCTGGCCGTCTAAACTGTGCGATCGCAGGAGAAGGGCCCTAGTCACGGAGATGACCAAGAACCCGATGATCACTCTGTCAGAGCTACAGCATTCCTCTGTGGAGAGAGGAGAATCTTCCAGAAAGAAAACAATCTCTGCAGCAATCCACCAATCAGGCTTGTATGGTAGAGTGGCTAGATAAAAAAGCACATGGCAGCCCGCCTGGAGTTTGCCAAAATGCACCTGAAAAACTCTCAGACCATGAGAAACAAAATTCTCTGGTCTGATGAGACAAAGATTTAACTCTTTGGTGTCAATGCCACACATTATGTTTGGAGGAAACCAGGCACCACTAATCACCAGGCCAATACCATCCCTACAGTGAAGCATGGTGGCGGCAGCATCATGCTGTGGGGATGCTTTTCAGCAGCAGGAACTGGGAGACTAGTCAGGATAGAGGGAAAGATGAATGCAGCAATGTACAGAGACATCCTGGATGAAAACCTGCTCCAGAGCGCTCTTGACCCCACACTGGGGCGACGTTTCATCTTTCGGCAGGACAACGACCCTAAGCACACAGCCAAGAAATAAAGGAGTGGCTTCAGGACAACTCTGTGAAAGTCCTTGAGTGGCCCAGCCAGAGCCCAATCTCATTGAACATCTCTGGATAGATCTGAAAATGGCTGTGCATCGACGCTTCCCATCCAACCTGATGGAGCTTGAGAGGTCCTACAAAGAGGAATGGGCGAAACTGCCCTAAGATAGGTGTGCCAAGCTTGTGGCATCATATTTAAAAAGACTTGAGGCTGTAATTGCTGCCAAAGGTGCATAAACAAAGTATTGAGCAAAGGCTGTGAATACTTATGTACATGTGATTTTAGGTTTTGGTTTTTTTTTTTATCAAGTTTGCAATAATCTCAAAAACATTTTTTACACACGGCAATTATGGGGTATTGTGTGTAGAATTTTGAGGACAAAAATTTATTTATTCCATTTTGGAATAAGGCTGTAACAAAATGTGGAAAAAGTGAAGCGCTGTGAATACTTTCCGGAATAGCTGTATATAGCATGTCCACAGAACCAGTCAGATGCATCAAAGGGACTGATTCGGAGCCACATGTGTTCCTGGATGGTGACAGGGAGGTCGCTAAACAGACACACACGGAGATGGTCCATCTTATGTGTTAAGATAGTGCCGAGGGTCGTGTTACTAAAGTGTTTGTGTTCACAGAGGCTCTATCGCTCACATAGGAGGCCTATATTTAGATGGAAAATATGCACCTACCATAGGGCTGGTACAAGTTTCCATGGTGCGACTGATGTTGGAGTCTAAAGACGCACCAGGCGGTACTACAGCGTCTACAGACGCTGAAAGTGGGGGTCTCAGTCTTTGCAAATTCATATGAGCAGATGTACACCAGGAAGCGGCTTTGTAGCGGCATTTCTATAAATTTGCAGATGGGTGGCCCACAAAGGACTTTGCCAGCGCTTCGTCTGATTCTATCTCTGAATCAGGCCATATATAGGCGCAAATTCTAGGTACAGCAATTTAGGATCGGAAGACTCCCGAGTTTCACCTCAGAAAATATTTGGCTTACAGAATGTGTTCTAATAAGTAAACCAAGAAAAACAAAAAGAACTTTAAGAATACGGACATACAGTCAGGTCCATAAATATTGGGACATTGACAGAATTTTCAGATTTTGGCCTCTATTCACCACCACAATGGCTTTGAAATGAAACAAACAAGATGTGCTTTAACTGCAGACTTTCAGATTTAATTTGAGGGTAATTACATCCAAATCAGATGAACGGTGTAGGAATTACAATGGTTTCTATATGTGCCTCCCACTTTTTAAGGGGCCAAAAGTAATGGGACTATCAACTCAAAAGCTATTTCATGGACAGGTGTGGGCTATTCCCTCATTATTTCATTATCAATTAAGCAGGTAAAAGGTCTGGAGTTGATTCTAGGTGTGACACTTGCATTTGGAATCAGTTGCTGTCAACTCTCAATATGAGATCCAAAGAGCTGTCACTATCAGTGAAGCAAGCCATCATTAGGCTGAAAAATCAAAACAAACCCATCAGAGAGATAGCAAAAACATTAGGTGTGGCCAAATGAACTGTTTGGAACATTCTTAAAAAGAAAGAACGCACCAGAGAGCTCAGCAACCCCAAAAGACCCGGAAGACCACAGAAAACAACTGTGGTGGATGACAGAAGAATTATTTCCCTGGTGTAGAAAACCCCTTCACAACAGTTGGCCAAATCAAGAACACTCTCCAGGAGGTAGGTGTATATGTGTCAAAGTCAACAATCAAGAGAAGACTTCACAAGAGTGAATATAGAGGGTTCACCACAAGATGCAAACCATTGGTGAGCCACAAAAACAGGAAGACCAGATTACAGTTTGCCAAACAACATCTAAAAAAGCCATTACAGTTCTGGAACAACATCCTATGGACAGATGAGACAAAGATCAACTTGTACCAGAGTGATGGGAAGAGAAGAGTATGGAGAAGGAAAGGAAGTGCTCATGATCTAAAACATACCACCTCCTCAGTGAAGCATGGTGGTGGTAGTGTCATGGCGTGGGCATGTATGGCTGCCAATGGAACTGGTTCCCTTGTATTTATTGATGATGTGACTGCTGACAAAAGCAGCAGAATGAATTCTGAAGTGTTTCGGGCAATATTATATGCTCATATTCAGTCAAATGCTTCACAACTCATTGGACGGCGCTTCACAGTGCAGATGGACAATGACCCGAAGCATACTGCAAAAGCAACCAAAGAGTTTTTTAAGGCTAAAAAGTGGAATGTTATGCAATGGCCAAGTCAATCCCCTGACCTGAATCCGATTGAGCATGCATTTCACTTGATGAAGACAAAACTGAAGGGAAAATGCCCCAAGAACAAGCAGGAACTGAAGACATTTGCAGTAGAGGCCTGGCAGAGCATCACCAGGGATGAAACCCAGCGTCTGGTGATGTCTATGCGTTTCAGACTTCAGGATGTAATTGCCTGCAAAGGATTTGCAACAAAGTATTAAAAAGTGAAAGTTAGATTTAGGATTGTTTAGTTTGTCCCATTACTTTTGGCCCCTTAAAAAGTGGGAGGCACATATAGAAACCGTTGTAATTCCTACACCGTTCATCTGATTTGGATGTAATTACCCTCAAATTAAATCTGAAAGTCTGCAGTTAAAGCACATCTTGTTTGTTTCATTTCAAAGCCATTGTGGTGGTGAATAGAGGCCAAAATATGAAAATTCTGTCAATGTCCCAATATTTATGGACCTGACTGTATAGGCATCAAATGTCCAGAAGGAAGTGGTTCTAAGATTATCATTATTTATTTTTAAAAAAGCAGCATATTGGGGGTCTAATATTTGGGGTCAGCTTGTGTCTTGGATCATCCTTTACCACACCTGACGGAACATCACACAGGTTATTTGCCTGTACCCAGCATGATAGATGGCCCATCAAAAGGCTTCAAAATAATGAAAAATAATATGTACCTACATAAACTTTTATATCCAGGCCTAAAAGTAGCCCAAAACCTAACTAACTTGTCAAATTACATAGGGGCGAGTCTATAAAGATCACTGTCAAATCACTGCCCACAATTACTGCAGATCAGATTTAGGAATTATGATACAACAGTCTCTCAAAGTTAATGATATTATATCCAAACCTTAAACTGATAACCAATTTAGTGACACAGAACAGCCAATTGTGGAATGATAAAATGTCCACAGTACCAAGAAGGTCACAGTTGGTAGCTGTGTCATCACAAATTAGCAGATAATGCTATCTACAGCCTTGGTAGCCTGAGCCACAGTAATTGAGAGGACAGAGGTACAGCTATAGCACCAAGTGATCCCAAACTGCTGTTAAAATAATACATTGTGGATGTGAAATAACTATGGGCCTCATTCAGAGTTGTACGCTAAGTTGATATTTATACAGTTGAGACATTATTGGTAAACTGCACGTGTGTCAAAGTAGATTTTCATAGTCACTCGCAGCAACTATTACTTGCAGTGTGAATAACAGTCAGGGAGCATTGGGGGAGGTAATAGGGAGTACAGCAACAAAACCAGGCATGTTGCAAACGTTTCGGGGGCGTGTCGCATCCTGCGACTGTAATCCCATACACAAGAAAAATGTCTCCGGCGCCTCAGTTCCTGCAGCAATCAATGCTGTGTCTTTGTACGCAGATCAGTGGTCGAAGTGGGGCGGTATACAGCGGTATGACATACCACCACTTTCCGACCCCACTTCATTTTAGATGCAGAGGAGAATGTACCAGTGCTGGGATCCAGTATGGCATCCCAGAGCTGGAACAGCGGCGGCAATGTGTAGAGAGATGTGTCCCGCAGGGGACACATCTCGATTGGGGCAGCAGAGGCGCTGGTATGTAGCCAGAACAAAGTACCGGGTCCCGGCTGCACTAGAAGCACCATGCGGCCGCCAGCCAATCGCCGGGCTCGCGGCCGCCAGTATAATGAAAAGCTGCTAAATGGCAGATTCTCACTGGCACGCATCGGCGCCAGCAGCAACGAAGAACCTAGGCTCCCGGTGGCTCCATTCCAGCAGCGCAGGTCAGAGGGAATTAGAGAGAGGGGAGGGTGTGAGAGAGGGCAGACAGAGGGAGGCAGGCAGGTAGTATTGTAGGGGGTGAAAGAGAGGCAATCAGTAAGTGAGGGCATGGTGTAAGAGAGGGTAGCAGGCAGGGAGAATTGTGTGTGGGGGAGGGTGAGAAGTACAATGGGGTGATATGGAAGCAGGGGCCCAAAGGGGGGGGGGAGATTCAATCTCCATACCCCCACCTCTAAATTCCCACTTCGAGCACTGACGCAGATGCTTAGATTTGCAAAGTTGCAGGTGGGCGTCTCAATACATTCCTCCTCGTCTGCGACACTTGCATATTTTCGCACAGCCACTGTGTACACAGAGGCAGCAGCAACGGCGGCATTAGTGTAAACTCTGTATCGGGCCCCTGTATAATATAAAAATCTGCTGCAGTAACTTAATTTTTTGACATTAATTAATGTTGGTCTGTTTTTTTTTTAAGTTTGGTTTTGTTTACCCTCAAAATTATTATTACAGTGAGTTTTAGATCGGTGCCACTTTCAAAGAGGTTGGGTATGGATAAGAGTACAGACAGCGGGTATCTCGACAGGCAGAGTCCCGATACCCGTAGGTAAGTATGCTAGCACCAACCTTTACCCCTACCCCTCCCTCCCCGGTGCCTGAACCTAACCTCCCCCCTCCCCCCGTAGTGCCTAAACCTAACCTCCCCCCTCCCCCCTGTAGTGCCTAAACCTAACCTCCCCCTCCCCGCATCTTAAACCTAACCCTTCCCCCACCCTAAACCTAACCGTTCCCCCTTAGTGTCTAACCCTAACCCTCCCTCTAGTGCTAAACCCTAACCCCTGATACTTACCTTCGAGATGCCGGCGGTCAGGATTCTGGAGCCGGGACCCAGACGCTTTTGGGATTCCGGCACTGTTATTTAGACAGCCGGCTTCCCGCACGCAGGGATGCGGACGACATCCCTTTCAAAGACAATGGCCAGTGAGGAGATTCAGAGCCTAAAGTTATTGTTCTGGGCAGGCTCAGCACAACGCTGGCTTCTGTATAAATAGTCTGTCCCTTTCCACTACTACAGGAGGTGACTAGGTTTCTACAGTCACGGTTTAACTGATGTGTCTTGCAGATCTATGCAAAGACTTAATAATACATTTATGGCTTATCAAGTTGTAGCCAATGAAACCTCTGGCTGATATGCAATCATTAGTTATATAACACCAGTTATTGACACATGAGCTAGTCTTATCCAGCCATTGCTTATTGCTAGTATATCTGAAATAATGTTACTCCCTGCACGCACTATGCACCATATTAGTGTTCATTCTAGCACCCTGCACCTGTGCAGTTTCTCTTCCTGCCTAAGGTGTCGCTCTCTGCTCTGGTGCTTCTAGCATACTAAGCTGATGCAACAAACTGCTGAGATACAGACCAGAGTGTGCTACAAGCACCAAAGCAGAAAGAAAGACACACCCCAGGCAGGAAAGAGGAACTGCACTGGTTGCGAAAGTTGCAGGGTGCTAGAATGAACACTACATATACATATTTCCAGATGTAATGTACACAAAAAGAGTGACAAAGCATAGGCAATTTGTGGCCCCCTCATTTTTGTTACGCTACTATTGCCAGGCATCCACTCATACAATAGCTGGTAGATTATTCTAAGTGTTGACGTTCAGCAACAGCTAAACACTCATAGGTTACAGAAGCTTAAATAGAACTGTACTTTTATTTGCACTAGTAGAATACAGAGTAAAGGCAATTCAGGTTGTGCACTTCAGATCTCCGAGAACCTTCAAAAATCTATCCTTGATCTCAGCAAACATGACAGAGAACAACGTTATTTATTCATTCATTTATCTTTTCATCAAGGGCGGCTTATGTGGTCTTTACTGACTTTGGTATCTCATCATCACTGTCGCATTGTATGCACTTGTAACAAGGATAATGGATCTCAGATTACAATGCCTACAGTCTCAGCCCAGAGCCTCGTAAAACAAATGGCCATAAATGCCCCCATCGTGGCCCAAATCTTGATGAATAAAAATGAAGATCTTCTCAAATAATAAAGTGACAGGTTTATTTAGAGAGCAGGAAAAGTGTTGCCATTTCCAGGCTGTAGGAATGCTGCCATCTATCTGCAGCTCGGCAGAACGCATGGCTCATTAGAAAGCACGGCTAACACATGCGATATTGCTCAGTTTAGTAAACATCAGAGGGCTGGAATGGTGGATAAAGGTGAATGCTAGATTAGAATCAAGCACTTGCTTTCAACCCCTCGCTCCCCAGAAAAAAAATAAAGAGAAAAGAAAAATATTTTCAACAAAGAAAACATTATCAAACTGTAATACAGGGCCCCGAGCAGTTGTCTCTGCTCTCGCCAGTTGTCATGCTTAAATTCTGTTGCCCCTTGGTTCTTTGCTTTGACATTGAGACCTGCGCAGCCACCAGAGATAATTATTTCAACCTTCAGGCCATCAGGCGCTCAGTTTTGATCACAGAATGAAGAAGTGAGTTTTTTTGGGGTTTTTTTTTAACAGAGTGCTTCCAAAGATTTCGCTTGACTGGATAATGAATACAGTTAATAAAAACGCACAGGTATAATCAGATAAACATATCCACACAGAAAACATACTAATAATAATACAAACACTATGTATGACATATTTATATAATACGTGTAAGATTTGGTTGAGAAATAATTTAAATACTTCTATTATAATTTAACATTTTGTGTTTATAAGTAGGACACAATTGCAACAAAATTTAACTGTATCATGGCTAGGTTATTTATCATTCAACCATTAGTCCAGGGTCTGAAATTACGCCTCATGAAATGCAAAAAGTACATAGGTGACCTATGTCAAGTACTTCCAAGACACCAGGGAAGAGAGTTTATAGATCGCTCAGTTGCGTTTGCGAACCAACTACAAACTGTACCACTAGCTAACAAAATAAAAAAAATAAAAAAAAAGCTAAAATCACCTTCCAATTAATGCTTTATAAGCACTGAAACAATGCATCTGTCATTAAACTAATGATTACATTTGGCAAAACTGTAACTTAAATTCAATATTAGAGATTATAACTAACAAATCATTGGATAGAAAGGTCCGCAGACAGCAATGCTGGGATAAATTCAAAGGACTACAGCAAGCAGATAAAAAAAAATAAAAAATAAAAATCTAGATTTAAACATTTGATTGGCAGCAATAATTAGCTATCATGGTGTCTTGTGCAAGGTCAACACTAGGCAGTAGTAGATCACACAGTTAAAACTTATCTAAAACAAAAACTATAGTGCAAGGTTTTCTATATCGGTTGCATTTATCAAATACAAAAAATAATCCGTAACTAAATCAGAATATAATTTTTTATTCAGTTAGCGCCATGAGAGAGGGGTGGTTTTGTTTTTTAGATCTAGGTTATGTTTACGCCTGATCATTCAATTTGTTTAACTTCACGCAAAGTAAAATATGTCATTGGCAAGTGCCTTTAATTTAAAAAAGTGGTTAACTTTACCTCAAGAAAACCTTTGCAGGCTAACATGGCACCGTATGTCAACAAAGCCACTTAAATAATAGCTGTCGCCTACACACAGTGCAGACGGCCATATTTCTATAATACCAGATGCATCTGGCATGTTCCCAACAAACTGATAGGCCATTTTTTTATAAGCCCATAAATCACCTGTCTAAACTGTGTTAAGGTGACGGGTCCACACGTGTCTTTACTACAAGCAAAGCCTACATTGGGTATTATCCATAAAGAGTCACTACACATGAAATGACGGTGTTACACTGCAAGGAAACCGTGGAACACAGCCTTCCCTGGCTGACAGCTGCCCTTATGCTGATCAAATGCTTGTGATGGTAAAAGATTCAGGAGTGAATGTACAACTATTATTTTGCCCATTAAAAAATAAACTTGATCAATTACTGTATGACGCTTCAAAAAAAATAAAAATAAAGTTTAGTACAAAGGGTTAATCAAAATAATTACTATGCTAGTGAAGGAAACAAACTAGCAAGCACATCGAGGGCGCTCTTCTTTAGGACTGAAGAAAGGGCTCATCCCATTGCCAGAATATGAGAGGCTGCCACCTCAACACAGCGCAACAATCTTTCGCCAGGAAAAAGTTCTCAGCACCCCCGGAAAAGAGACGCCATCCCATAGGAGCCCCTGAAGAACTATTACATTTATCACAAATGAAGATCCTGTGCCAAACTGGCTGGTCAATACCATAGAGAAGGTGTAAGATAAGACAAATTATTCACACAGCTCATACTGTACTTCACAAAAGGGAATGCACAAAAAAACAAAAACACACACCACATACATTAACAGAAGCTGAAAAATTAGCAGTAGCCTTCCTTCTCTTGTAATAGGTAACATTTGGCTATTTTTACAGGCAATTATTCTTGTTGAGATGACACTGGTGTACAGTAGGTGAGAAGCAAGAAACACAACGGAAAAAGCAGACACTGATATAAAATACAAATAAAAAAATAAAAAGAATATTGCAGGCAAAAGACAACAAATAAATTATTTATTTCCACTCATTACCGTTGACCTTTGCAAATTTACATGTTGCCTCATTTCCCTTACCCGCATTTGAGATAATCATGCCCTCAGTTACTAAAGTATAAATAATATATATCCAGTCATACCGTGTGAGCCTTTGTTTGTGCAACAGTGTCCTCAGATAAACAATGAGAGTAGCCTAACCCTGCCGCTTCCAGCAGTTCTCTCCTCCATCTAGAGTGCTGGGAATGGGAAGCTTCCGAAATAGCTGTATTAATAAAGCTGTTCATTGCTAGCACTGTATTCATATTGTTCCCTGCTTTAGCAAACCAAATATGCAGTTAATTAAATATAGAACAAATAGAGTGTCCGCTGAACACAGCAACAAAGATTGGGTGCTAAATACTTCTAAAACATTCTGATCTTATCCAACTCAAGTCTCCTGCATATAACATGAGCCTATAACTTGCTAGCAGAAATGATCATTCAATAGGGTAATGTTACAGAGTGCAATTTACAACTATAATAAGGTACATTGCACTCTCAGGTATTTTGCTACTGGTGAAAAAGTAATGGAGGAGAGTAACAGCAAAAAAAAAGAAACATGAAAAACTGCAAATATGAAATCCTACTGTGCTGAACTAAAGCCATTGGCATGCAATATGTATACAAAAAAGAAAAGAAAATGCAAAAGCTTCAGGACAACATGGCTGTTCTACATGTTTCAATAAGGAAACAGGAAACTATTTTCTCACTATTAAAATTCAATTGTTCACACTACACAGTTTTGTGGTATCTATATACTGTATGATGGACAAACCATACTGACCAGAAGGCACCCTTTAATAAGTGGGGCTTATGAAAAATGTATCCAGTACGGCAGAAATATGCATATTTCATAAGTGTCCAGCATAGATGGGACGATCTGGTCTCTGCAGCCTAAGGAGAAGGTGACTATGTTAACTGTTAAATTGCTGCAAATCACTTATATGTGAAATTTTCCTTTGATAGAAATTAAGATTTGTAACTAAAACAAATTAGGATGGTCTTTGCTTTGCTATACATATGTGCTTACAAATGTCCATTGTATATTTTTTAATTTTAAAACACAGAAATAGAGAAATATGTTCTTAGCCTACAAGAATGTTTAGGTGATCTTCACATCTCTTTCCTTAATAGACAAGTAATAGAGAGATTTGTGCAAATAGTATCCTTAATGCACTCTCAGGTGAAGCTGCGAATGTATGTAAGAGGCGAAAATTAGGATCCAGGCCAAAAAATTTCACTTCACAACATTTTCAAAGAAGACAAAAGTGCAAACCTGAGTACAGTACATCTAACGCTATTCTGTTACATATGCAATAACCATGTACTTATTTCCAAATTTCACTTCATAGTTTATTATTTGGGTAAACACAAGGAGCTGTATTTGTCACTAAAATGTACAATCCCTAAATAAATGCGGCTTCCCTATATAAAGACACCTGCTACAGAAAGTGAAGAGTACTACATAACTTTCTTACATTCAGAACGGAATTCTACATTCTTTCCTAAATAAAATATACAGAATAACTATAAAACAAAGCGAGACTAACATAGGCAACTGTCTACAATAGTGCAACAGTAATTTGCTAGTAAGTTAAACAGTGCTGATGTATGTGCTGGTAAACAGTACTGAAAAACAACCAATATCTCAGATCCATTCGCAATGCTTAACATTCACACTAAATCACAGATAGGAACACTGTCATAATGCACCTAAAAAAATAAATAAAAAAAAAAGCAGTGGTCTTACAAACGCAGCCACCCGTGTGTCATGGATATTACTAATACAGCTATGTTACCACAGGCTGCACAAACCTGTGCATGCAAGGCTGTAGGTCCAGCTACAATGTTGTAGAGTAGACTACTGTAGATTACACCAGTCAGCGAAAAGCTGGATGTACCTGGGCGCAGTGAAAAATGAAAAATGCTGACAACCAAGGAAACACGTTAGCTCATAGAGGAACTGAATATACTGATCTACAAATATGTAACATTCATGATTTGCTGACCACTACTTGATCTAACCATTGATCCTGACGCAAATAAAAATGTATACTATTTATGGAACATCATATGTTTAGTAACATAGAACATTGTAACTATTATATATTATGGCAAACAGTTTCTTACAAGAAAGGGTTGTTTCCCGTCTACTCTTTAATTCCTACTGATTATGTCACTTACTGTATAATGCACTGACCACCACCAGAAACGGAGCTGATACAAGGGGTAAAATAAATTTACTATGTCGCTTTCCAAAGCGTCTATGTCTTTGGCGGTTTCGACTGCTGAATTTAAAGGGGTAATAATTTTAAATACACAACAAAGCAGGTTTTGTATTTAAACTTATTGCCCTTAAAAAATTTAACAGCCAACACTGCTGGGGACACAGCGGCTTCTAAAAATGCTGCATAGTAAAGGCCCCTAAAACAGACTTTGGCAATCTACACTCTTACAGAGACTTGTAAACTTTAAGAGCAGCAATACAGAAGTGTTAGCCTCTAGCTGCGGTGCCACTATAATACTGTAGATCGGTGGGCATATTCACTAGAATAGGATTGCAATTACACTTTTGGAATGAATCTGAAGATTACTGGAGAAGAGACTGATATATTTGCTGTATGCGAACCCTATAATATACAATGCTCTAAAATGGGCAGATATAAAGGGATCCTAATTTTGACAATTACCTCCAATGGAAAAAAAAAGCTTTATTTCAAATACAAATGACAATAATGCAGAAGTGTGAATCTCTCAGCACTATAAAAAGCAATCCTCTTTGCCTAGAGTGAAGGTGCTTTTTTCCATATGCAAAAAAAAATCACCAAGCTGTAAAGCAGTTTCAGAATTGTTGTACTGCTCTTTTCACCAGGTTTTTAATGGGGTCATCAAATGATGAAATTGTTTCCCCCCCTCTACCGGCAGTGTCACCAGAACATTGACCTTAGTTAATGGGAGCTAGAAAAATTTCACTATTCAGACTAGTTCACACCAATCCACTGTTAATGTGCTTTTTTCCGGCACTAACACCTGAAAACCACATTAGAAATATTATCAGTGGTTCCTTATCGACCTGCTCCCATCATGATTCCTTAAAATTTGTGTTTCAAATTAATTGTGGCTTGATTTGCATGTCATCCCTTATACACCCCATCACTACAATACACTGCATTAAACAAGGTGCAACGTTCAAAAGTCCCTGGAAATATGTTCAAAAAAACATCACAATAGCGCGTCTAAAATGTGCAAACCTTAAACAATATGAATCAGTAACAAGTGTGCTAACATCTCATCATAATATCTGCATGCAGCTACTGTACCTTTAAAGATACAGCTCAGTTCATGAACATGGTAATAAGGCCAATATTTACCATTGTCCAAGAATGAAACACACTGTAATTATTTGTACATTTCTGTCTAACTAGTTCTCTTATTGTATTTACACAGAGTGATATTTTCACTTTGACTGCAATATCTGTAGTTAAACTGAAAATTGTTGCATTAATTCTAATCATTTGCACAATATTATACATGCAAGTAAATCCTGCAGCATCTGAACAGAGCTTCTCACAGTAAATCGCTGTGTGTGGTCGCAACTGCACAAATAAAGTAAAAAGTTAAGTAATACAAGTGACGGGAAAAATATAAAGGACAATTCAAAAAGCTAATCCCAACAAATTTACCAATACACGACATGGTTGTTCTCAAGCAGCCACAGTCTCGATATCACATTGGGAATTTTAGTGAAACACTGAAAACCCCCTATTCGTACTGTGATGAGAAAATAGAACGGATTTTAATTACGTTTTCAAAAAGATATCCCAGGATGCTTTTGTTTAAAAGCTTGGACTCATCTGAGTGACCAGCTTTAACCATTAATTGAATTAATAATCTTGGCGCATTATTTATAAAGTGCCTTTGTTAAATGTTCAGATATTTTTTTTAAATGCACAAATATGTGATTTTGGTGAATTATGTAAAAGTGGTTGTAAGGTCCTGGAGACCTAACAAAGAATTAATATTATCCAATGTTTTTTGAGTGTCCTTATGTAATGCGGTACAACTTGTAAGAGGTACACAAACAATACACACTACTAAAGTCTTCTACCTACTGGTCAATCCCCCCCAGAAGAGTAGCTTCTCTCTAGGGGGATTGAAATGTACATCATATATTGTATTATATGCAGCAAAGTTATACAAAATCATAGTTGCAGTTATTTTTAGCAGCATGTAAGCATTAATATACATTTTAAATCTCTGGTAAACAATCAACTATAATGCACGTACTCTACGTTGGATACTTTGCTTTAAACTTATAAACTACGCTGAAGCATCTAACAAAACTCTACCAGGTTAGAACCCTGCAGATGAAAGTCTCGGCCTTTAAACTTCCTTGACTAAGAGTTTTCTCCTGGGTTGACAGATGAAATGCTGCCACTCATGAAATGTCAGGTCGCTACACAAACATCACTCTCATCTTTATTTTTTATACTTCCATTCTAGTATATGTCTATTTGTGCCATTGGAACACTGTTCTGAAAAGTAAAAGCAGTGTAAACATTTTGTCTTCGTAATCAGAATAGGAAGGTGGGAGTCTATTATTTACAGCAGGGATGATATTCTCACCATTATCTCTATAGCATTTCATTGTATTCCTCATTGTCCTTGCTGCCTTTGATCTTCCTTACTAAGGAGTTCAATGTTACATATTCTGGGTGGTCCAGCATCAGATCTGTCTCTCTGTATTGGTTGCCTTCAAGGGCTTCCTATCATCAGCCTTCTGACAACTTTATTAGCTCAGTCAGATAGTACTAACATCTCCATTGCTCATATACCATGCTCAAACAATCACACTTTTTTTTTAGATGGCTTAGAACAAATAATGATATGAACTCTTCAGATGTTATGCTCAATAATAAGGTCGAAATGAGGAGAAACCTCACATTATGTATACGTCGGGGCTTGGTTTTCATGTCCTGGCTCAAAAAAAAAAGAAAAAAAAAATAGAAAGAAAAAAAATCAATCTGCCATTGATTTCTGTGTATATATTGTTATTGTCAGAGGATTAGCTGATGAATTTTTCATTTGATGAGTCAGGTGGAATAGGCTCCTAGGCACAAAGTGAGAAGAATTCTAATTTACTCAGTTTTCTCTACTATCCAGTAAATTTATCTGTTTTAATGTTTCATTACACATAACGTATTTCTATAAAAGATAGCCACACCGACTGAACCAATAAGAGAATTAAAGGGGGAAGGGGGAGATGAACAATGGGATAGATAGAATTAGAACATTTGCTTTTAGCAAACAAAGATACAAATGGCACAGAAATTAATAAGTAAAATTAAAAGCACAATAGCAGCACTCACATACAGCTGAATGGATAATGTCAACACCAGGGGTTAAATTTACTAAAGGTCGATTTGGCATTTTGAGTGATTTGAGGTGCGATTTTCATTCGATTTTGCTTTTGGGTATTTACTAAAGGCCAAATCGAATGTAAAAATCAAACTTTTTAGTCAAATCGACCATCGGAAAAACATTGGTACTTTTACATAGCCCAACACACAAAACCCTTATTTACTATCATTCTATTTGAAATCGACCTCAAAATCGGACTTCTAATCGAACTTCAAATCCCCAATAGAATAGACCTGCTTCATGCTTTCGATTTGAGCATGAGCAGGTCGGATTGACACAGATACATGCAGATACCAGTGATTTGCCTGCATGTATCTGACTGTTTTTTAACTTTTAACTGTTTAATTACTTTTTACATTGACGTGAGGTCCCCCCCACAAATCAGAACTAGCCCCGGACTGTTCAAACCCAGGTCTGGTTTTAAGGGCCACTGGGACCTGTAGTTCACCTGTAAAGAAATGTTTAAAGAAACACACACACCTTACACAGTATAAGTTTAATACATACATACATACTCACCTATATTATCTCGAGTGGTCCCGTTGTCCAGTAGGCATCCATGGGTTAAAACAACAAAACGAGAAACCCGACCATCGCACTGAGGAATAATCATTCTAACCAGAATGATTATTCCTTCCCGAATGAAGCGCACAGACGCCGCTGAGAGGCAGGGCCTGACCTCTCTCAGCCAATGAACGCACAGACACGGAGCATCAAAGGAAGAAGCCGCGTCTGTGCGCATCATTCGGGAAGTAATAATGATTCTGGTTAGAATCATTATTCCTTAGTGCGATGGTCGGGTTTCTCGTTTTGTTATTTTAACCCATGGATGCCTACTGGACAAGGGGACCACTCGAGGTAATATAGGTGAGTATGTATGTATGTATTAAACTTATACTGTGTAAGGTGTGTGTGTGTTTCTTTAAACATTTCTTTACAGGTGAACTACAGGTCCCAGTGGGCCCTTAGTGCCCCACATGCTGGTACTTGTGGTTCTCCAAGTACCAGCATGCGGGGGAGGCTTGCTGGGATCTGCAGTTCTACTGGAAAGAATGTTTTTATACTTCTATTTTTACACAACACTCACACAATCAACCCGCCACCCACCGCCCAGGGGTCCGTGTAAAGATCTAGCGGCAGGTACACAACATTATGCAGTGATCCACTGTAATAGGTTTGGGGTATATTTTGTATTTTTAGTTCAAGAACAGAAATAACCACACAAACACAATCTCACATTCACCATTTTCAACCACGGCATGGAAATAAACCTTCCGCCACCACAGTGTAATAGATCAGCTGGCAACTACTGGTGTGATCCTTTCAAGCAGGATTAGCACTGTAGTTCTGTGCTTTATTTCATCTTGCTCATCATTCCAACTGTTTGTAAAATGTCAGCCTCAGTACCTGCTGACGATGAAAAGAGCCTGGAGCCAATACAGATGTTTAGTATAAGCAGGAGGGCTGCAAATAACACCTCCTCTCTATACTGGCATACACACACACACAGGCTAGGAATGAGAAGGTTCAGTTAGACCAGTGGTTCTCAAACTCGGTCCTCAGGACCCCACACAGTTTATGTTTTCCAGGTCACCCGGCAGGTGCACAGGTGTATTCATTACTCACTGACACATTTTAAAAGAGCCACAGGTGGGGATCATTATTTCACTTGAGATTCTGTGTGGAGACCTGGAAAACATGCACTGTTTGGGGTCCTGAGGACCGAGTTGGAGAACCTGGGAGTTAGAGTATATATAGTAGAGGCTTTAACAGCTGGTAACTTAAATGATACCCATTGTGTTAGGCTGCTGAACAATGTGGAAATAATAGACACAAATGAGAGGAGCAGCACACTTCTGCAAACACCAACAGCCCTTAGGACGGGTACACATTAGAATGATAACTTCACGTTTTGTAATTTCCAGGCAAACTGGAGCGACAAATCGTGAAGATTATTCAGTGTGTACTGGCAGCTGCGCTCTCCCGAGGGTCGTTTACAACATCTATTGGTTGGCCGTGCTGCACGGTCAATCAGAAGATATCATGTACAATGCCATGCTGGTAAATGGTACATCTCGCCACCGTACCACTGCATCGTACAGTGGGCCTCATTCAGACCCGCTCGCAAGCTCGCGGCGTCTGCGCATGCCCCGGAGCAAGAGAGAAATTCTCTCACTCCGGGGGGCTCACTATAAAAGGGGTGGCTGTCGATGTTGATCGACAGCTCGCCCCATTTTGTAGGCGTGGTGGGGGTGTGGCCAGACAAACTGAGGCACTCCTGAAGGAACGCCTGCCGTTTGTAGGCGGACCTACTGACATCACCAGTGATGTCAGTAGGGAGCTTCCTGCTTTGCAAGGGTCTTGTCGCAAACCCCGATGGTCGCGATGGTCTCGACCATCGCGACCATCACCTAGTCACTCGCTAAAGCTGTGGGTGGTAACCCACAGTTTAGCGAGCGGCCAGGAGGCCGCCTTTCAACAGAAAAGCGGCCGCCCTCATTCAGAGCGAGCGGCTCTGAATGAGGTCCAGTGTGTACGCACAGTGCGATAGGTCGGCCCACTGGCCTTACACATGAGCATCAGAAAACAAAGTTAATCATTAGGTAAAGTGTGGCAATTTGTCCTGGTTTCAAAAGCGCATTTTATGCTTTTTTATATATTGAGTAAATTCAAAAATGCACCATAAATCATTCCTTATGGGAGTTTTTTGAGAATGAGCTATGATTCACATTTATTTATTAACATTTACTTATTCTCCATCCAAAACCCAGGACATGGGAATGTGGGAACCAGTAATGGTTTGCTAGCAAAGTGTTGTAGGGCTAGATCAAAACCCAGTCATCATGGTCCACTCACAGTCCAGGTACTAAGGAAACCCTGAAGATGGGCGGTTGAACTGCGCTCTCGTTGACCAGGGGGTGGTGTGTTGTGGTTTCGGGGTGCTGCACCTTTGTGTGGGAGTACCTTTCCCGAACTGAATACGTATGGGGGTAAGGTGCGCTCTCCCTGCTAGTACTGGTGATGGTGATGACTTGTGTGTGTTTGTGAGTGGTGTTAATTGGAATGTTTTGTTTTGGGAGTGAGGAGGGTGTGATTGGGTATGGAGTGTAATTTGGAGTAATGTGAAGAAGGGAATAAGAGAGGATCAAAATGAGACCAGCGAGACACAGTAGTTTGGGGCAAAATCTTTTATTGAGTAGTCACAATGCTGCTCTGTTGAGATCCCGGGCAGGTGGGTGGGGTTCAGTGATGGGTGGTGATGAGACTGGGGAGGTAGGTGGGCTCCTTCCCGTGCGGTTCAGTGACCTTGCACATCACCCCTGCTGGACCTATGGTCGACAGTCTAGGAAGTCTCAGGGGGTGGGAGGATGTGCAAAGTGGGTTGGAACACCTCTGCGGCGTCGCACGTGTTGGTGCGAGTCTTGGCAGTACTTACCTACCTGTAGGTTTTTTGTTATGGTGATGTAGGTCGACGTTGCGGCCGTTGCAGATAGGTTTGAAGCTGCAGGTTTGTTGGTGAGCTGGATCAGCGTGTTGCTGGTGTGCTGCAGGTGCACGGCTGTTCTGATTGGTCTGCGGAGGTCAGCGACCGGAGTGTGCAGCTGAGGTTGGCTCTTGGTTGTGCCGCTGATGGTGCGGACCCAGAGGTGTGGAGGCTGGGTTGCAGCGTGTGTGCTAAGACCACCCCTGGGAGGGGGTGGTGGTCTGCCCGGGATACTGATTGGAAAAAAGCCAGGGAGGAGGGGGGGGATGTGGAAGGTGTGAAGGGGGTGGAGTTGGTCACTGGCAATGTTGGCTGTGCGGACTTGCGGCCAGATGTGCGGGGTGATCTTTTCACTGGCAGTTCCTCGTGGAAATGGGGATCGACGGTGGAGACAACCCTGGCCAGGAGTCAGTTGTTGAGCACGCCTGGGAGAGGGGGGGAGAGAGAGAGGCTGGACCGGGGTGGAGCCGGTCACTGGAAGTGTGAGCGGTGCGGACCAGCGGGCGGGTGGGCTGAGAGCTTTCTGCACTGGCGGTCCCTGGTGGGGATGGGGATCTTTATGGGAGGTCAGCCTGGATCGGTGTCAGGTTTGATGTGAGGGAAACCCATGCATGGGCACAGGTGGCTTTATTATTACCTCAGTCAGTTTGATTTACCCACCTGTGCTGAAGCAGGGATATTCCTAATATCTGGATTGTTTGTGGGCCACGAGTACCGGGTTTGGGAAACACTGGTAACAAACTGCTCAGGAAATGATATTCCCTCTCTACATCCATGGAGTGGCAGAAGTATTGTTAAATATGTCCTGATTATACCCAAATGACTATTGCTACTTTTAATGAGCTTCTGGGAATTTTGAAAACAAGCCTCATGTAGACCAATACCAACATGTAAACTACTACAGGCTGGCCACTGCACAGGTAATTCATTAGTATAAAACTATATAAATATTATAGACTGTATAATAAATAAAATATACCATAATCTAATGGAGAGCACCATGATAAGGAGTGCCTTTATAATATAATACAGGTCACAACTCTCCACAATGGCATTTAATCTATATTTTTATCCCTCTGAGTACAGTAGTTAATTTTAGACTATGAGTTTCATATTTATTTTCTCTTTAAAATGGGTCAGATCCTGTTTTTGTTTGCCAGTACCAAACAAATCACTGTACAGCAGCCTTTGTTAAAAGCAATTTACATGGGTCTTCTAGTGCTAGCATACACAAAGGTTCTCCAGCCGTGCCAGTATAGAGGAGCCTTGACGCTGGCCTGGTGCTTATTCATATATTTGCAAATGTATGTAACTAAAACCTCTGAATTTCTTTTATGTAGGATTCAAGTATTTTTGTTGATATTGCTGCAGTGTGCTGGAGGGAATCTCCCTTTTTTTCTGTGGTTCAGTGTAAACCCCGCCCTTTACAAGCACCTGTGCTATGTCATTAAGCTGATGTGAGCGACCACCATACTTTTTGTATGCTCTAGGACTACCCCTGGGTATGTACTTTGTTTACAGAAGTCATTGAGATTTCCCCATGTGACACTACAGGATTTATTTTCATAACAGGAAACACCCAATTAGGGAGATAACAGAATAAAACAATTTGTGGGACCCTCCGTGGATCCCCCGGATGTCATTGACACACTTCTCAAATGGTATTGGTGCACTGGACGGCAAGTACAACAGGGTTCAGGTGAATGCATCACAAAACGTTGCAAAAAAAAGTTGAACACAGGCCATGCCTGTGGCGCCCCACAAATGCCTCTGTCTGTCAGTCAGGCAGAGAAATAGCAGGGCCTCCGTGCAATCTCGAAGGACCTGTTCTGCACAAGCGCAGATTCCCAATAATCAGGAATCTGCGTGAGAACAAAGATTTGCGTCCTCTGCTGATGCAGAGGAGAAATGAACAGTTGGAGGGTGGAACTGGGGAGATGAGAAGGTCAAAGAGGCGAAATGAGTGATGATTTAGGAGGAGCAGTGCCGTCATTCTGGGCACGCAACCTGCAGCTTGTACAGCCGCCCTGCTCCAGCACTGAGGAGGGATAGTAGGCTTTGATGAAAAGGTGTATTTTTAGTGAATGTCAGAAGCTGGTGAGAATATCAAAAGTCCGTAATGATGAGACTGATGTGATGTGTCCTCTGACCCAGGCATGGCGAAGACATTGAGCTCCTCCAACACCAGGATTAGTAATACCTTTCATAATGGCCATTGCTTTTGTCAAAATGACGATCCCTGCTCACAGGTGTCCTCTGCCCACAGCATTCCATGGTAATGGTGAAGGTGAAGGAAGTTGTTCTGCAAAAAGTCAAATGTGCTTCGAATGCTCAATAAATGCTTGGGAAACGCTTTGGCATGGGCTGAGCATTCCCATTAAGCTCTATATTTTTTAAAAAGGTGCTCAATGTCTCTGAACGCTGCATGGAATGTCAAAAATTAATATAATGTTTGCCTGAATATATGTGTGTGTGTGTGTGTGTGTGTGTGTGTGTGTGTGTGTGTGTAAGTCCATTCATTACTGTAAAATCTAAGAATACGAGGAGTCAGCCTGGAACTGCGCCTGTGGCCTTGTGCTTGTAAAGCACTTCAGGAGACCCCTTATACCAGGGGTGTGCCTGTCCATCAGTTTCATCACAATCTTTGCAAACATTCAATAATCATTAGCAAAGGCCAAACAACTATACTGTGACAAATGGGTGCTGCCAGTGGCAAATCTCGTTCATTGGAGGTTTAAATAAATCTTCTCAATGAAAGAAATAGTATAAATTAATTAAATCAACACACACATATATACGACTACACAAAACAACCATTAAATAAACTGCACACCCAACTTGGCGAATGGCATGACACAGAACAAGATCCACATTTCATCTGAGGATATCCATTATCATATACAATACAATATTAAGAGTTATGGTAGACTTACCTTTGTTTTTTGAAGTCCTTAGGATCCACAGGGATACCATGGGGTATGTGTGGTTGGAGTGATCTGGGCACCAAACAGTTAAGCTTTAGCTCCCAATATGCCCCGGTCCTCCTCCACATATACCCCACCCCCAGGCACAGGGAGACAGTTTTGTAAACAAGCCCAAGGCAGGAGCAGAAAAGAGTAGAAGGAAGAACTTTACTCTCAAGAAACACCCCCAGAAGATGAAGGAATCAGTGATCAAGAGAAAAAAATTCCCAATGAGGCCAGGTGAGTCAGGGTGGGCACCCTGTGAATCCTATGGACTTCGAAGAAATAGAGTTAACAAAGATAAGTCTATCATAACTCTTAATTTCTTCTTCAGGGTCCATAGGGATACATGGGGATGTTCCAAAGCAGTTTCCCTAAGGGTGGGGATGCTCCTGAGCAGAAAGAAGAATCTGACGTCCAAAGGAAGCAACCTAAGAGGCAAAGGTATCAAAGGCATAGAACCTGAGAAAGGTGTGGATGGAAGACCATGTGGCTGCCTTGCACAATTTTTCAGCAGAAGAGCCACGTTGAACCGCCCACAAGGGTCCCACAGGCAGAGTAGAATGAGCTGTAACCCAGTTTGGAACAGGAAGATCAGCTTGCGTGTAGGCCTGAGAGATTGTCATGCGGAGCCAACGAGCCAGAGTCTGTTTGTTAGCTGGCCAGCCTCGCTTGGGAAAGCCACACAACACAAAGAGAGAATCTGATATCCTAAAGGAATTAGTACGATCGACATAGATCCGAAGAGCACGAACCGCATCCAAGGGGGCTTCATCTGCAGAAGGCCGGAACCATAATCTCTTCATCCAAATGGAACCGGGATACCACTTTAGTGCCCTGCCCTGGTACGGAGGACAGCTCTGTCCGAATGAAAGGCAGAAAAGCTAGCGAGGAGATATAGCGTCTTCCCTGTCAGCCACTCGAGGTCTACTGAGTCCAAAGGTTCAAACGGAGAGCCTGTAGAGCCCAGAGAACCAAGGACAAATCCCACGGAGACACCGGACGAACAAAAGGCAGTTTGAATGCTGAGAACACCCTGCAAAAATGTTCTAACATCAGGCATGGGAGCAATCCTTCGCTGGAACCAGATTGACAGAGCAGAAACCTGAACTCTAAGAGAGGCCAGACGGAGGCCGAGGTCTATCCCAGCCTGGAGAAAGGCAAGCACCCGAGAGACCCTAAAAACTGTAGGGTGATAGACTCTGGGGGAGCACCATTGGAAGTAATAGATGCAGGCTGAGGCAGGCATACCTGCCGTGAGCATCATCTGAACCACAGAACGAAAGAAACCTTTGGAGCTTAAGAAGGATGACTCAAGAGCCACACCATCAAACACAGATGAGGTAGGTCCAGGTGCAGGCAAGGGCACTGTGTCAACAGGTCCTTCCGCAGAGGAAAGGGAGTGTCTATGGAGAGACTCCATAGGTCAGTGAACCAATGTCACCTGGGATAGGCTAGGACTATTATTATCACTGTGCCGCCTTCTTGCATGAACGTTCGAAGTATCCTCAGGAGGGCGGAGATCAGAGGAAAGAGATATGAGAGACTGAAGTCCCACCTCACTGCCAGCGCGTCCACGAAGGTGGCTGAGGGGTCTCTGGTCATGGACCCGTACCTGGGACCTTGTGGTTGTGACGTGAAGCCATGAGGTCTATGTCGGCAGGCCCCATTTGTCCACCAGGAGTTGAAAGACATCTGAGTGGAGAGCCCACTCTCCGGCGTGTATGTCCTGACGGCTTAGGAAGTCTGCTTCCCAGTTCAGGACTGCCGTGATTGCCGGGAGATGACATTCGGCCCAGACCAAGGATGTTTGCCACTTCTGATGGTTGAGGTATGCTACCACAGTTGTGTTGTCGGACTGGATCTGGACTGGCCTGCCCCGGAGAAGATCTTGCGCCTGAGTGAGTGCTTTGTACACTGCTCAAAGCTCCAGAATGTTTATGGGCAGATGACTTTCCAGAGTTGTCCACCGTCCCTGAAAGGTATGATAACAAATTACCACGCACCATCCGCAAAGGCTGGCATCTGTTGTGAGAAGTTCACAATCTGGAATCCAGAAGGGGCGACCCTTGTCCAGATGGGACATACGTAGCCACCATGAGAGGGAAAGCCAAGCCTCCAGAAAGAGGAGGATCGTCTGCGACCGGATCAGATGATACTTTCCATTCCACCAGGAGAGAATCAGTTGTTGAAGGGGCCTGGATTGGAATTAGGCATATTCCAACATATCGAAGGTGTATACCATGGACCCCAGGACCTGCATTGCTGAGTGAATGGATACCCTCCGATTGTGGAGCAAGCGGCACGCACACGCAAGTGTAGTGTCAAAATCTTTTCTGCTGGCAGAAAGATCCTCTGTATTCGATAATCTAGGAGTGTCCCTAGAAGTATTATCCGCTGTGTAAGAGATAGGGAGGACTTTTTCCAAATGATGAGCCACCCGTGTGTTTGCAGACAGTCCACGGTCAGCTGGAGATGGCATTGTAACGCATCCGGTGAGTGTGCCAATATTAAGAGGTCATCTAGGTATGGCAGGATTCTGTCTCCCTGGCATCTGAGGTGTGCCACCATCACCGCCATCATTTTGGTAAAGACCCGAGAGGCTGTTGACAGACCAAAGGGCAATGCTCAAAACTGGTAATGTTGCTGCAGGAC
The DNA here is from genome assembly GCA_031769625.1 of Taudactylus pleione. NCBI lineage: Eukaryota > Metazoa > Chordata > Amphibia > Anura > Myobatrachidae > Taudactylus > Taudactylus pleione. The sequence goes on along the minus strand of JAUIMM010000368.1, from coordinate 8,323,806 downwards.
AGCAAAGAGTAGGAACTGATGGTGGATTGGAGTAATAGGTACATGCAGGTATGCACCCTGAATGTCCAGAGAAACCATAAAATCCCCAGGCTCCAATGCCAGGATAGTGGATCGTAGAGTTTCCATGCGGAACTTGGGCGCTCAAATAAATTTGTTGAGGGGTTTGAGATTCAGAATAGACAGATGAGACCCATTCAGCTTCTGAATCAAAAAGAGTGGAATCAAAACCAGTTCCACTCTGAGCTGAAGGAACTTGCATTATCACACCTGAACTCAGCAGGGAGTGAATGGCCTCCTGGAGGGTCGAGGCCTTAATAGGGTCTGATGGGGGACCTGTACAAAAAATTGCTGGGGAGGACGCCTCAGGATAGTGAGAGCGTGCCCCTGGTCATTCCGCTGTTCCCATTCCTTCAGTTCCTTACCTATGTCAACTGAAATATGCATGCACTGACAGACAGAAAGATTATGTATTTAACATAAAATCCAGTGCACATTGCTTACGCTATGTTTTCATTTAGGAAAATGTATGTCAATATTTAGATAATTTGAAGTAACTGTTTTATACTGTAGTTACCAACTACAATTTTTAATACAGGCTCACTATAGGCTCCTTACTGCTACAGTTTCAGATTTGTTTGTTATAGCTTTTAACACTCGTTTAACATGCCTACTCATATGTTATTGCAAATCATCTTTTTCTTTAATTAAATGTATTGTTTTAGCCTATTACTGAGATTAATGGAGCGTACACACGGTCAGATTTGTCAGACTTGTCAGATTTGTCAGATGAACGACTGAACGACTAAACGATTTGAACGATTTGAACGATTTGACCAAAGTTTTGAACGATTTGAACGATTTGAACGATTGAACGATTTTTGACTGCATTAAAATGAATGGAATCGTCCAAGTCTGACTGCAAACCCATCAGATGTCAGATATCGTTATCTGACAAACGGGAACGCGCATCGTTGATCGTCCATCGTTCAGGCATGTCAGATATGAACGATTTTCCTTCAGATATGAACGACTGAACGATTTTTAAATCGTTATCGTCCATATCTGAAGAAAAAATCTGATCGTGTGTATGCACCATAACAGTAATGTGCGACCCCTTTGATAGTTAAGTTGGCCTTACACTGCATGAGAATCGGGCAAAGCAGTCAACTAAATGACTGGTTTGTATGATTATCGTACTGTGTATGGTACTGTACGGTGAACATTCACAGCCTGAAAATGGCTGAAAAACGTTCTGGATTGTTTGGTTTGGTTTTCTAACCTGTCAGTTCCACCTGTCATTCAACTTCAGGCTGTGAATGGAGATGGACTCCATACAGTGTGTAGTGTAGGGAGGCGTTCCGATTATCAGTCAGTCACTTCTACCTTCTTCCCCATCAGCTGGTTGGCAATGTATGATCAGTCTTACAGGGTCATTCATTTAGCCAATGAAGTGTATACTCTTGTCTATCACTGGTCAAAGAGGGTGCTACAAAACCATATTGCCATTAACCTGCCATTATATACCATCACAATGGTCAAGATTTTAAAGATAAAAAATAGGGATGTTTTCATGGTCAAAAAAATTAGGAACAAGGAATTAGGATTTGTTTAAATGTTACAGTAAAATTCCAGGGTACAACTTAAAATAAACTTCAGGAGTACAGAAAATCTGCAGCTTCCTACATTTTACTTTTCGGAAAGAAAATATATATATATTTTTTTCACTTGCCCAACTACAGAATATGATCCCTGGGTTTTTTTTTTTTATTTTACAAGTTTCCAACTTCATTGAAATGTCCGCGGCACTGATCTGCAGTGCATGGATGTTCAGATTTGTAATGCCTCATTAAAAGAGGAAATGAACGCCCTTCAAATGCAGTCTCGTGTCAGTTACCAGATGTTCCTGCAAAGTCTCTCAACTAAGATCTCCTACTATTACTACACACCAAATTCTGGAAGTGGTGTTCAAAGCAATAGTTACATCTACAGCTGAAAAGGACCAAAATATAACACAGCTGAAATGAGCTTAAACAGAGTACAGAGACAACCAACCCTAACTAATCAGCTCCCAGCAGCCAGAGCCGAACAAGCCCATTACTGTCTAATGGGGACATTTTGAAATAAAAGCAAAAGCATTTAATTTCAATGGAAAATATATAAGAGTAACCCTCTAGACAGTTTAAACATTCTGTTTGCCTAGTTTCAGATCTATGCTGCAATAACAAAGTGCAAAACTATACAAACAACCAGTAAACCTAGAAATACTACAAGAGAATAAACGTAGCTACCAATATGGACTGCCAAAAGAAAAAAATTACCTACAATAGTGCAAATAACATGTTCAATAGCACAATAGTGTAATAAAACGGTTATATTTGTAAAATTTAAATAATAATAATAATAATAATAATAATAATAATATAGACTCACAGGGTCATATATTCAGATAAAATATCCAACAAAATGAACAGCTATTAAAACGGGATGTAGTTTAAATCCTGGCTGTCAGGATGCCTGCGCTCGGAATCCCGGCAAGAGTCAGAATCCCAGTGCCGGCATCCTGACAGTAAGAAGTGGGGTTAGGGTTAGGCACTAGAGGAATGGTTAGGGCTAGGCATTAGGGGGGTTTGTTAGGTTTAGGTTGCGGGGAGGGAGTGTTAGGGGATATTTACCGACAGGTGTTGGAATCCTAACCAAGTCAGGATTCTGACCGCCGGTAACTCGTACTCAACCCATTAAAACAACAATCTCATTGATACTTTAATCATTAATTCAATATTGTAAGAATCATGTCCTACAGTATAGGATAATGACTGAACGGTATGAAGAAGTTTATGGTTTATTATGTTTCAAATGATATCCAATAGTGTCCAGTGGTGGCTGGCCAAAAAGGACTCCAGATGATTTAGCCAAAAATCACAATTTGCAACCTACAGTATAGATCTACAGATGTTACTAGAAAAGATTAATATCATATTGAAAAATGGACAACTCATTAGAACCTTGGGCTTGAAACAGGACAGGGTTATCTGTGCAGGGTTTGTATGTTCTAATTGGTTTCCTACAACAGTCTAATTAAATACTAGAAGGTAAACTGGTTTCACGCTTAAATTTCTCCCAAGTGTGTCATGTGGTACTGAAATTAGATTGCAAGCTCCACTGGGCAGAGACTGATGTGAACGAATAAACACAAAAAAAAAGTTGTTGGCACAGAGCAGTAATAATAGTCGAACACCAGCGCAGCCAAGCGACAAGGACAGGAGGCTCCAGCTGGGTCCCTGCACCACCCACCACACTTACCGGTAAGTGATAAAGTCTAAGCGGGATGCCGCTCTAGCACAGGAACACCCCGGACTGTTCATCCACGGAGCCAGGCAGGCTACCCCCACCTTGGAAATATTCAACCCCCTATCCAACAGGGTATGGGCTTTTCCCCTTGGACTGTAACAAGCTTCATACGGTTCTGAGCCCAGAATGGACTTGCACAAGTACTTCGAGCACTGTCTCTCTTATTTGTACACTGCAATAAACACCTGTTCACCCTGTATTCACTGTCCAGTATGTATTCACGCCAGCATCACACACCACCCCACACCAGTATAGATTACCACACACAGCCACCCCACCTCACGGGCTTCCCCTGTCTCACCATCTGCTTGCCCTCCCCCCCTTTCCCCTCCCCCAGTCACCACCATCCCCCACCTATACCTGTGCAGCGCTACCCTTCCAAAACTTCAGTAATAATAGTGGCTTCACTATAATAAAAGTGAGAAGACACTAGAAATAAGACTCTCTGAGATCTCTATTAATTCGTAAAAACACGTAGCTTCTTTTATCATAAAAATGTCTGACTTTTCTGTAGTAATTTCTCACAGATGTTCATTCCCTTATATTATGTATTTGTCATTTTAGAGATGTCTTATCATTCATAAAAAAGGTATTTAGCAGTCCTCATTATGGTTGCTCCCAGTCACCACACTCCCATGAGGAGCTAATGTAGTAATGAACATCTGCCTGTTTGTAGGGTGCATCTGTATTTTTGCACTGTGCACGCTGCAGAACCCTGTGTACACAGATACGGGCGATGCGGTCATACACTTTTCAGTCGCATCTCCATTTGCAACTGAAGGAGCGTACCTGGGAGTTCTTATGTAGGCAGAGCTCAGAGAGAGCATTGCAATGCAAATGCGTTACAGCTGGAATGAAGTATAAATACACATTTCCAGGCATATCTTTTTCAAAACGTACAGGTTGGTGCAAGGACACCATGATGAGGGCAGCTCTCAAACTAAGCGTATGGATAGGGGCACTCCTTTCAAAAAATGCATGCAAATCTCTATATGGTTGAATATATGCATTTATGTCAGCGCGCACAATGCGGGAACCGTTGCAGCCAAATTCCGACCTGCTCAGCATCAGGTCCAAATGTTTCATTTCAAACTTTTGTACATTTTAGAACTAGAAGACAAAGACAGAATCCAATCCAATAGATGTGGGATGACCAGACAATAGTATCCCCAATTCAAATTACATCACACCATAGTGCCCATTATTCACATTACATCACACAGTAGTAACTTTTATTCACGTTACATCACACAGTAGTGACCTTTATTCACATTACATCACACAGTAGTAACTTTTATTCACGTTACATCACACAGTAGTGACCTTTATTCACGTTACATCACACAGTAGTGACCTTTATTCACGTTACATCACACAGTAGTGGCCTTTATTCACGTTACATAACACAGTAGTGACAGTTATTCACGTTACATCACACAGTAGTGACCTTTATTCACGGTACATCACACAGTAGTGACCTTTATTCATGTTACATCACACAGTAGTGACCTTTATTCATGGTACAGTTACAATGTGTAGTGAGGCAGTTATAGAGTGTGGGGGATTCAGTTACAATGTGCAGGGATGGGATGTCCAGGGTTCGTAGTTAGAGGGTGCAGAGGTGGAAGGTGCATGTTGCAGGGATGGAAGGAACAGGGAGGGGGGCATCTGTGTTCAACATCTTGTTCTGAAATCTCAGCATTACTGTCCAGCCATGCACTAACACCCCCCACCCTCTTTCTCTACCTGCTGCTTCACAATATATTTACTTTGGTAACCAGGGGAGAGGGGGATGATATTGTTACTTATCGCCATCAGTAGCTGCTGTATATGGAGGAAACAGCCGCGCAGATCAAGTGGACGAGAATAGAGAGAGTGGAGCTGGAGATGAGGCAACTGAATTTGACTGTGCGAAACTTTGTCTAGCGAGAGGTTAAGCAGCCCATACATGGTACGTTTTATTGTACGATTTCGATCTATCCTAACGATCAATCGTGCACATCGTGTATTTATGTAAGTTTACGATGTGCGTCCCCGCCGTCGTAGAGCTGGATCGTAGATCTTACAACAAAAACGTAAGATTGCGATCTATCGTGTAGGATGCGATACATATGCATATCGGGTTCGTATGCTCGTATGTACAATCATGTACACCATTTGACCACATTGTATGGAGAATTTCAAGGGAAGAATCTCAAGAGAAATCTTACAACACATTGTGACGTTTCTAAATACGGTAATCAGCCCCACAGTCTGTCCGGCCTTGTGGGTAACATCCCGGTTAGTATAAAGCGGAACCCACCATTGTCCGAGAGAGAACGAGCCACCACCGGGTGTCCGCTAGTAACAACATAACAGTGGGTGCCCAGCAAATGGACTTTGCGGACGCGGCCGGTTCCGCCCTCAAAGCATCCTGTGCTCTGTGCGGCGACACCGGACACACCACCCTAGTTATGGCCCTGGCTACACACATCAAGTCATGCTTGCCTACTTTTGAAAAAGCATTTCAGGGAGATTGTGAAAGCAACACCTATGAGCGCGGCGGTAAAGTGGACGTGTACTGCTACATCTGAGAGACGCGTCATAAAATGTATTTACATCTAAATGAGCTCCAAAGCAGTTGGTAAGATAAAGATGTCTTAATAAAGATCTAATAATCAAAACACATTGGGCCACTGTAGGATTTATCTACTGATGACCCGGCACTCGCACCACCCATTTCCATTTGGAGGTATTGTTGTGTATTAATTCCGGACTTTACATTGTGCCCTATTTTAGATCTTTTCCAGGATTGAAAGGAATTTGGTTGTGAATGGTTGTGGCTTCTCAACTTTTATTATGCTATTACTTTTGCATTAATAAACCATTTTATCTTTGATGATGTATACAATGAACCGGCAACTACCATTGTAAGTCGGATCCCTGCCGTTTATCATTACTTCCAGGCGGCAGCCAGAGGATAGTAAACTACGGCCAGGTGCCGGAATATTGGCCACGGCCGGGAGGTTTGTACCTGCTGCACCTCCCGCACCGCTGTCTGTGATCCAGAGACGGGAGCCGTTGTATCCTGCACATTATCTGGGTTGTTCCCTGGTCACAGCATTAAAATATCAGCCGCCGGCAACTACCAGAGACGGGAGCTGGTGTATCCTGCACATTATCTGGGCTGCTCCAGGGACAGGGTACTAAGCATTAGCCGCCGGGTGGAGAGAGCCTGTGGATTGCCAATCTCCTCCACTTACGCTGCCGGTTGGTTTCTGGATATATACACTTGCTCCCGCTACAGCGGCCTTGGGCCACTTCTTGAATACGGCACCGAGTGCAAATCACTAGTTACTGCTGCTGGAGAATTCCTATTGACTGGTATGCATGCATCTAATATTTTCATTTGCACAAGGTTCTTCATGAATAAGCACTGACTGAGTCCATCTTTATTCACTATTCAAATAACTTAAATAATCTTCATATCATATAAATTCAATGGACGTGGATATCACTTCCTAATAACATTAGGAATTAATATCAGACCTCTTGGTGAAAATAATACCCGGTATTATCTCGTTTCAATTGAGAGACTTCACCTATCAGTAATACATTTGGATACAAATGACCACTATTTTGAAGTTACTGGTAACAGCAACATTGTGGTCTCTCTGAAGCTGCATACACACACAACGATTTTGTTACCAACGATTTTATGAACGATTTTATGTCAGATTATCTGTCAGATTTTTTAAAGTGTTATGAACGATTTTTTTTTGAACTACAAACGATTTTTGCATATTCCCTTACTAAAAATCGTTCAGTTGACAAGTCTGACTGAACTACAAACATGAACGCGCATGAACGATAATCGTTCATCGTTTGACTCCGAAAGTGAACGATTTTTTCAAACGATTATTGTTAAACGATATCATTTAAAAAATCATTGTGTGTATGCACCTTGAGATTGATTTTTATCCATTTTGTTTTACTGATAGTCTGATCAACTCCCTCTATTACAGTTAATTGTGTGTATATAGTTTCCATTTTTATGTGGTCTTATCTGCTGCAGCTGCTGATAGTACAATAGATATGTTTTTATTTATTAATCCTCATTCATGTGTATTTATTGTCTGTAGTTGAGTAAAATATTTTGTATGTATTCTGCATTTGTGCTATATTGATGTCCCTATCTAAATATTAGAGCGCAGTAATTCATTGTTTTTTGGTTTCTCGTTAGGTTGACAATTACCTTTCTTATTTACTGCTGCACTTATATTTGATCTTCCTTCTTTTAATTAGCGCTGGGTATATATTCTGATGTATACAATGAACTTATGATGATTGGGATATTAATATCAATACAGTTGAATACAAAGAAACCTAGATGCGTGAGATCTACAGCGCTTACATGTGAGTAGGGTACGTCACATATTCACGACTAAAGAAACTGCTATAAGCTTTTGATAGTGTTTGTAATTGAGTAGGGTGTTCCATGGTGTTGGAATTTATTACTTTCACATTACCAGGTGTGCCAGGTTTATTTTTATATACTATAAAAGCATACTACACATTGTTGGTTATTTTTATTTTATTTTTCATGTACACACATCGTGGAGGATAAAGGGCCTCATTCATCACAATACTGCGTATGCACGAAGTTCAACTGCGATAGTATCCTAATCCACTGCGATCACAATGCAAACTCAGCACTCCACAAGGACGCCCACTTTTCATTGCACACAGCCGTAATCCTTAGCAAAATAGCTAAACCATTGGTACAATCGAGTATCATCGCAGCCTCACGTACAGTTGCACAAGCCCTGACCTTACTCAGAAATTGCTAACAAGAACCACATACGCCATCAGACCTCAAACTGCGTATGGCATAGCAGTGGCTAATTTATGCACGCCCCTGAAACGGCACGCGAAAGCACTGGGACGCCTGCGATTTGCAGACCACCACCACGTCATCTACCCCAAACGGCACTACCTGTCAATCACTCTGCGATGGGTCTGCGTAGCTTCTTCGATCGCAGGCCCAATACCTAGTGCGCACACACAATGCGATGCATATGCATGCGCAGAACGCGGTTTTGCTTTTATATAGCAGCTACAGGTCATAATGGGGGTAAGGTGCAATCAGGGAGATTGCTGGACTCTTCAGGGAGGCAGGGAGATTACCGTATATACTCGAGTATAAGTCGACCCGAATATAAGCCGAGGTACCTAATTTTACCACAAAAAAACTGGGAAAACTTATTGACTCGAGTATAAGCCTAGGGTGGGAAATGGAGCAGCTACTGGCAGTAATCCCTCCCCTGGTACTGCCCCCAGTAGTAATATTCCCCCTCTGGTAGTGCCCCCAGTAGTAATAGCCCCCTGGTAGTGGCCCCAGTAGTAATAACCCCCCTGGTAGTGCCCCCAGTAGCAATATCCCCCCCTGGTAGTGCCCCCAGTATTAATCCCCCCCCTTGGTACTGCCCCAGTATTAATCCCCCCCTTGGTACTGCCCCAGTAGTAATCCCCCCCCTGGTACTGCCCCCAGTAGTAATATTCCCCCTCTGGTAGTGCCCCCCGTAGCAATATCCCCCCCTGGTAGTGCCCCCAGAATTAATCCCCCCCTGGTACTGCCCCAGTAGTAATCCCCCCCTCGTAGTGCCCCCAGTAGTAATCCCCCCCTGGTACTGCCGCCAGTAGTAGCCCCCCCCAGTAGAGAGAGATGTAATAAAAATAACAAAAAACACTTACCTGAAACTCCGCTCCTGGTCCCGACGCTGCTACTGGCTCCTCAAGCCGCTTTGCATTGTAGGAGAGACGTCGTCATGACGACGTCTCTCCCATTACCCACTGCGGGAGCCGGAACATGGCTCCCGCAGTGGGAGCAGCAGCAGCCGAAGAGAGTCTGACAGACTCTCATCGGCTGCTGATTACAACAAACACACAGCTGCCGGCTTCGGCAGCGGTGTGTTTGGCAGTGTGTAGTGCTGTCCGAACTCCGTCCGGTCAGCGCTACACACATGGTGCAGCTGTGTCACAGAGACACAGTCTGCACCGCGGCCCGCATGTTATGCTACTCAGCTGCGTACCATGCGGGCATGACTAGAGTATAAGCCGAGGGGGGGCTTTTTCAGCACAAAAAATGTGCTGAAAAACTCGGCTTATACTCGAGTATATACGGTATTACTTTTTCATGGAGTCTCCCTGACAATCAGTATGCATCACGAGCAGTAACACATTAAGCTCAGGATATTCTATAAAGACCTATTTGTGTATAAAAAAAATATAAAAGTCATATGTGCAGAAAGTTACAAGAAAAAGGACAAATAAGACCACCAATTAATTTTGAAAATGTAAAAAGCAGTCAGACCTTAATAGGATAAGAATAGAATCATTTTTTTTTTGTCACTACAACATTAAAAAAATGCATAAGTGAAATTACAATAAAGTACACTTACAACTCACGTAAAAAGTTAAAATATACAGTATTAAAAATTCAGGACTAACAATTACAGAAGGAAAGAAACCGTTCCACAACCTGCTGGTTCGGCATCCAAGACACCTAATAACGTTTCTTGGAGGGCAACAATGTGAAAAGCTAATGGCATGGATGACTAGGATCAGAAATTATTTTTTCAGCCTTAGCTATATTCCTCCTAGAAAGAATATCATCCAACTTGGGCAGAGAGTGGCCAAAAATTCTCTCAGCAGCTTTAGTAACACCCTGTACAAAGAACTACGATCAGAACACTTGTAATTTCCATACCACACCGTAATAGCATAGGTCAAAAGACTCAATCACACAGCGGTAGAAATTTGCAAGCATTGGCTTCGATAAACCAACTGTTCGAAGTCTTCGTAGAAAGAAAAGACGTCGCTGGGCCTTACCAACCACAGCTGCAATGTGGGAGGACCATGATAAATTCATTCCTAAAAACGTAATCCCACTAACCATCTTTACCTTCTCGCCATTCAGAAACAATGGCTGTGGGGTGGTTTTTCTAGATCTTCTAAAATCTATAACCACCTCCATAGTTTTCTTACTATTTAACAACAAACTGTTCTTCTGCCCCACTTGACCAGCTGCCGTACCTCCTCCCTATAACCGTCCTCCTCTCTCTTACTAATCAGACCTACAAGCGTGGTATTGCCTGCAAATTTTACAATTAAGTTAGACTCCATATTAGTAATACAATCGGGAGTATATAATGAATATAGAAAGTGGCTTAAAACACATCCTTGAGGGATTCCTGTGTTCACTACAAGCTCAGGACGAGACTGCAGTATCCATCCTAACTGACTGCGGGCGATTAGACAAAAAATCTAATAACCAGTTACATATGGGCACAACAAAGCCAATCTCTCGAAGCTTGGCAGTTAGCACCGCTGGTAACGGTGTTGAAGTCAGAGCTATAGTCCACAAACAACAATCTTACATAAAAGTCCTTGTTCTCCAAATGGCAAAGAACCTTATGAAAAACCGAAAGAGCAGCATCCTCTGTGGATCTGTTTGACCTATATACGCAAACTGATGAAAATAAAAACCCACCGGCATGCCACTCCTGGGTCGGCCCAAAACAGCTCTCTCAAAACACTTCATCAATAACGATGTGATGATGAAAACAGTTATTAAGAGATTATGTACTGTTATATTAATTTGTTTATGGATTATTAATTATATAAAGAGAGTCCATTATTGTTTCTATTTTTAGAACATAAAATACTAGTCATAAACTGGATACTATTAATGAATATAATAAATAAATGATAAAATTACGTTATCCTGCAAATGCAACATAGGTTTGTGTGTCTCTATTACATCATTCTATATTGGTTGGAAGATTGGCAAACTGGTTTGTTGATTTTTCAGCAAGTTTATAAATCTTTTGACCAGACCAGAGGACCAGGATTGGATGAAACCAGGGGTTGTGTGACCGTACACACTACACTCTACCAATGTCAGACCAATTGGTAGGTTGGACGGGATAAGAAAATCAGTTGAGTAAATATCCCAAAAGATCTGTCAAAACATCTATTCACACATAATAGTAAATGGACTTTGAAGAATCTGTGTAATATAAAGTTGAAAACTTTTTTTTTTTTTTTTTTTTTTTTTTTTTTTTTTAAACAGCATGACCACAAGCAATGCAGGATGCCAGCTTCTTATACATAATCCGAATTTGGGGAATCCCTGATAACAAATTAAAATCTAAGGGTTAAATTGCTCTATACAAAATGTTATAATTAATTTCTGCATAACAGCTGGACAGTATTGTATATTATACATTATACATGCTGCCAAAACAAAAGAATGATCTGGACCTGTAAATGTATTTCTCCATATAGTCAGACAACCTTTCAGTGTTTCCAGGTCTAATATACTGTACCCCTTGTAATAGAATATATAGAAAAAGGTATCAGTGTGGGCAACGCAGCGCACCATCCAGTGCACATTGCTTACCCTGTCTGTCCAAGCATATTTCAACTGAAGGTAAGGCAACAGCAGAATGAATAAGGAGTCTATGTACTAAGCCTTGGTCATAGATAAAGTGGATGGAGATAAAGTACCAACAAATCAGCTCCTAACTAATTTTTCAAGTTGCAGTTAGGAGCGGATTGGTTGGTACTTTCTCTCTCTCCAAGGCTTAGTACATAGACCCCTAAATCTGGAATGTATCCTACATCTGACGCTAGGTGTATGGTTTCAAAGCCCTCAGATCTAGGAACTGTTATACAAATATTCCGTTTCCGGAGATACCAAGTGTGTATAGCAGCAGATGAATTTCCACTCTGGAAATCAAGGCCGTCATTTAATGCAGGAAAACGGAGTGATGGAGCAATAGTTTATACCTATATTGAATTGTAGGCCAAGCCTTACATGTGTATACTACAGTAAATTATCTTTACTAGTCACCGGAAGGAAGGCTAGTAGAGTGCTTATGGAGTGGTGATACCAAATAAATATTTAGACTGAAACCTGGTCCAAGTGAGAATTTGGTGTATTTTTACAAAGCGACGACACACTTCTCGCCAGGCTTAGCCTGAAAATACAAACCAGCATCATTAATTTGTACAAAACACAATGCCCCCCTCCCCCCCAATCACTTTATTTGGAATCATGACACCCAGTCCTGTACCATCTCCCTATGCGGTTATAAATGAAACAAGAGAAGTATTTGTGTCCGTGTACCCTGTGCTGTAATCGCTGTGCAATGCCTAATTTCAAAACTATACAATTAGAAACTATTCTGCCAACTGCCCCATGCCACTCCCTCCCTTCCTCATGACCTTGTATAGCAACACTCCTTACAGAGACCGTGATATGCCCACATTATTTACAGTTGAAATGATCTCTTTACTGTGACTATAGTAGGAGTAGCTGGGAATAATGCCTTTGGGTACATTATCATCGAGTGAGTATAAGGATAAAATAGATCCCCTGCCTAAAGATATAAAAGTTATGGTGAAATGAAGAATTTCTGTAGCAAGACAAATTTCCTAGTACAACATATGAACATTATAAAACTATTTCAATTTCAATTGCGTATTTAGAAATGGTCTGAATTTATGCAGAGAATTGTTACTTATGTGTCACTGCAGAATGAGCACGGTCACTTCTCCCCGGCTGAAAAGTTACTAAAATGGTCTGGGGCCAGGAAAGCTGTAGATGTAAAATACTATGAAAAGTAAAGGGGCCTATCCATTACCTGACTATGTGAGCAAACCGGCCATAACCAGGAGGTTTTGATCGCATTGTTCACAATGGATAGCCGGCAAGGACCAGCAATGCACGTGCACACTGGGTCCTTGTCGTCCCCGACTATCTACTGGACATGCCAGTCAACCGGACGACGCTCGTGAGGTCCGGCATGTTCAGAGATAGGTGGTCGGGCTCCTGCACTGAATGACGTTCAGTGAACGCTGTTCAGTGCGGGCACCGCACCTCGGCGACCTGAAGGTCTCATCACTAGACGTTCAGACTTTCAGGTCTCCTAATGGATAGGCCCCTTAACAGTTCAAGAACAGAACAGTTCACTAGAGGAACACACAGCTTACATTACAGGCCTTCCAGAGGCATCATTGCAAAGCTTTGTGTTTAGTAACCATAACCTGCACAGTACACAGTCCTGATAATTGTATTTCTGCACCTTAGACATTGCTGGAGGTAACACATCATTGAACAATGGCAGAGCAACTTTCTTTGAAGTAAGTTAAGAGTATAATTCAATTAAAAAGAAACTTACATTTTCTCTTATTGAACAAGCTGTGATAACAAGTGTCTAAGTAACTGAATCTAAAAGAGAAACCCGACTTTTACATCTGATTTTCCATTCACTTGTCAGACTTGAAACGGGATATGACTGGCATTTATTTACATTTCATTTCACCATGCTGGTACTTCAGTAGATAAGCCAGGAGAAAATAAGAAGAGTTTTAAAAACCACTTCCAGATAGGTATCCCCTAGTATCTGCAATTTAGTGACATCTTGATAAAAGATAAGATGGTGTTAAATGAATTAATCCAAATCACATCACTCTGATCCTTATTTCTTCCTGTGGATTAGTGACAGCAAATCAATAGTGAGACCAAGATTTATGCCTAGTCCACATTGCAGTGTAAACTAGGTAGTCAGCGGTGTCACTATATCAGTGCAGTGACAGACAATCCAGCTTAAATGAATACATGAGTGAGTGAAACATTGCTTTAAATGTAGCATAAATACAAAACACATAACTTTCCTGCCATAAGATCCTATGACATCACAGCGTATGCAGGGAAGATGTCAAAGGACTATGGAAATCAGATTATTTTCTTATTACTTGTGCGCTGAAATTCTTTGCCAAATCTCCCTGCATTATAAGACACAGCATTAGCGAAACCTTCTTTAAAGAAAACAGGGACATGCAACAAAACCAGGATGAAACAAAGTTATTTTGTACATTAATTATATGGTAACTGGAAGGACATCTCCACCTCTTACAGACACTTCCATACTACACCAGCCTAGCATGTCTGTAAGGAGTTGTACATCAATAAAAGTTGTGAAAAAAAAAAGTTACATGACATATAGTTCTGCTGTAATAGGCTTTGGTAAAAGCGAACTTACAAATGTTCATCACTGGCAAATTCACTAAAACTAGAACTTATTACTGGCACCGTTACAGTGACCTTTATGCTGTAGCGGAATTAGACGGGAAATTTATACATGATTACAACCAGAGGAAGTTTTATAGGCGATTAGCACTCTTTTTTACTTATGTGCAGCAGTCACTTTAAATCATAAAACCCCTAAATGACGTAGGTCTATCAGACTTTAAAGTGACTGCCCGGTATAAAACTGGGTATTGTCAGGAAACTAGCCCTAAGTAATCATGCAATAGACTATCGGGATGCTAAAACAGGTATCAGTTGTGCACAAAGCAAAAACATTCGCAGAGTGATGGTAAAAAAAAAAAAAAACAACACAAAATTTGTAATGAATTATTAGAAACACAAACATATAAAGAGAGCTAACAAAGGGGTATATTTACTAAAGTGAGTTTTTAGAAGTGGAGATGTTGCCCATAGCAACCAGATTCTACTTAACATTTAACTAGCAACTTCTAGAAGTTAATAGCTGGAATCTGATTGGTTGCTATGGGCAACATCTCCACTGCTAAAAACACTCACTTTAGTAAATATATCCCAAAGTGTCTGTTCCCTATGCAATTTCTGTGGCCCCCAAAACCACCTGAGGTGTACAGTATGATATTTAACATTATTACATGGGTTGCAGTCATTTTATTTATTTTTATAGTGGTTATGAAGATTAAAGGGACCAATTCAGGGACAAAACTTTGGCCAGCGTGATTATCAATGAAGCAAGTTGCATGAGTGCAATTTTGGGCAAAGCTCTATTCCCCCATCCTTTCTGCACTCCCTTGCTGCTGAGATGTGCAGGAGAGGGCCAGACTGCTGCCCAGTTATAGAGATTGGCATGCCGTATGATCACCTCCTCGGTAAAAGGAAGACAGAGGAAGGTTTTCCCAGGAGCCGTCTGTCCCCCTGTACTGAAACATAACTAAAACACAAACTTTAATGTGATCGCAGGTTCTCCTTAACAGTATCTGTTGTAGCTCATTGTGCTAGTAGTCATAGCATTAAAATTGTATAGCATGCACAAAGCATATGATTACCACCAACCTTACTTTTATCAAGGCCAGAGAGAACGTATAAAGCCAACATGTGCTAAATGTGATTCTACACAATATATTTTTTCTTTTTATGTTGCCATTTTCTATAGTTAAAAGTACACCAAATGCATGCTCTGATGTGCCTATCTAACTTATTCATTCTGTGAAAGACTATGGGCATTCCCAGGCTGTGCTGTTGGCTGTGCCACAAGTATTTTATAGGCTGCCAAGTTCTAACTTACAAGTGAAGCCAGTAAGACTGCACGCCATCAGGTTACCTGCAGCTAAAGACCTTACTGATGTCTTCATGAACAACACACTCCAACACCACACTGGGCAGCCGTACGGAGAGGCGAGTGTGGGAGGGACGCCCTGCACACCAACACTTGGCTCCAGAGCAGGTCAGGGCTCCACTCTATTAACACAAGACACATCAAGTCAGGAGTGTGCTTACTTGTTTACTGAGTCCCCTGCAGGAGCGGGAGGGATACACGTGCAAGCATCCAATGCTTGTAATTATAGTAAAATGTGTTATTTTCCCTTCAGACTGAAGACAACATCCTGTTTCTGCAGAGGTGGAGAAATCCTCACATTCAGATGAGTTCTAACCACCAATTAAATCCCCTGCCTCAAAATGACATTCACAAGCCCACATTGGCATCATGTGTTTAACTCCGGGAGTTTACGGTCCTGTTTAATGCTGGAGATGTTCAGAATATCCAGTTAACCCTTAGGGCGTCGGTGAAGTTTTATTACTAAGTGGGTATAAAACAACTGAGATTGAGATACATAGTAGTCATTAGCCCCCATATGGTTAAATAGGCCTTTTTTATACACGGCAAACCAATTATTCCCAGCAGTGGAAGGTTCCCTGCCATGCTTTACTGTGTAGTTATAGAGAGAAATGCTATGTATCTTAAACTCTACTTAACAGATGCTGTAAAATTAGCTTGAGGAGAACAACTCTAGACAGCACGAATGTCTACCCCAAAACAAAGAATGTAAAATTGCAAATACAAAAAAAACAAATAACAATTATAGGAGATCGGTAGCTTGGGAAACCGTACCTAAATATATTTTTTATTATTATGACGCATTCATGCAGCCCTGGTGCCTCCGTAAAGCTGTAAGCTAAGGTCCTATTCCCAGTCATAAGTGCCAGACTCAGGCTTGATGGAGTACAGGCCATTCAGGTCATAGAAGACATAGACTTTTCATAAAGTTTTGTTTTTCTTACCGTTGATACAAACAAAAAAGTATTCTTTCATAGAATATTTTGTACGTTATGAAAGCATACTACACACTTATCATTAATGCTTATTGCAAATGTCATAACGGCCTAAGTGTCGCAGTATGAACTGGTACTTGAAGCCCCCTAACTTCCTTAACCTTAAGCTAAAATCACTTAATTTAAACATGTAAAATACCTTAAAGTGCCAGACAAAAGATTCGCTGTAAAAATAAAGGCAAATTTATTTTGGAAAAAAAAAATGATGGGGAGGGGATGAGAAGGTATGGTGGCAACCAGTGAGAAACTGCACTAAACAGAAAGATTCAATCACCCAGCAATCATTGGTGAACTACCCTCCCTTAGAAGTGTCGTCGTGCCCATCTAGGGCCGCCAGCATCACCTAAGGGAGAGTGCACAAAACAAACCTTCTAGAACTAATAAAAACGTAATACAAGCCATTCCACAACACAAAACCCAAACCACACCAGGACACATCCACACCACTGCTACCGGCCAAACCAAAGCAACCTAGACAGGACGGGGGGGAAAACTTTGGGATGCAAAGTGGCTGATATTAGTAAGGGCTTGTTCCTTATAAAAGGCAAAACCCAAACCACACCAGGACACATCCACACCACTGCTACCGGCCAAACCAAAGCAACCTAGACAGGACGGGGGGGAAAACTTTGGGATGCAAAGTGGCTGATACTAGTAAGGGCTTGTTCCTTATAAAGGCAAAACCCCAAAACTTCTTCCCAACCATAACATAACCAATATTACTAATAAAATGAACATGAAACTTTATTATAACTAGAGATGGGAGTTTCGGTTTTTGAGAACACCAAACACAACCGAACTTAGGGGTTCCAAATCGAACAAAGTCCCGGTTCAGAATCATTTTGGGGTTCCGAGTAGAACAGACTGTTTGCAAGTTCTGGATTGCAGTTAAGTCCCTCAATTGTGATCTCAGGTCCGTGAGGTGGTCAAAATTGACTGGAAATTAAGTTATTAATTTTAATAATAGTATAGGAACAAACCAGGTCCAAGTTACAGTCGAAGTTAAATGATACTAGTTGTTTTTATCTTTTTTTAAATAAAACCGAAACAATGCTTAAGGGTGTTTTGGCAAAACCAAAACAGGGAGGTCCATGCACATCTAACATTACAGCAAGAGAAATATTTTAACCCATTGCATCCCCAGGTTAAACACATAAAAATTGGCCTTTGGGTTTAATCTGCCTCATTCTGAATTAATCATTCAGCTGTTCTTCTTCAACCAAAATTAGTAATGTAACAGCTGAGGAAGCACATGCAAAGAAACCAAGGTCCCATTAAGTAGTGGTAATAGCCCATCTTTTGGCATCTCCAATCCAAGTAAGGATAACAGATTAGCTATGCAGCCCAGCCTGCAGAGTGCACTATATTTTACATGACTGGCTGCAATAAATAATTGATAAATAGCCAGATGTACATTTGATATATAGGCCCGTATTCAATTAGAGGCAAAAAGTTGGATAAGTTTCACCTGTCCGACTTTCCACCTCCTTCGCCTGTTTCAGGGGCGAAAACTTTTTGTGCGCGTCCCTGCTTTTCGTGCCCTATTCAATTCCTAAACTCGCAAAAAACGGAAAGCGGCGAATGCGGAACAGGCGGAAAGTACTGTCAGAATTGGAGAAATCAGTCTGTGCCCCAAAAAAAGATGCACTAACATAGATGTGTACTAATAGCCCTAATAAAAGTGTTGGGGAACTTAAGTAGTTTTAATTGCTTCTTATTAGCGTCTTTGTAAAAGTGGTGAAGAATGACATAAAGCTGTATTTTTTGGTGAAAATAAGTAGTCCTGTCACATTTGTGGTACTTGAAAATAGGTGCTAGCATATTTTTAATGTCTCTAAAGTGAACTTTAAAAAAAAAAAAAAAAAAACACACAAACGTCAAAAACGCACCTGCAATCTTAAAAACACCAAGAAGTCTATTTCGCTAGTTTTTATGCTTCTCCCCTCACTTTTGTCTTTTCGCACTAAAAATGAAAGTACTTTTTTGGGGTGTTCTTAGGTTTTTTGTTTTTTTCAAGATTTGTCCTTTGGGGGACAGTCCCAAGGGTTTTGGGTCATTTCCCCACATTTGCACCCCAAAATAAAGATTTTCGCATCTAATTGAATACGGCCCATAGTGTCTTATGTACTCATAGTACAACCTGATGAAACAGTAACAGTTGGGACTGTAAAGATTAGCAGGACTCCCCTGGTGTCAGATCACACTAGAATTTACCAAATTCCAACGCAGTTGGAAAACGTGAAGCAATGAGCTTGGTTGGGTGTAGCTAATAGCTAGGCATAATCACCACAAGCCACCATGCAAAGGTGGTCCAGGAATATAGTGCCCTTATTTTTATTTCTTGCGATTTTCTTTCCTTACAGATTCAATGCATCAAACTCGGTAATAAATTCAGAATCATTGGCTTTCTATAGCAAAAAAATATATATATATTTTCTTGCCTTTTTTTCAACAGAAAATGCTGCTGGGTTTTGACTCATCACTATCCGGCATGTATACCAGGACTGTTAGCCGTTACGTAACATATCCCTGAGATAACAGGGCTGAACTATAGAAATAACTGCTGCTTGTAAATAAGAGGACTCAATGTCCTAACACCAAGCTGCGACACCTGAGATTGCCAGTGTCACAAAAAATAAATAAATCTGTTGCCCCACTTACTAAACAGTGATCGCAATTCAGAAATAGTTGGTTCACACCTATAACATTCATTCAATGTGATAAATGCAATGTCAGACAGTTTCTCGCTAGTTAGTAACTTCGTGTGTACAGGGACCATGTGATTTGGTAGACTGAGCAACAAGTTGCAGCTTAGTGGGGTGAAAGGCAAAATCAGCTCTTACATCCAACACTGCAATTTTGCAATATCAGCAAATGGCTTTCCATTGCAACACAAAAGGTAATCACAGTTAAGGAACAGAAAATATTTAGAAGAACATCACTGAAATAATCTTGGGGAATGTATAAAAAGCACAAGGCCCCCATTCATGTGCAGCTGAAAGATCAGAACATCCCATTACATGACCAGAGTCAAATCAAACGTAATAAGCACCGACACCCAAGTGTAACAGACTACAAAATGGTGTTCAATATTAGACAAAACACAAATAATACATGTGAATAGATTATTCAAACTGCTACTATATGCACACATAAAGAAATAAGGAGTTTTCACAATAAAGAGAGTGGATAGAACAAGATCAGCAGAATTCAACATCCTTTCCAGGGTACATAGAACACACAATGAATTGTACGGGTGGGTGATAATGAAAATGCAAGGCCATTTATTAATTTTAAAGACTTATCCACTGCCCTAGGAACTCCTGGAAGGGGAAGAACACGTCTGAATTTCACCATTCTGTGCCACAGGCAGTAAGTGAGAGAAACTAAACAAGTGCGTCCCAAAGGGAGCTGGAACGCCTGCAGCTGCTAATGACCTTACATACTTTGCTGGAGAATTTTTGATGTTGTAATTTGTTATTTTTTTTTTTTTTAGTCAATTCCTGTTTTAGGTTGTTCCAAAAGGAAAACCTGATGTTTCAAATCGATGATCAAAATACAACAAGCTTTGCTCAACAACATCAGTTTAATAACAGATCATAATACAAGAACATTTTACACATGCAAGTGATATTTGCTCAGATAGGACAACGCAGGCTGAATTAATGCTGAGGCAGTAGTTACAAAACTCCTGAAGATATGTATATCCATGCAAAACATTCTTATATCAGCAAAACCACCACAACCACCATCTGCTACCATTGTCTTACAGGTTGTCTACACCTAATGCACTTCTGTCCTGATCCTGAAAATATTGTGTTATTCTGCTAATGCTCAGTAGAATCTCTATAGGGCCTCACCAAGTGTAAGCTTACTGATAACCTTTCAGATATAGAACCCGAGAATTACCTGCTCAGACCCGGGATTTTCTCCTGTGCAAAATCCTAGGTATTTGGTCGAGACCCCCCCTTTCACACTACAGCTTCTACCTGGGAAATGCGCGTGTAGACCCCTTTCAGGCATAAGCTGGGTTTTTCAGTTCCCTCTTCTCATTCTGCTGGCTGCTGTCCCCTCTCCAGGTTCCGCTGATGATGTCATCATCATGCAGCAGGCAGCCGGCCAATCACAATAAAGCCCCCGTTAACATTTGCCCTGGCGGTCCAGTGGGAGTGCGGGCGGCCCAGCCACCCGCTGCGTCAGAGACCCGCCAGCGGTCTCCAGCGCCGGTGGATGAAGCCGCGACAACGCGGCTCCACACCTTACATGAATCCCAGGCATCTGGCTACTTTCCTCTGTGCCTGAGGAGAACCCGGCCGAGGTCACTGGCAGCGCCACGGCTGCCGGCACCAGGGCTGGTGAGCGGAAGCGCTGAGAGTCCTATAGGATGCTCTGCGTTGCCCACTGAATGTAAAACCTGCAGCCCGGGAGTAAAATTCCCGGGTAGCACCATTCAGACATGATCCGGATAGTCTTCCGGGGACTTCAGTGTTCCCGGGTAAGTACCTTTCAGACGTACACGAGATCCTGGAAATTTGGCCGAGGCTGTCCCCTCTCCGGGTTCAGATAGGGGTATGAGTTTCCTCCCACGACTCAAGATTTCTGCTTGTCCTCTGATTTACAGACAGTGTTTCTGCTTTTCCCCCTAAAGTACTGGTTTCGTATTACTTAGTGTTGTGGTTACCAAACTCTCTTAATTCATGGAGCCCTAGAGTAGCGTTCCCGCTAGGCTGTTTTAGCAGGGTGCGGCACCCTGCCCTCCTTCTGGAGGGCAAAAAGCACCCTGCCCTCCAGAAGGAGGGCAAACAGCACCCTGCCCTCACAGGCTGCGGGTGCAGTCTTCACCCGCGGGATGCAGTGTCCCGCGGGTGGAGAAATGTGCGGCGACCCGGTCACCGCCGGAGAATAGACGCCGGGCGCATGCGCCCAGCATCTGTTCTCCCTATCTGTAGCGCTTGGGGGCTGCCCGGCATGTCCGTAAGTGCCGGGCATGCCCCCAAGTATGATGAAAAAGGGGACGCGTCTTATAGACACGCCCCTTTTATGGCCACACCCCCTTTTCGACCGCGCGCACAAAGTTGCCCTCTCTAGCTCCGGCACCCTGCCTGCCGCCGGAGCTAGAGTGAACACTACTAGAGTATCAACATATATTCCACGGCACCCCTGGGCCAAAAGTTTCTTATTGAGAAACAAAGCAAATATTAAACTAAGCAAATTGTGCTTATTTGTCATCCTTAGGGTCAGTTATGTAGTGGTAGGCAGGGTTGCACTTCTCTTTAGCCACGTTTTTTATTATTGGCAGCCACCAGAACTGGTTTTGCCTATCACACTGTCCAAAAATTATTTTATTTGGTACTAGACCAACCCATAGCACCCCTGCAAGTGTCCTGAGGCACTCAGTTTGGGAATCAATGACTGGTTACATCCGTTCCTGCTTTCTAGGCATGGTAAGGTGTTTATTACCTAGCTAATGCTTTTACCAATGGCTCTTTTATCCATTTTCAACTATACTATTCATGTGTTTTCCTAGCTCTTACTCCTGATCACAGTGTGGAAAGTCATTATAAAGCTATCCAAGATTCTACAGCAGTCCTTGCTAGTGTCTTGCCAGTAGCTTGCCTAATCGTCTCATATCAGTTCTCTTCCCTCTTAATGGCTGTTTTACCAAATACCAAGCTAGAGACCAGTTAGTTCAGTTCCTACTTAATTAAATAAGTTTAATTAAAAAAAAGGATCTTATCGCGAGGATGTTCACTTTACGTGTTGAGTTGCATCACTCATTGTTACACGTGATTTGTGTGAATGCACTTTTTTCACAACTATCATTTCTACAGCTAGCTACAGTACATACTATGGAGTTGGCAACTATGCCAGACGATTTTCCTGCACTGGATTCTCCGCTCAGTACCATAGCAGCCAGTGCAAATATAAGGTGACTGCACATTTACAAATGCACCTCTGAATATTTGTCGACATAAACTTTTTAATCATTTAACATTGTGTGACTGCATATGTACTATATACGCCACATCACTTTTGTTTCTACTGCTCGTCCGCTATAGAGCTCCAGCTCGTTCCTGCCTCTATGGTCTGCACATCTCCCTTGCAAATATAAGTGGGCAGTCTGCAGTAGCTCATGAAAGCTTTTTCAGGCTATTCCTCAGACCAGGACAAGTGCAGTGTTTCGTGGACTTTGTAGTAGTGACATCTGGCATGGATTTCATAGCCGGTTACTTACAGTCTTGTCAGAGACACTGATTTTTGTCTCCCAATTACAAAACAAGTAACTGACTGATGACAATGGGCGAGGATCCTCATAACAGGCAAAGTATTTAGTGTATGTTATGCAAGACTAGAGTATTGGGCAAAGCAGTACAAAATAAGTTTGCGTGGTACACCGAGGATATCTACACAATTCTTTACGGTGATTTTCAAATCGTGGTTATGGTTTCTGCTACCATGGATCAAATACAGGGAAATGGATTGACCTGAGACAGCACGATTGGTGTAGTAGTTAGCATTAATGTCTCACTGCACTGAAGTCTTGGAATTGGTTCCTACCAAGGCCCAATAAAAAACTGGTAAGTTAATTGGCTTCTGGAAAAAGTTAACCCTAATGTTCTAGTGGTAGGGAATATAGGGCCTGATTCAGACCCACTCGCGAGCGGCTGTACGCTCGCAAGTGGGTCGATGGTCTGCACTGAGCATGCGCACGACGGAGGGAGCTCCGTCGTGCGCATGCGCCAGACACGACGAGCGAAGGACTTTCCTTCGCTCGTTGTGTCCGATCAAAGGGGGCGTGCTGTCAATGTTGATTGACAGCACGCCCCCTTTGGTGGGCGTGCCGGGGGCGTGCCTCCCTGACGGGGGCGTTCCCACGGGAACGCCTCCCGTCAGAAGCCGGCCCACTGACATCACTAGTGATGTCAGTGGGAGTGATTTTGGCTCTGATAGAGCCAAAATCACTCCGGAGCTTGCGGTTGAAAACCTCAACCGCAGGCTCCGGCTCGCAATTTCGATGGTCGCGATGGTCACGACCATCGCGGCCATCAAAATGCACGCTCGTATAGCCTGTGGGTGGTGACCCACAGCTATACGAGCGTCCAGGAGGACGCTCCATGAAAAAGGAGCCCGGCCCTCATGCAGAGCGTGCGCTCTGCTCAGAGCGTACGGCTCTGAATGAGGGCCATAGATTGTAAAGCTCCTCTGGGGCAGCGGCTGATGTGAAAAATAAATATTCTCTGTAAAAGACCTGCAGAATATGTATGCGCTATATAAATTACTGGTAAGAAATTCACTTTTGCATATACGTAAACCTTTTTTTCCAGGAATAGCAACAATGTTTCATTGACCATACAAAAGTCAATATAGTACAAAAGCTGTGTAACATATATCATATCAAATGGTTTGTGAAAACCCACCAGCACAGCGGACTAGAATGAAAGGGATCGTCCACAGAATGGCACTGCCGCGAATAAGCTTAAAAGTAGCAGAAAATTGCTTAAAGCCCAATGCCTTGAGCCTACTATTTCAGCCTAAATTCAGCTTTATTTATCATTAAAAAAATACCAGAACTCATTCCTGGTTTCAGGCTGCTATAACAACACCCTGGCATATGGCATTTACAGAGGTCGTGTCACAGTCACTGCTGACATTCTGCTTTCTCCATGCTAGCTGTTGGCATGAGAAACATGCTTAGCCTCTTGCCAAGTTTGGCAGCTTAAAGCAGGGAGTAACACTGGTAGTGGAGGCATTAGGAATATGATCACCTGGCATATCTATAGCACTCGCATGTGTCCCTGTTTTTCACACTAGGAAATCTGTAACATTTACTTTCTTGGAATTCAGATTGATGCTGTAAGATCATCATACTTTGCAGAATTAGCTGACTATAGTTGTTTTACAGCACCTGACACCTCAAAAATGGCTTCAGCAGACAACCTTCATTATGGGTATCCAAGTATCAAAACTTACGCGACTCAGATATATTTACATTGCTGAGTCAGGGTAGAATACATACGCTCAAAAAGATATTGGGGTATTATACATACATAGAAAAAGAACTATATTTTATCCAACAAAGCATCTATAGCAACTGCTGTTAAAATGTATAAGCAACTGAAACGACTTCAGGGTTTTTGTAGGTGATAAAAGAATTATAGAGGAGAGACAAAAACAATGGTTCTATCCAGTGACCAATAAGCTCTGCTAGCTAGCCAGATCTTCATAAAAGTTACATAAAGTGAATCCAAATTATTTTGAAACAGTTTTTTTACGATAAAGATGCAAAACGTTTACCGCTCCCTTCATTCTTCCGTGGCCACAAGTACCGCAATGAGAGACCGCCTATTTACTGGGCAAGAGGAAAGAACAAAAGTACAGTGCCAGGGACTTCATCACCCCAACAAGTGGTCCTAAGCCTCTGTGTAACGGATGTGACATGTCTACATGCCAAATCAACACCGGTATATACAGACTGCAAGAAATGGTTAGAAACAGATGCAAAGATAATGTAAAAATACAAAACAAGTTCTTGCACGAAGGGATAAAGTAATGGTTAGCGTTTTAAGTCCCCATTTTAAATGAATAAAATTAGCAGCTTCTTGTTGAGATCATATTTGCAGTTTACCACATTTACACAACAGACAGAACTGCAAATGGATTAATAACACATTGGTTCAAATACTTCAGAAAATATTTAATGAATAAGAAAAGACAACAATAAAAAATGGCCATAGAGTACCTAAAAAAACAATATAATGGGGTACGTCCATGCAGCGTGAAGCACACACACTTGTGGGTAATGACTGAATACCGACAAGTGTCTGTGCTTCACGCTGCATGCAGTAAGGAACCTAGAGTTAAAAGTGCACTAAGGCTGATAAAAGGACTGCCAAAAAACCTCCTTTACAAGGCTCCCAGTGAGTATGACCACAGGGATAGCCTGACCTAAAAGTCATTAGAGGTCTGAGCTGTTATTACATTACAGTGTGCTGACTATCTGACTGTTGTAAGTATACTATTAGCACACTTGCCACTAAAAACGGGAAAGAGTAGACTGTCAAGTGCCCCTATGTGGGGAAGGATTTATTGTATCACAATTGTCAGCAAAAAACACTAAGGAAATAACATTACATACAATCTCCACTGAATGAGTGGACCACGTGGAAGAAGGCGTATAAATAATTAAAAGTCCTAAAAATACCTAGCAGCCTTTGAGAGGAAGCACTATATTAGCAAATGTTGGTCATTTATCCCTGTATGCTTGCTTTTTTGATTTTTGTATTTTATGAATTGTGGAGATATCAGATAAACAATCTATGTTATCATATTATTGGTGATTACAAGAATTAATACACTATTCATTGTATTATTATATATTTTATATACAGATTTGATTGTACTTGTAGATTTTAGGGATATACCCCATTATATTGTTTTTTTAGATACTCTATGGACATTTTTTATTGTTGTCTTTTCTTATTTTTATGCATTAAATATTTTCTGAAGTATTTGAACCAATGTGTTATTAATCCATTTGCAGTGCTGTCTGTTATATTATGTATTCTTTTTAATCTTGTATTCTGGAGAGGGGTGGCAATCCCTTCTAAACAGATAGCTGCAGCAATAGTTAATATAATTATAAGTGTTTGTGGGACTAGGCGCCAGGTGATCTTTTTTCTTTTTATTGCCACATTTACAACCACAGACTTAACTGCACCTATTTGAAAAGCATTGGACAGTCAAGTGTAAAAACATCAGAAAAGCAAATAAAGGGACTAATCGGCCATCTAATGTACCACTAAGGGCCGTATACAATTAGTTTTGCATCAGTGAGAAAGTTCCGCCTACCCGACTTTTCGCCGCCTTCGCGTGTTTTGGACGTGAAAACTTTTTGTGCGCGGTCCCGATTTACTCCATATTCAATTGCCAAACAAGCGAAAACGGGACCCGCCGAATGTGAGCCAGGCGAAAAGTGCAGGATGAATTGGGGGAATCACTCTGTACCCCAGATAAAGATGGGCTGACTTCGGGAAATCATTTAGATAGTTTAGTATTAGCCCTAATTGAACTAGTTAGGGTACTTAAGTGGTGGTAATTGCTTGCTATCAGCGTCTTGGTAAAAGTGGTGAAGAATGGCATACGGCAGTGCTTTTTGGAGCAAATAAGTAGTCCCATCAAATTTGGGGTGCTTGAAAATGGGTACTAGCATATTTTTAGGTCTCTAAAGTGAAGATTTAGAAAAAGTTAAATTCCACCGTCATGCAAGCACCTGCAATCCCCAAAACACTTTGTCCCCTTCTTAGAGCACCCCAGAAGCTTATTACGCTAGTTTTTGAAGTTGTTCCCCCATTTTTTTCATTTTTGCCCCAAATTTCTAAGGCTTTTTTTTTGGGGTGTTCCTGCAGGGTTTTTTTTTTACTTTTTGGGGATGAATTGTCCTTTTTTTTGTACCAAGGGTTCTGAGTGGTTTCCCAACATCTGCACCCCAAAATATAGATTTTACACTTTTTCCTCCTGCTAATCTGTGGAGAAAAAGTTTTGCCTATTACAGTGCATTCACTTTTCGCACAGGCGAACACGGACTGGAATTGAATACAGAGATACATTTTCAGGCAAAATTTTCACAAACAAAATGGGCGAAAACAGCTTTTCGCACCAAATTGAATACGGCCCTAAGCTGGTGAACTACACTGAGAAATAAATAGATGTTTAAAAAAAAAAAAACCCGCACATAAAGAACAAAGGCCCTCATTCAGAGGCGGTCGGAGGATGCAAGCGGTCGCTCAGAAACTGGGCGGCCGCTTGCATCCTGACCAGCCGCCTCTGTTTCGGTCGTTAGGCTGTGGGTTTACACCCACAGCTCTAACGACCGCTAGGGTGGTCTATGACCATCGCGAACATCGGGGCTTACGATAGGGTAGGGGTCTCACTTGTCGTAAGCCCCGGAGAGCTTCTGGCTCTGTCAGAGCCGGAAGCTCTCCACTGACATCACTAGTGATGTCAGTGGGGCCTCCCCCAAACGGCAGGCGTTCCCATGGGAACGCCTCCGTTTGGGTTGCCACCCCCCCCGGCCCGCCTTCCAAACGGGGCGAGCTGTCAATCAACATCGACAGATCGCCCCCTTTGGAAAGAGAACCGCTACGACCGGCGCTGTCGGTCGTAGCGGGTCTCACGCATGCGCACGAAGGAGCCGGCTCCCTCGTGCGCATGTGCACTGGACAAACATCGAGGCGGCATCGTAGACCGTAAGGCCGCCTCTGAATGAAGCCCAAAGTGTGGAAAGTTACTTCCATGTTGGCAATAGCAGTTTCCCATAGACAATAATGATGCAGTTAATTAAAGTTTTTAAATAGGCTGAGAATGGACAAATTGACTTTTGATTTGGCTTTCAGGTGAAATCTATAAATATCAGTAAAAATAGTCAATTACAAGATACAGTACTCTACAATGCCATTTAAAAAAAAATGCAAAGAATGGCAGTATTTTTTGATGAGGAAATTACAAGAATACAACACATCACGCCTTTATATAATAGGCCCCTAATGACTGCAATAACTAGGATCTTTCTGGTCATTGTTATAGAAGACTACCAAGGGTACCGCTCCTGCCCAACACCCAGCCTGAGTGAATCTCATTCGAACTTTCTAAATAAATACCTCTCCATGATACAGGTTAACTTTTTACTTTATTAATTTTAATATATCTTAACATCCATTGATATGCTGGTCAGATACAAGCCCCAAGGCTTTTGAAATACTTTCAAACACCCACACCTCTTTCTCTACAAATTCCCCGGAGGCATCCAGCACAGTGAATGGAACATCAGATGTGTGTAATAGAGAAATGTTAAGTCCGTTTTAGCCTGGCAGAAACGTATTTTTTAGTGTTTGAGCTAGATTTAATTATTCATACTTCTTTCATTTTTTACCAGGTGTATTTGAAGTAGATATTACACGATAGATCAGTATAAATGTTGGATAAGGTGTGTAGGACTTATTTAAAGATTGCGGTGTGTTCTCGCTGCAGAACTCTGTGACCTCTTCAACTGCGATATAATTTTTATTTTATTATTTAATTTTTTATTTCAGGTTCTCGGCAACGAAATATTCACAAATATTCCCTGGTGTGCTCGTGCAAACCGATAGCCCAGATAGGATGCAGAAAAATCTGAGAGAGCAATCACGGGCAGATTTTATATCATGCCTTCATCCTGCATAAGGAGAGGAGCTTACACTTCACATGAATAATTGGATTTTCAGACCTGCGAGTGGGCTTCCTTTGCCTCTTCAGTCATGACAGGGCCACAAGGTAATGATACATCTGCCACCATGCAACAACCTGGCATGTCTACTGTCAAGAGTTGAAATCATAAAGGAATAAGCTGTCGTTAACAGCGTCTTGCTGAACATTGGAGCTGTCAGTCTATTGTTTTCCCTCTCCTGTATGGGGGTTGGTGTGGGCTTACACAACCTGTCAGTTCTGTAAAAATAAGCTTTTAACCTCTGGTCGCCCCCCCCCTCACCCCCTTCCAGATTCCCTTTTTTTATCACTTCAGCATTCTTCCACAGGTCGTACTGTACAAAAGCTTATAATTCTGTAAAATTAATTAACAGAACTGTTAACAAAAGGGAGCAAAGATGTGAAAACTCGGTCTGTTCCTTAGAGAGCATTAATACAAATGTAATTACAATTCTTCAACAGTTTAAAAACAGTATTTACATATTTACATACAAGAAATTGCACCTTTCCATAACTTTTTTTCACAAAAATTTTTGTTTTGCTATACAACCTAAATGTATATAATTACAATTTGTTCCAGCGCAGCCAACGGAATGGGTTCCTGACCTAACACAGTATTTCAGTTACGTGATTGCTACTCTTCATGTAACTGTAGTGATTCAAATGTTAAATATGAAGAGGGACTTGTTTTTATTAATTGCCCGGACTGTATTTATATCAGACTGTTGCAGAATTTATTTGTAATAACCATATTATGTAAGATACCTCATAATTTTGAAAGCATATGATAGCATCTATAGATAATGTGAATATTCCATAGCAGATAATGCTTTTCTATATAGAGTCCTTTTCTCTAGGGGGGGGGGGGGGGGTACACTGAGGACATCCATCTCCAGATCTAATAATTTGAAAACTGTGAACAATAGGAGGCTGGGTAACTGGTCCTCTCTAAAGTCAGTTAAGACAAAATGGTAAAACTCAAACACAGCATTTAATAATATCTTTTTTTTTTAAGGCCAATGCTAAAGCTGGACATACATTGTCACATAAAAGTTCTGTCAGACCCACAGACATTTTATCTGATAGCTTGAAGCCAGCAGATATCATGGCCATACACTGCGAGATATTTGACAGCATACATGGCCACAATATCTGCTTTCCTCCCATGGAGAGGAAACATTTCCCTGTGCCTCCTCTGTGAAGGAACAGGGGATAGGTCGGGAAGTTAGCCGCAGCTGGGCATACCCTGCCAGACGTGGCGGACCAATGATCGGAACAGTCTGGGATGTTGGGAGATGTGTCATGCCCAATTGTCCGATCATCGCAGATTGATCGTGGCAATACATTATGCATTTATCGGCCCGACATCGATAATCAGCGGAACAGGCCAATAATTGCATAATGTACATCTGGTTTAACCAATTCATTGGCTACAGTGCTCTCCCATGTATTCAAACTATGGTGCATTTGCAGGTGAATGAACTTGGGTTGGAGTTATCCATAGGTTTTTGTGTCCAATGTTTTACCAGAAATACCATGCAGTGTTCTACAGAGGTGAGAAGCTCCAGCAGAAACATAAAGGAAAAACTGTTTTCCTGTCACATGAGAGAACTTCAGTTACAAAAAAACTTGCATGTAGCCTATGCTGCGTGTGACAGGGGAAATAGTGTTTCCAATTAAAGGTATTCTGGTAGATTCAGAGCTGCATGATTTTTAAGTAACAAAGACACATTGTTCCAGTGGTGGATATGTGTTATTAGTCTTCCATGTTGGGATTAACCAGGGTAATATTGTGAACATGCATAGTAAATAGATCAAATTCAAACTTTTTTACAAAGCAAATGGTACATTCATCGACATACTACATCTACATACTTCCAGTCAACATATCACTACAACAACATTCACTGGAAGGGTGTACATCCACCCTTTAGGACAGGGGTGGGGAACCTTTTTTCTGCAGAGGGCCATTTTGATATATATAGATTATTCGCAGGCCTGGTGCAGCCCTCACCCCCTCCATGTGACATCACATGGCGTGGCCACAATCACCGGTGATTACAGCAATTCCCAGAGCATCCCGAGGATGCTCCGGGGAGCTGTAAGGGCTGCGAGGTGACCGTCTTAAGCATCCTAAGGACGCTCCAGGCGGCACTACTGCATAGATTCTGGCTGCAGGGTGCCATTCTAGGCACCCTGCTAGCCAGATGAGGCTAGGCAGAGAAAAGCTCAGAGGGCCAGACCAAATGAGGTTCCCCATCCCTGCTTTAGGACTTATGGCTAAATCAGCCTTTGCTTTAATATTTGCTATTATTTATATCTGGGGCCATTATAGATAGAGCGAGATGGGCTAAAGGAAATCCAAAAATCCTGCTACTGTAAATAAAATGTAGTAAAAAAGACATCTTAAAATGTTTTTGATTGGGAACCGATTATTAACACCCACATTTATTGGTATGACAGAAGAGACTAGTAATTGGTTTATGTAGAGAATGTTAAGACTAATAACATACTTACTTGTGTGCCAAGTTAAATTATTTCACTCAAGCAATATAATTTTAGGATGGCTGTTTCCTCCTATATAGACAATACACACATAACATCGGAGAGAAAGACTCTTGTAATACTAAAAGCTTAAAAGCCAGAGACACAGAACACAGTAGCCCAGGTTAGTAGCGCTGCTGATCGTGATTCACTCAGTATATAGTATAAATGTAAAGTAATATTCGGTGGAATTATCCTCTCACATCACACTGTAATACGTTATTTTACAATATTAAACAAACATAAAACTAAAAGAAACATCATCACTAATGCTGGCCATACACGCTACAATTATCGGGGCAATCCGCCGATAATCGTAGCGTGTGGGGGGGCGACTGAGGGTTAAATATTGCTCAGTTGGGCATGCCGGATTGTCCAGCATGCCCGTCCGATGCGATATTTCCCGGTAAACTGTCAGCCACATCGGGCAGTGTATGCCCATCCGCGAGCGACAGACAGACATTTCCTGTGTTCCTTCCTACGGAAGGAACAGGGAAATGTCTCCTCCCCCGGAGGCGGAGCGCGGATGTTGCCGGAGACATCTGCGGCTGGCAGGCTGCCAGATAAAATGTCTGTCGGTCTGACAGACATTTTATCTGGCCATGTATGCCCAGCATTAGAATTCATTGGTGCCGAAGGAATGCATTTGTAAGCCACTTACTTTCATTGCTCTCTTGATGTAAGGGATTTGTGTTCCGCTGTTTAAGTCCTCATTTATTATAAGTCTTCTGGCCCACTGTCCTGCCCTCACCACTCCACTGCCATGGATCAAAACCAACATTTTATCTGGATTCGTCATTGCATCCTTGCTCATGAAAATAAAACTCTTTGGTTCACTTTCAGTAGCATCTATCTGGAAAGGAATGCACATTTATACATATTTAACATTGTACAGGTATATTAGTAATAGTTTATACAAATTTTAGCATACATAATACAGTGCATGGGACAGGTGTCTATTGAAGCATAATTTGCACCAGTTAGAGGAATAATTGCATAATTCTGTGACGAAGGCAAAGTCCGTTCAATCAGTACAAAGTGGTCGACATAATAAAGACACCAAAAAGTACATAAGAGTCTCCGTACCCTAACCCTTCCCCGATGCCAGAACCTAACCTCCCCTCCTTGTGCCTAAACCTACCCCCGCTACTTACCTTTGGGATGCTGGCGGTCAGGATGCTGGCACCAGATTTCTGACAGGTGTCAGGATTCCGGCGCCGGTATTCTAAGCGCTGGCAATCCCTGTGAAGGAATACTGAAGGTATCCCCTTCAAACAAACAGTGATGACAATGTAGAAGACTGGACCTTTATAAAGTATAATCTCTATTAATCCAAACACCATACTTGTGTGGATAGCTTTCTGCTCCAGACATTTCAGACACTGAATTTAAGCTATGCAGGTGGACATCACCTGGCAAGTAATCATCATCCTATAGACTGTAAGCTTGCAGGCATAGCCCTCTCTGTTCGTTAATAACTAGCTTGTTTTTACTACTTCATTCTCAATTGTACATAATACTGTTAATAATAGTGCACACTATTGAACTGCAAATTATGTGCACACATTTTGTCTAATTTAAATTAGTACTCAAGCTGGTCCACTGTCACATACACACACATCAGTATGGTTCAATACCTTCATGTGTGTCACCAGCAGCTATATACAGTATAGTATTTGGACACCCACTTAAGATGGGAGGGAAATAGAATATACCTGAATAAGTGAACATTGGACCTGATGCAGATGTGGACGCAATGCCGATATTTGCGCAGATTCAGCGATTGTTAGTTATTGAACAGCAAGTGAATTGCAAATACACTCACAAAAGGGATTCACTCGTAAAGCGAGTGTCAGGTAGTCAGAGTTTGGGGGAGTGGTTAGAAAACCAAAGGGGTATCGGACTGTTTACACGGTTTTCTAGGCATCCATAAACTTGCTCTCTGTATGTCTGGACACCCAGTGTGTCTGCGACAGCTTAGACTGAATGGGCGTACACACGAGACAATATCTTAGAATGATATCATTCAGTGTGTATGCAGTGAACGACCAACAATGTGCCCTCCCGCGCCGCATCAACATTCAGCAAGTCCCTGCACCGCATTACCTTTCAAACACACCATTGGTCCAATCTGATTACACTTATCACTCCAGCTAGTCCCTGCACACACCTGCACCCCATCACCATTCAGCAAGTCCCTACACACACCTTCACCACATTACCTTTCAAACACACCATTGGTCCAATCTGATTATACTCATCACTCCAGCTAGTCCCTGCACACACCTGCACCGCATCACCATTCAGCAAGTCCCTACACACACCTTCACCACATTACCTTTCAAACACACCATTGGTCACGTGAGTCACCTGACCACAACCCCACCCCCGGAAGTGCACTACATAAGAACCTCAGAAGCATTGATGCTCTCACACCTCCTTGAAGAAGGCACCAGTGCCAAAACACGTTGGGGAATCAGCACCCCCCCACCAACCACCAGAACTCTGATCATTGTACTCATTAACACACCACAAAGAAAGGCTTCAGAGGATCCAGCACCGCGCCGCAAGGCAGACCCTGGGTCCCCCCCCACCAGCCTCATCACTGTGCCCAAAACCACCCATTGACTCCACGGGACCATGGATCAACCCCACCACGCGGCTCTCCGCATCCCATCACACGACCAAAGAACGTTGACGGGCACACGGCTGCCAGACACCCCGCGGGCTCGCAGAGGTGTCACGTAACATCCGGCTAACACCTGGGATCACAGCCAAAGCTGCAAAGAACCACAGGACAATCCACACCTACCGGTAGGTACAAAGATCCCAGAGACAGAGCGGGACGCCGCTACTGCACTAAGTACTGGACTTTATTCACACCCCACATCCCGGTTCAGTAAGACTGTAGACCATAGGTCCAGCAGGAGAACGTGCAGGAGTAAGGACCGCACGGAAAGGAGCCACTCACACACCCACTCCCCAACCGAGGATCACAATACTTATCTGCTAATTCCCACACCATATAACGGAACTACCTAGGGAAGCATTGTGCCTTACCCAATAAAAGGTTGGATCCTACACTTATTGTCTGCCTCATTTGTATTCACCCACGTACACCCACAAACATTATCTATACAACAGCCACATACCCACACTACCATTTCCCCAACAGTCCCACATTTCCACTCCCTTCCTATCCCAAACCTCCCCCCCTCTTTTTTCCCCTCCCCCCTTTTTTCACCTTCCCGTTCTCCCACACACCCCCTTAGGAGCGCACGTGTACCACATATTCCTCCGTCTGAACCAACAGGTAGGGGTACTCCTGTTTTTACGCTGCTGCACCTACCATTGTCTCATCCCACCTCCCTCCCAGTCCCCCCACCCTAACCCCAACACCACACCACAATTGTGAAGCGCCGACCGCCCCCCTCATTTATTTCCTTCCGCGGATCATTAACGATGTCATCCGTATATTCAGGCCAATCTAACGATATCGTCAAGAATTGCCTGATCAGAGATGTGGCAGGGTGACGTCACTAATAGATATCTTTCAGTGTGTACACTCAATATCATTTTACCTGCACTACAGAAAGTTCAAGGGAAATCTTTCATAGATATCATTCATACAGCACATCTTCTAGGGTGTATGCGGCTTCACTCAGAAGGGTGATGTCCGCCTGATCTGCGATAAGTGTTTCCGGCTTTGTGCATGAGCCACGGATGTCAGATGCTGTCAGGGGGTGTCTAAGCACTGGGCGGCGAGTGTCTCATTAGCATATTGTGTGCAATTGCGATCCGTGAGAGGTAGCAGCCGCAATGGCATTAGCGTCCTTCTCTGTATCTGGCCCATAATCTTTAAGCTACTGAAAACCTTTCACATTTTCAGTGTAATCGCATTTTATGAAAACCTAAGTGCAGGGCAAGCAAATACAAAACACACTGCGAAGTGACCGAGAGATCCTTAACCAATGTAATTGTCCTGGGTCTCATCATTACTTGAACCTTCTCGTATTGTAGCATGTGGGGAGAGTAAAGCTTCATAATTATAAGTGTGAGCATATGTAATAACGAGATCGCTGCAAGTAAGGAAAGTGTGTTGTATATTATAGTCTGCTTCATAGTAATACTGTTGGGCGAATGGGCACTTTTAGTTTGTATTCACTGATACAGTTGAATATATGAAGAGGTATGTAGAAAAAGGTGTCATTTAACAATTTTCTGAAAAATGACTTCTTTAACGGGTGAAGGTGTTATGACATAGAGATCATAGTATTTTACATGTTGGCAGTCTATTTAATGACATATTTTTTGCATAAAAGTCCTATGTCCAATTCATGCCTTCGTCCACTCACCTCTTCATATATTACAATATGAAAACCGTGGGGATCGCCGTACTGTTCCAAGTTATAAAAAGTCTAGAGCCGGATTCAATTAGCCGTGGTAATTAACCATGGGATAATTGGCCGGCCGGGGCTATACAATTACAGCCCACAGGCTGCAGCTACCGCAGATTTCTGTTCGAGTCTGAGAGAAGCACAAACAGAAATCTGCAGCAAGTGCGCTAATCGTGGGTGCTGTGAACGCGTTTTCCCATCGCTCCAGGTACTTGTCCCGGAACCTATAAGTTAACGCATCTTAGCTGCAATATTACCGCACATGGAAAAGGGGTTGTAATTGAATAGCTTTAGGCATAAAAGCCGCATCTAATTGAATACGGTCCCTAATCTCTTTATACCTTAAATTCCTGTCTGATGCACTTGTTATATGGAGCCCAATGCAACTTCTATTGCTCTGTACAGAAAAAGCACAATCGTAATATTGCTTTGTTCAGGTGGAGTCCACAAAGATTAGGGCGCTTACAATATATAACAGCAGCAGGTGAGCTGTTGTAACCTTATCACTGGGGCTACATAAGTAGTCAATAGGTATTACAGGTTCCGCAAGAGCATCTTATATTCTTCAGTCCCAACTCTATTTTCATAATATACTTTTCTTTCCATTTCTCATATGCCCTCTAGCCTTACTCTTATCCTTGTTTCACAACTCATGACAGGCTAACCCGATTTTATAGCAGATTTGTCCTTCATTTGTGCAATGAAGATTACCGCCTCACTTCTTAACATTATTCTATTCTTTACACAACAAATCATTTCCTCTGACATTTTACATTTCTCCATTTAAAAGTCCTAATTAAAACTTCATACAACAGCAATTTGTATTTTACTGTGGTAATTCATTAAACAGAGCTTTCACTGAGGAACGTCCATAAAAGGTCAGGGCTGAGCACAACCTTGCTTTATCGACAAATCAACCAATAACACATTTAGTCCTAAGAGCAGCAAGACTACAGAAGGCAATTTGTATCTATTAAAGCTGCATAGTATGATGTGGGTTAACAAACCTCATGAACCTTAATCTGCTCTTTAAAAATAGATAGAAGCAACTTAGCAGGTCCAAGGGCGATTCAACAAAAACAGGATACTTAAACGTCGCTGGTACTTTACAGATCACTTGGGAAACTGAACCCAAGTATCCAAAAACAGGAAAAATTACAGCATGGTTTGGTTACTGTGCCTGAACCTGCTCTCCAGAATCCCTACCCCCCAAGGTCCTCTCCCATCAGAGATATTTATTAGATCATAAACTGCTATAGTCCAGGGTTGGAAAAATGCCCTCTCTCCTAATTTTTTGATGAGCTTCAATACAACTTTAATATGGAAACCATCTCTGTACCGTATTCATCCTCAGCCTCCCATTATGATGTTGTTTCTTGGCATGTATATGTTACTGATGGTGAAGGTACCTTGTTGCATTGCAACCCTCATTTATCCGATCTGCTCCCATTTAGTTTAAATCAAAGCTTCTCCCTAGTTTGTGTGTATTGTATGTCTACTACTCTATATTGTTTTATGACCTTTTTCAATTGTCGGTCTATTGTTGTATTTGGCTATATTGTATTGATGGATTCCCCATGTGATCCTTTCCGTTGGTCACCCACCCCCCACATTATTTTTCCGTACCACTAGAAATTCCTACTTTCAATAAAAAATACTTGTGTTAAAAAAACATTAAAAAAAATGAACAGAAACATTTCTAAAGGCAGAAAAAGCTGATATTTTGTAAAGTGCTGTCCACTTTTTTTTCACGTGTGAGGTCATTATAACACCCACTTTAAGTTGTGTTTTAAGCAGGCTCTCTAAACAGAGAGTATTGAGCTACCAGTGACATTAAAGAATTTAATGATCTGTTTGGAATTTATTGGTTGTTTAACTTGCAAAATTACGTAACAACTGGTAAGGCCTATTTATTTTACTAATAGAAATCACCCATTTAACTGTTACACATTTGAATTGACAGGTATTTATAGATACCCATAACAGTTTAAAGTACTTTAGTTGTTCCAGACAATTAGTGACCCTTGTGTATATTTACTAAAGGTAGATTTTAATCAACTTACAATCTATCAAAATCTATGTTGGTTTTCTGGGGTTAATCACACATTTACTAACAGACAATTTTTTATTTAGTCTTAAGTATTAGTAAATGTGTGATTTAGGTTCAGAAACACTTCGAAGTTAATCGATTTTGATCGATGTTAAATTGATTAAAATCGACCTTTAGTAAATATACCTCCTACTGTGACTAGAGTAATAACGCAGTGTAGAGAGTTGGAATTTCTGGTGTTTTTAAACAAACTCTTTATATCACCTAGGAAAACAAGTTGCCCTTGCACTTGGCTAGAATATAGACCAGCTCTGGGTAAAATAAAAACACTGCCTAAAAAAATAAACAATTTTTAGAAAAGGAAATTAGAACAATATAAAAAGAGAAAGCAATAACTGGGGTAATTTTCAGGCAATAACACAACTTTTGCTGTAATTCTAATACTTTCTGTATGAATTTCTGTAATTCTGATATTTTTTTGTATAAAATCCTCACATGCCTAGTCATTATTCTGAGACATTTTCAGACTGTTATTCCACAGCAGATACAAGAGAAAAATAAAATTTTGTCTGAAAAATACACCATGGGATAGGGTAAATTACAGACATTCGGGTAATTTTCAGACAATGTTTCATGGGCAATTTAAAGGGCTGAAATGAGCACAAACTGGGGTAGTTGCCAAACATCATTGTACCTTGACATGACAAGAAAATGGGGTATTTTTTAGACAAAAGTTTGACACTATTTTTTTTGCTATATGTAGGAAACCAATGCTGTAGAAAACAATCAACAAATAATTTCCTGTGGGAGTAGTGTTGCTGTCTGTTACTTACCCCGAGTTCCCAGTCTGAAAATTACCCCGTCCGCCCCATGTCATAAATGTTGCAGATAGAATACTCATATAAATTTTGAAACACCAGAAACTGTGCTACCTAAAGTCAAAGCTATAGATTCTCCAAGTCACTAACTCTCTATCTACCATCTTCTTCTCACTACCCCAGTGTTCCCCAACCCCAATCCTCACAGTCCAGACATTAGGGATATCCCTGCTTCAGCATAGGTAAGTAAATGAAGATGACGGAGGTAGTAATTAAGATACCTGTGCTCATGCACAGATATATTCTTTGGACCATGTTTGGGAAACACTACACTACACAATATAACCTGGTACCAACTGAACCATGTGTTACCAACGCAACCATTTAACACTGGTCAAAGAACAAATAGGTTGTATGGCACAGTGACAGCTGGATGTACATGAAAAGAAAACAGTGTGGATACATAAATAGGGATATACACTGCATGTTGAGTGAAGCTATCACAGTTCCTAATTCATCTATCTGTAGGTTATAAGACAAAAAGTATGGCATTTGAATGACTAAATAATACACACTCAACATTAACTATTGTACTATGTTCATTTAGCTGATCATCTTTTATCAAGATACAATGTTCCCTTGTTACAGGAGAGTCTGCATCAAGACATTTGGATCATTCTTTATGGTGTTCAATGCTCAAAAAAGGACCAGAAGTTGTTTTTTGTGTCGCACAGATAATCAAGTAAAACAAGATTCACAGAGCAACACATACTACCTTACTACAGATGCTCTCTGATCTGCACTAGTATAAGAATAACTCTGTTGTTGAAAGCATTAGACTTGTTTTTGCTTTCATCTTCCCCATAATGGGTTATAAATCAAATATCCATCTTTGATTGATGCAGGGAAGAAAGAAGGTTAAAAAGAAACAAAAAAAACCCCCAAACAACTGCTGAAGGGTTGGAGATTACTGGACACATAAAAGGGATCTGAAAGGCAACTCCACAGAGATGTCCAACCAGGTTTTAAAAAATAAGCTCAGTATTACAAAGTGCAGTTCAAAATGATCAGACCCTCAAATAAGAATAATTAACATTTACATGGGTTCTTTACAGTCTTTTAAAAACTGAGGTGTTAAGAGCAATGCTTAGTTTTCATGACATCCATTGCGTGCACCTGCAGCCTAGCATAAAAGGTCTGCTTTCTGTATGGAGGGACTATGAGGAAGGAAATGTATGCTACTGCACTCATACATCATAGCAGTGATATGCTGAGAGGTCAATGGCTGGGGAGATACACATGTATAAAAACACAGTTTTTATATCAAAACTCTGGAGCATGACAGGGAGTATGATAGGGGAGGGAGTATGACAGGGGAGGCTCTGCCTATCCTGATTGCACGTCCCTGCATCATAGATACAGGTCTCTATCCCTTTAGGACTATTCTATTTCTGCATTACATTTCTGACCCAGTTCAAAAGAAAAAAAAAAGATTGAAACTTTTCAATCAAAAGTTGTTTAAAACCCAGGAGTGTCACCCATCGACTGGTATTGTATGGGTAGGTATTGTTCAAATCCCGACTGCGGAAGCCAGACAGGAGGAGATCCCGACACCTGCTGGTAAGTATCCTAACCCTCCCCTCTCCACCCTCTTACCCCAACCCTCCCTTGGTGGCGTCTAACCTGAAAACTCCCAGGGTGTTGCCTAACCTTAAGTTTCCCAGTGGGTGCCTAAATCTAACCCCCCCTCCCCTGCACCCTAAGCCTAACCCTCCCGGGGATGGGGTGCCTAACCCTAACATCCCCCCCAGTGGCACCTAACCCCCCTAGCCCAACCCTTACCCTCCCCCCCACAGCTAAATCCTAAGACTCCCCATACTTACCTCGTTCGGGGTGGAGTCTGTCAGGATTCCCTAGTTGGGATTAAGATAGGCGTCGGTATTTGGATGCCTATTTTAAGTCCAGTGTGGGCTTGACGGTCGGCATTTAGACTGACGGCATCTCGTCCGGCGATCTAATAACTACATCCCATTGTATGTATGCAGACTTGCTGCAAAGGTGAGCACACGGGTATACTACTAGTTGTCTGGAGTGCAAGATAGATAGATAGATAGATAGATAGATAGATAGATAGATAGAGTACTGTGCAAAAGTTTTAGGCAGGTGTGGAAAAATGCTGCAAAGTAAAAATGCTTTCAAAAATAGTGTTAATTGCATTTTTTTATTTGCTAAAAATAAACTAAGTGAATGAATACAAGCTAAATCTAAATCAAATCAATATTTGGTGTGACAAACCCTTTGCCGTCAAAACAGCATCAATTCTTTAATACTTCCAGGTACACTTGCACACAGTTTTGAAGGAACTTGGCAGGGAGATTGTTCCAAACATCTTGGAGAACTAACCACAGATGTTCAGTTAATGTAGGCTTGCTGAAATCCTTCTGCCTTTTCATGTAATCCCAGACAGACTCGATGATGTTGAGATCAGGGCTCTGTGTGGGCCAGATCATCTCTTCCAGGAGTCCTTGTTCTTGATTACTCTGAAGATAGTTTCCTAATGACATTGGCTGTATGTTTGGGGTCGTTGTCCTGCTGTAGAATAAATTTGGAGCCAATCAGACGCCTCCCTGATGGTATTGCATGATGAATAAGTACCTGCCTGTATTTATCAGCATTAAGGACACTATTAATCCTGACCAAATCCCCAACTCCATTTGCTGAAATGCAGCCCCAAACTTGCAAGGAACCTCCACCATGCTTCACTGTTGCCTGCAGACACTCATTACTGTACCGCTCTCCAGCCCTTCGGCGAACCAACTGCCTTCTGTTATAGCCAAATATATTAAATTTTAACTCATCAGTAAAGAGCACCTGCTGCCATTTTTCCTATGTTTTCATACATAGTTGAGTCACTTGGCTTTGTTTCCACGTGAAGGTATGGTTTTGGCCGCCATTCTTCCTTGAAGACCATTTCTGGCCAGAACAGTAGAGTGTACCCGAGTCCCACTGGTTTCTGCCAGTTCTGAGCCGAAGGGCTGTTGAAAATACTACACTCCAGATGTCTCTGTTTTCCATGAGCGTTGATTAGATATACTCTCAAATGGGGTACCCAATGAGGACTGTGGGGTTCATGTAACAGCCTGTGAGATGCAGGCAGGGGTGAGATTTCAGCGAGACTGGCTGTATTTTTAAAGTAACAATCACTAAAAGGACAAAAATTTACCTGGTTTTGCCTTTTTCAATGATTGGTGTTTTAAAAAAACGCCCAGACTTGCTGGAATCTCAACTGTTTGCGTTTCACAGGCTACACCCCAAAAGTTAAAACAGATAAGCAAATATTTAACTTTTTCTGGTATGCAGTTTGGCATTGATACCCTTTTACTTTCTGTATATATCGCAATATTGAGCATTCCACATCTACAATCCTAAAACACAACCTATTATGGAGAAAATCTAGGGCCATTAATATACAATAAATAGATATGTTTGACAAATTTTTCATTTTGGTATGCACTTTATATATTTATTCACGGTTTGCTAAATTACCACCTTCGCGCACAGGGTAACTGTGTGTAAAGAGTGCTGGTGTTGTTTCTAGTGATACTGGATTTTTGGATTCTGCTGTCCTTAAGACCTGAGGGAAAGTTGCAGATAAAGCAGGAGCAATTGTAGCTGCTTGGCAGTAAAAGCCAATATGCACATGTATCAGGCTCTGATGTATGCACAGTGGCTAAACATTGCAACTATTAACCTGGCCATTATTTCCCTTTTATGGCAGACAGGACAACAGCACAATATCTACTTTTAAATCAGTCTAATGTCTTATTTCGAGGAGTGTATAAAAAAAAAAAAAAGCGTAAAAAAAAAAATATTTGTAAGTGTATTAAAAATATATTTTTAAACTTTAATGGTGCATACACACGGTCAGATTTTTCTTCAGATCTGAACGATTATGATTTAAAAAATCGTTCATATCTGAAGGAAAATCTGAAATATCTGACATGCCTGAATGATGAACGATGCGCGTTCCCGATGGTCAGATAACGATATCTGACATCTGATGCGTTTGCAGTCAGACTTGGACGATTCCATTCATTTTTTAATGCAGTCAAAAATCGTTCAAATATTTGGTAAAATCGTTCATCTGACAAATCTGACCGTGTTTATGCTCCATAATACGCTATGGTTTGTGCATATATGTTTTTTGGAGGTATGCAGAAAACCATATGCTGGCGCCATATGTGATTATGTAAAGAGGATAGAACACTGCACAAGACCAGATACCCATGACTGTATTCAGATAAGCTCCATTTCTAGATACTCGTAATATTCATTTATTTTGCACTTTTTTACAGTGCAATCTGAAAATGTAATTGTCATTGGACACTTTTTTTTTTCTATGAATTTCAGGAATGATTATAAAAGTGGCATTAACAAGGAAACTTACCAACTGATATACTGTATACAATTTGAGGCAGTGAAAATCATAATAATAATGTTGTAGTATAAGTCACATTTGATTATTTAAACATATTTTTATTTTGTAATAGCGCCTCCATTTTCTTTTTCAATATATGTAAGAACACATATACACTAAGGCTGGTCTGGCCAACCTGTGGCTCTCCAGCTGTTGTGAAACTACAAGTCCCAGCATGCCCTGCCACAGTTTTTGCATTCCATAATAGCAAAATTGTGGCAGGGCATGCTGGGACGTGTAGTTTCACAATAGCTGGA
This sequence comes from Taudactylus pleione, assembly GCA_031769625.1. Classification (NCBI taxonomy): domain Eukaryota; kingdom Metazoa; phylum Chordata; class Amphibia; order Anura; family Myobatrachidae; genus Taudactylus; species Taudactylus pleione. Next base: position 8,280,231 of record JAUIMM010000368.1, on the reverse strand, counting down.
GAGCCACAGGTTGGCCAGGCCTGCACTAAGGGCATGCAATGCAGATGTTCACCTCTGAATCAGGCTGCCACTTTATGGGCCCACCCCCTGCTGCATTTGCGATCCCAGCACTGTGACCAAGGTCGCAGGCTGGTATCTCCATCGGTCGCGATGGTGGACGGTGCTGGGCTGCCAGCCACCCGAGTAAGTCTCAGCTTACTTAGGCTGGCCGCTTGAGAGGCCAGGAAACTGCGTCCGTCGACACAGTCCCTGGCCTTGCCACTCCCAGAAAAAATGGAGGGAACGCTGCTCCCACGGCCCCGCACCAATCCTTAAATGCTTCTACCTGTCAATCAGGCAGAGGCATGGAAGGGGCAGCATGCCATTACGCAGGATCCATTCTGCACACTCGCAGTGTGGGACCAGGGAGCGCTCAGATTCCAGATAATCAGCCCCACAGTGCATAACAAAACATAACCAATGAGTTGCGGTTCCGTAGGCAGAAGAGAATCCCTGAATGCACAACCACATTGAACTTTTAAGTGGATGGGCTACATCAACAGAAGTCCACCTCAGGTTCCACTCCTGTAAGTAGTGGTCACAGACTCACCAAGACTGGATAGTTAAACATTGGAAACATGTAGCCTGGTCTGACGAATCTTGATTTCTGCTGTAACATACAGATGGTAAAATCAGAAGGTGACGTAAACATGAATCCATGGATCCATCCTGTCTTGTGTCAGCAGTTCAAGCTGGTGGTGCAGTGGTGTGGGGAATGTTTTCTTGGCACATACAAAGGCCCCTTGATACCATCTGACCATTGTTTAAATGCCAGAGCTTAACAGAGTATTATTACTGACAATGTGCATCCCTCCATGGCCGCAGTGTAACTATTTTGTAATGGATAGTGCACCTTGTCATAAAGAAGATGACACTAAGTAGATTTCACAAACAAGACAATTAGTTCAGTGTACTCCAATGGACACCACATTCATCCAATCAAGCACCATCTGAAAGTGGAGGAGTGGGAATTATGCGCAGCTGTCAAATCTACAGCAACTGCGCCCTTACTTTAGCCAAGGTCCTGTACAGCCAGACCCTGGTCAGCGATAGGGGTCCCTCCGTCCATGTATGGGGAGGCTTAATGAAACTGTTGGACGGTTTATGTATTCTAAGAGGAACGTTTCAATCTGATCTTGAAATGTTTGTACAAGTCTCCATATGGTATTGATGTGGGAGATGGGGGATGACAGCGGGGAAGATTTGGTGGCCAGCGTAACAGACTAATGACCACATTTGAAATATTACTGACATTTATTGTGACCCTAGTTGTGTTTATAAATTAACCTTGCCACAGTTTAACTTGCATATTTTCTTAAATTGAATATGCCCATGTGTGATCCAATTCAACATGCTTATTATACACATTGCTATCTGTTGTAATCCTGTCTCATTGCTGGAGACTACTGTACTATATATCAATGTTTACAAATCCTACGCAATATTTTGTTTTGTCCTGTATGTGTTATAAAACAGAAACTACATGATGTTACAACATCAACATGGACCAGAACCTCTAAGAAATGTTCTCAGCATCTTGATGAATCCATGACACAATGCATTTGGGCTATTCGGAGGAAATCAAAGAGAGTATCCAGGGGTTGGGTATGAGTTCCCGGCGGTCGGGATGCCGCCGGTCAGAATACCGACAGCAGCATCCAGACAGTCATAATTCCAACACCAACGTTAACTCTTACCCTTACCCCTAGTGCCTAAACCTATCCCCTAATCCTCCCCCTAACCCCAGATACTTCCCTTCAAGAAGCTTGCGCCGATATTTTGTCCATCGGCATCCTGCACGCCGGGAAGCTGACCACCTCCCATATCCAGTGCTAGAAAGGTGTACCTAATAAAGTGGCCACTGATTCGATTATATTACACGCCATTCTCATGAGTTTTTGATCAGGTTCCAATGAGTACCTGGCAAATGTAAGTTGTATAGCGAACTGATGGGAACAAATGAATGGAATAAACAGATAAAAGTTGCACCAAGAGACAATAAAGTTAGCCTTTAAACAAATATTCTTATTTTAAAATGTATGAAATGTTACCAACAATTACTTACCGGTAAGTATAGCTTCTGCAGATTGCAGTCCTTTTCCAGTAACTCATATACGTGCTTTGTTATAATCTGCCAAAGAATACAGTATAGGATTATAGATCTCTAAAATACATACAGAATATGGTATAATTTGACATTTGCAATATGCAGTCCATTTATACTGACGATATCATGCTACTGATAATAGTATGTAAAAGATATGAATAGCAGCAAGCAACGTCACAAACAGCACCACTTCCTGTGTGTTCTGCTACCTATTGGGAGAACATACGAAATGATCTTTGAAAACTGCGCTATTCTGCTGAACAAAAGAGAACTACATTTTTGTCATTTAATTTACTGTAAAACCGCCTAAAAGCCTTCAGATAAAATGCAGACCGTGCAAAGATAGGGAATTCACAGGCAATGGATTTCAGCAAATAATAATGATGTAGTGTGTTATTCTCACTCAGCTAACAGCAGCTGTATGCAGCTGGGGAAGCCATGTTATGGGTTACAACCAACATATTCAAACTCATTAGGGCCCACTGTTTGAGGCACGGCACTTGCTTCCACTGTGTGCAGCGGACAAGGTTCTCCTAACACTGACAAATAATCAAACTGTTCACAACCTTCTTATAATTATTGTGATTAAATAATGTACGGCTGGAAAGTTTCTCCTTCTATACGGCAAGAGATTGTAGCTGCATTGTCTAGTGTTCATTCTAGCACCCTGCACCTGATAGAACCCGTGCAGTTCCTCTTTCCTGCTCTCTGCTCTGGTGATTCTACCACACAAACTGCTTAACATCAGCAGTTTGTTGCAGCAGCTGAGTGTGCTAGAAGCACCAGAGCAGAGTGTGACACCCCAGGCGGAATAGAGGAACTAAATGGGTTGTCGCAGGTGCAGGGTGCTAGAATGAAGACTAATTATTATTTATGACTTGTAATAGTTTCTCTAGTAGGAATTTTCTGCTGACTTACATGAATATACTTCTGTGTCTTTATGTTCAAGTCACAAAATAGGCAGAGATAACGGTGATACTGTAAATAACCACACTGATTATACCATATTGGTGTTTATGATACACTCTTAAAATCAACATATTTCAGAGACATTAAAAAAATTTTTTTTTATTTACTCTTAGTAAATAGCCACATAAAGTTATTAGCATGTGCTATCTTCTTTCACTGAAGCAGGTGTTCATGTAATTGTCATTTATTTGCATAGTTACTAAGTTTGGCTTTTAAACAGATACATTATTTGGTCAGGGTTTTCAGGCACATGTACGTTTCTGTACGTTTTCAGTATGTAAGAAGACACTCATAACTATCACTGGTTAGAAAGGTGTATACCCATTGGATAACAAAAAACATTATAACGAGATGCTTTTTGGACAACCCTGGTTTATTTATTGAAGCACAGGACTGAATTTTGTTTTTATTTAGTTTACAGTAGACCACATAAAAATATAACTTTGTATGCAGTGGATTGCAAAGCGACAATTGTGTTCATGGTTCCATCAGGTGTCTTCTGTTATTAAGTGATGACTTATGCTGACATTGGTACAGTATACAGAGGTGACACTCATACAGTGCATCTGATGTTAGTGAGTATGTGATTGCTTATGCCGACACTGGTACAGTCAGGGCCGATGCTACCATTAGGCAACCTTAGGCAGCCTGGCACCGGCACTGGAGGGCGCCGCTGACTCCACTAAAAAATAAACTAATGTCATAATTCATGGCTGAATGTCATATAATGAATTTGTGGCACAGCTGTGTGGCATATTATGAATTTGTGGCAGTGTTATGAGGTACGTTATGATTTTGGCGCTCTGCTGTTTGTAATTTTCTATATAGTATATTATGAATTTGAGACACTGCTGTGTGGCATGTTATTTAACTGAGGAGACTGATGCGTGGCATATTATGAATTGGAGGGAGCAGGGGAGGTTGGTGATATGTTGCCTAGGGCACCCGGAAACCTTGCACTACCCTGGGTACAGTATACAGAGGTGACACTCATACTGTGCATCTGATGCTAGCGCGTATATGATAGGGTCAGGGCCGTAACTAGGGTAGTGTGGCCTGCTCCATGGCACAGGGCACTGCAGGGCAGGGGGTGCTGTTCGGGCCTGTCAATTTTACTGTTTATTATCATTCTCACTTGTAGATTCCTCTTCTTTTATCCTCAGCATCTCCTGACCTCCTCTATCTCTTCCCTGGCCCTTCCCCATGAGGCCATGGTCCTTTTTCAGGTGCACTCTCTTATGTCCCTATTTAAAATTTGTGGGGGGGGGTGCCAATGCTCTCTCTGGCACAGGGCACCAAAAAGTCTAGTTACGCCTCTGGTTAGGGTTATCTCAGAACAAGTAATATGGAAGGTCTGCCTCAGGGTACCATTTTACTGCATAGTGTGTAGTCACCCTGTGTTTATAATCAGGTGAATGTCTCATGTACAGTAGAGAACTTTGAGGGACAGATTCAAGAAGAAATTAAAAATATATGATTTATGGAGGTAGCTTCATAACATGCACGCCACACCTCTGCATCCACCAAAACTTTAGGGATCGCAGGGAATATGGAGGTGGTGTGTGTGTGGTGCTACCTGGGTAATTAGTACTAGGCCACAGGAGAGCCCTGGTGAGCAAGATCCATGCTCCTGGCCAATGGTGATGGTCACCAATGTAGAAATTATCTAAAAGCTCAGACATTATTGGCAAGTAGTGATATGTACTTCAGGTCTTCTGTTGTACTGGTTTTAAAGCAAAAGGCACTAAGATGTAAACTATTCATTTGTGGCGACATCTAAAAATACTGGGCCTGATTCAGACCCACTCGCGAGCGCTGAGCACTCGCAAGCAGGTCGATGTTTCCCAAGTGCGCATGCGCACGACGGAAGCGGCTCCATCGTGCGCATGCGCAAGACCCGAATAACGACTGCCAAGCCGTCACCCACAGCTATGCGTCCGGCTCTGAATCAGGGCCACTGTTTGCTCAAAACTACCTTGTCTGCTCATAGCAGTGAGATAACAGTCTGATCACCTTAACTCTATCATTTAGGCCCGTATTCAATTAGGGAGCGAAAAGTCCATGTTGGACTTTTTGCTCCACATCAGAGCTTTTCTGGGGATAAAGTATCGGTGCGGGCCCGCTTTATCCCCGTTTGGCGCCGGCGACAACAGGAGCCTGCGGAAAGGTGCAGACATGGGGGATCACTGTGGGTACCCCCGTTTAGCCATGTAGAATGTGTTCTGCATTTTTAAATAGCCGTGGCAGGTGTTTTTTTCCCGACATTGAAGAAGTGATGCAGAAGAGCACTTAGCTTTTTTTTCGTTTTTAAAAGTAGTCCCATCAAAATTGGGGTACATGAAAATGGGTACTAGCATATTTTTAAGTTCCTAAACTAATTTTTTTAACATTCTGCAAAAATGCACCTGCCGCTAATAGCCTATTCTTGAAAATACCTGCCACATACCTACAGAATACCCCTGAACCTATTTCACTATATTTAAACACTGTTCCCCATTTTTTTTTTTTACCCCAAATTTTAAATAATTTTTTTGGGGGTGTCCCTATTTTTTTTTTTAAAAAAAACTTTTTTTGACAGTTCGTTTTTAAGAGCCATTCCCAGGGGTGCAGGCAATTTTTTTTAAAGCCTGCACCCCAATTCTGCACTTTTTATCGCCATGTAAAACATGGTCAAAACTTATCCCCGTTTTTTTTCAAAGACTTTTCGAACCGGCGAAAAGCCTTTGAAATTTAATACGGAGATAATTGAAACATACGAAAATTACGTCACCGACTTTTCGCATCCAAATTGAATAACCTCCTTAGTCTCCATCAAATTCTCCTTCTCATCAATATAGAAGCTTCCTTAAATAAATTATATTTTAGAATATTCTTGTATTGTAAAGTAATAGCTGTCTCATTACTATGAAGCAAACTCTAGAACAGTGGGCCTGATTCAGCCCCGTTCACTATCAAGTGTTCGCTCGTAGCTAGCGATGTTTTGCAATGTGCGCATGCATCGCAGTGCGCAAACCAATCCGAGCGATCAGGAAGTGTACGCTCAATGCGCTTGGAAAGCCCAGCAGAGTGAGTGACAGGAGAAGCCGTTTGTGGGTGGCGTCAGGGGCAGGCCACTACTAACGGGGTAGTGAAAGTGCAAACGCAGGCGTGCTTGAGAACTTCAACGCCGTTTCAGAGGCGTGCATAATTAAAAGGCAGCGTCATAGTGCACGTCACTTGGTGGGATTTCACTGTGAGTAGGGATGTGACAGTGAAAGAAAACATTGGAAGTACCGATGGTTTTAACATTGAATACAAAACATTATTTAGATATAAACATTATTTCTATGGAACCGATGTTTACCGATTTTCTTTAAGCAAACTGTATTTAAACATATAATAGACTAATACACTTTTAAAACAAGCTTATACTATGGCTACCTTCATGGAGGCAAACAGTTTATATATCTATATATAGGGTGTTTGTTTTCAAGGTGGCATTTTAATTTAGATGTGTTTGCACATGTTTTTATTTTCTCGCTGCAGTATCTGCAGATATCTGTTTTGGGATCATTATCTTTCCTATCAAAGTGTTTCCACAAATTACTTTTGGGTGGTGCCATTTTATTTTTATTGTCAATACTCACTACTAGTGACAGACAGTATTGCAGAAGTGCTGTGTGTTACTGCTGGCAGGGCACTACTAGTGACAGACATAATAGCAGAAGTGCTGTGTGTTACTGCTGGCAGGGCACTACTAGTGACAGACAGTATTGTAGAAGTGCTGTGTGTTACTGCTGGCAGGGCACTACTAGTGACAGATAGTATTGTAGAAGTGCTGTGTGTTACTGCTGGCAGGGCACTACTAGTGACAGACATAATAGCAGAAGTGCTGTGTGTTACTGCTGGCAGGGCACTACTAGTGACAGATAGTATTGTAGAAGTGCTGTGTGTTACTGCTGGCAGGGCACTACTAGTGACAGACATAATAGAAGTGCTGTGTGTTACTGCTGGCAGGGCACTACTAGTGACAGACATAATAGCAGACGTGCTGTGTGTTACTGCAGTCAGGGCACTACTAGTGACAGACAGTATAGCAGAAGTGGTGTGTGTTACTGCTGGCAGGGCACTACTAGTGACAGACAGTATAGCAGAAGTGGTGTGTGTTACTGCTGGCAGGGCACTACTAGTGACAGACATAATAGCAGAAGTGCTGTGTGTTACTGCTGGCAGGGCACAACTAGTGACAGACAGTATTGTAGAAGTGCTGTGTGTTACTGCTGGCAGGGCACTACTAGTGACAGACATAATAGCAGAAGTGCTGTGTGTTACTGCTGGCAGGGCACTACTAGTGACAGACATAATAGCAGAAGTGCTGTGTGTTACTGCAGTCAGGGCACTACTAGTGACAGACAGTATAGCAGAAGTGGTGTGTGTTACTGCAGTCAGGGCACTACTAGTGACAGACAGTATAGCAGAAGTGGTGTGTGTTACTGCTGGCAGGGCACTACTAGTGACAGACAGTATAGCAGAAGTGGTGTGTGTTACTGCTGGCAGGGCACTACTAGTGACAGACATAATAGCAGAAGTGCTGTGTGTTACTGCTGGCAGGGCACAACTAGTGACAGACAGTATTGTAGAAGTGCTGTGTGTTACTGCTGGCAGGGCACTACTAGTGACAGACATAATAGCAGAAGTGCTGTGTGTTACTGCTGGCAGGGCACTACTAGTGACAGACATAATAGCAGAAGTGCTGTGTGTTACTGCAGTCAGGGCACTACTAGTGACAGACAGTATAGCAGAAGTGGTGTGTGTTACTGCAGTCAGGGCACTACTAGTGACAGACAGTATTGCAGAAGTGTTGTGTGTTGCTGCTGGCAGGGCACTACTAGTGACAGACATAATAGCAGAAGTGCTGTGTGTTACTGCTGGCAGGGCACTACTAGTGACAGACATAATAGCAGAAGTGTTGTGTGTTGCTGCTGGCAGGGCACTACTAGTGACAGACAGTATTGCAGAAGTGTTGTGTGTTACTGCTGGCAGTGTAGCTGGCTGATCCTGTTGTTGGTGATAGTGGTACAGTACCTTAATGTCCTCCGCCTCCACACACAAGTAACACTGACCGACTTCCTTCTCACTCTTCTATTCTCAATTTAATTTCTCTTGTCCACTTTTACAGATTTTACTCTTTCAAAGTCTCCTTTTTCTTCTTCTCTCTGTCTATTCTCCACCCTCAGCTTAAGTCTCTGTCTATATCATGACAAACACTCTGTGTGTCCTCAAGTCCTCCCTCTCTCAGCTCCTCACCAATGATGTCACAACAGACACTGAGGCACCGCTGGGTCTGTCATACACATGCAGAGTGCCTGACAGTGACACTGTGAGACTGACAGCTCAGTTACCAATAGCTGTAGCAGCCAGACACCCCAGCAGCCAACCAGTGTTCACTGAGAGTATCACCAGTGACAGTGAGCCAGGGGTGGGGCTGTCCTATGTACTGCTGCTAATTGGCTGACCAGAGTGTCTATCACAATGTCAGCCAGTACCCCCAGCAGCAGCATGCATGCAGCAGTAGCACAGTCAGTGTTTTGTACTCTCTTCTTAAGTTGTAACGGAATATAAAACAAGGAGAGAGCCAGCTGGCAGCCCAAAGCAGTGACAGCACCACACAGTGTCACAAAAAAAAAAACATTGGAAAAGCAGGGAAAAACATTGGGGGATAAATTTTGCGATGATAATGAAACATTGAATAAAAAAAATTGCAGGGTTAAACATCGAACCCATCTGACCGATGTTTCCGATGAAACATCAAATGATTCCCATCACTATGTTATACCACACATTAGAAACAAATACATATAATGCCACACAATAAAAGCCAAGTTCACATTATGCCACAGTAGGTCCCAAATGTACAGTCAGGTGCATAAATATTGGGACATTGACAGAATTTTCATATTTTGGCCTCAATTCACCACCACAATGGCTTTGAAATGAAACAAACAAGATGTGCTTTAACTGCAGACTTTCAGATTTAATTTGAGGGTAATTACATCCAAATCAGGTGAACGGTGTAGGAATTTAAACGGTTTCTATATGTGCCTCCCACTTTTTAAGGGGCCAAAAGTAATGGGACAAACTAAACAATCCTAAATCTAACTTTCACTATTTAATTTTTTTTTACTTAACACAGACATCACCAGACGCTGGGTTTCATCCCTGGTGATGCTCTGCCAGGCCTCTACTGCAAACGTCTTCAGTTCCTGCTTGTTCTTGGGGCATTTTCCCTTTAGTTTTGTCTTCATCAAGTGAAATGCATGCTGAATCGGATTCAGGTCAGGGGATTGACTTGGCCATTGCATAACATTCCACTTTTTAGCCTTAAAAAACTGTTTGGTTGCTTTTGCAGTATGCTCCGGGTCATTGTCCATCTGCACTGTGAAGCGCCGTCCAACGAGTTCTGAAGCATTTGACTGAATATGAGCATATAGTATTGCCCGAAACACTTCAGAATTCATTCTGCTGCTTTTGTCAGCAATCACATCATCAATGAATACAAGGGAACCAGTTCCATTGGCAGCCATACATGCCCACGCCATGACACTACCACCAACATGCTTCACTGATGAGGTGTTATGTTTTGGATCATGAGCAGTTCCTTTCCTTCTCCATACTCTTCTCTTCCCATCACTCTGGTATAAGTTGATTTTTGTCTCATCTGTCCATAGGATGTTGTTCCAGAACTGTAATGGCTTTTTTACATGTTGTTGGCAAACTCTAATCTGGTCTTCCTGTTTTTGTGGCTCACCAATGGTTTACATCTTGTCGTGAACTCTCTATATTCACTCTTGTGAAGTCTTCTCTTGATTGTTGACTTTGACACATATACACCTACCTCCTGGAGAGTGTTCTTGATTTGGCCAACTGTTGTGAAGGGGTTTTTCTTCACCAGGGAAATAATTCTTCTGTCATCCACCACAGTTGTTTTCCGTGGTCTTCCGGGTCTTTTGGTGTTGCTGAGCTCTCCGATGCGTTCTTTCTTTTTAAAATAGTTCCAAACAGTTGATTTGGACACACCTAATGTTTTTGCTATCTCTCTGATGGGTTTGTTTTGATTTTTCAGCCTAATGATAGCTTGTTTCACTGATAGTGACAGCTCTTTGGATCTCATATTGAGAGTTGACAGCAACTGATTCCAAATGCAAATATCACACCTAGAATCAACTCCAGACCTTTTACCTGCTTAATTGATAATGAAATAACGAGGTAATAGCCCACACCTGTCCATGAAATAGCTTTTGAGTTGATAGTCCCATTACTTTTGGCCCCTTAAAAAGTGGGAGGCACATATAGAAACCGTTGTAATTTCTACACCGTTCACCTGATTTGGATGTAATTACCCTCAAATTAAATCTGAAAGTCTGCAGTTAAAGCACATATTGTTTGTTTCATTTCAAAGCCATTGTGGTGGTGAATAGAGGCCAAAATATGAAAATTCTGTCAATGTCCCAATATTTATGCACCTGACTGTACATTAATATAATAATTTAAAAAATAGCATTTGGACAAGAGTATATGGCGCAGGAGAAAGGTGCAGAAGTCTTATTCATTAAATTACAGTGCAATGAGGAGCGCTTCTCTCTGTGTGCTACTCAGCTGCTGCAGCTACACACACTATAGTTGACAAAATGGCTGCAGTAGTATGTCTGAACTCTAAAGTAAAATGGTGGGCCCCTCACCTAGCTGTGCACAGCTCCACCGCTACTCCCCTCCGCCCTCAGTAATAACGACCCTGATTAAAACCTCTTCAACGCCTGTCATTAGTACCTAGCCGAGATTAGAGTCAGGAAGCCGGCGGTCGGCATTTAGACCGTCGGCTTCCTGACTACATCCCCATCGCGCAACTACCCCCAGGCAAACAAACTCCCGTGCACCCATGTTACTGCATGGCTACCCCCTCTGAAGCCCCGGGCCACACATAGATACTCTTACTGGAGAGCCCTATACAGCTGGAATAGGAGAATGGGGAGTTAGCACCTATCGGCGACATTCACTTCATGCACTCTACATGAAAATGGCTGCTGCTGTACAGTGAAGCCCACAAATCTCCGCTGGGGCTGATGAGGATCTGCTTCCTCCCACCACGGATAATCTGGTAGCCAGGTAGCAAAATCTGGTCACCATGGCGACCTGCCCCCTGGATTTGTCAAGCCCTGCATTACAGTAAGGGAGGCAGCAGACACAGGGAGACAGAGAGAGAGGACTGTATATACACGGGGTGACAGGGAGGGAGGACTGTATATACACGGGGTGACAGGGAGGGAGGACTGTATATACACGGGGTGACAGGGAGGGAGGACTGTATATACATGTGGTGACAGGGAGGGAGGACTGTATATACACGGGGTGACAGGGAGGGAGGACTGTATATACACGGGGTGACAGGGAGGGAGGACTGTATATACACGGGGTGACAGGGAGGGAGGACTGTATATACACGGGGTGACAGGGAGGGAGGACTGTATATACATGTGGTGACAGGGAGGGAGGACTGTATATACATGGGGTGACAGGGAGGGAGGACTGTATATACACGGGGTGGCAGGGAGAGAGGACTGTATATACACGGGGTGACAGGGAGGCAGCAAATTATGTTACGCATCAAAATGAGGGGGAGGATCTGAAGGGGCAGAGCTAATGACACACAGTACGGCACCTATCTATGTGCAAAGCTACACGGAGGTAATCAAGGGGGCCTCAACAGTGCTGTTGATCGCAGCCCTGAGAGTCCACCTCTTTTGTTAAGGCCTGAGGGACTGACCGGCCAGCATACTATAAGGCAGGGGTCAGGGAACTTTTTTACCATTTACCCCAAAATATATTTAGATACGCCGATATAACCCCCTTGATTTAAAAGGAAGGAAATCCTATAGTAGTGCCCCCATATAATGCCCCTGTAGTAGTGCCCCCATATAATGCCTCTGTAGCAATGCCCCCATAGTTATGCCCCTGTAGCAGTAACCCCATAGTTATGCCCCTGTAGTATTGCCCTCATAGTTATGCCCCTGTAGTAGTGCCCTCATAGTTATGCCCCTGTAGCAGTGCCCCATAGTTATGCCCCTGTAGCAGTGCCCCCATAGTTATGCCCTTGTAGCAGTGCCCCCATAGTTATGCCCTTGTAGCAGTGACCCCATAGTTATGCCCCTGTAGCAGTGACCCCATAGTTATGCCCCTGTAGCAGTGACCCCATAGTTATGCCCCTGTAGCAGTGACCCCATAGTTATGCCCCTGTAGCAGTGACCCCATAGTTATGCCCCTGTAGCAGTGACCCCATAGTTATGCCCCTGTAGTGCCGCTTGTACAAAACAAAAAAAAAAACCTTACCCATACCTAAATCCCCGCTCCTGCATCTGCCGCCGTCCTGTCCGCCCGGCTGCTCCTCGGAACTATGGGAGAGACGTTATGACGTCTCTCCCATAGTGCGCATGGAGAGAGGCGGAAGCTGGAGTTCAGAAGAGAACTCCAGCCTCCGGCTACTGCGGCGCTGCAGGGAAGGAGCCTGGCACCCATTGGTAATAACATCTCAGCGGGCGTCCGGCTTAGAGCAACCCTGCGGCGTCGGGCTGGAGGTCACCAACGCCGGTGCGTCGCTGCACCCGGCGCCAGTGACCTCCATTCCTGGGAGCAATGGACGGAGAGCCGGGCATGCAAAGATTCATATGCATGCCCGGCTGTCCGTCCATTACCCCCAGGAATTTCAGTTTTACCCCAAATGGGGTAATTTACCCCTGTTCCCCGACCACTGCTATAAGGAGTCACTGAAACTCATTATTAGTACTGCTAATGCCACTGGCTGCGGGCCGTTTCACTGCCGCGGGTGCTAAAAACTTGTGGGAAAAAAAAAGTTTAGTGCTTGAAATGTCCGTATGTCATACCTTTGCATACCGGCACACTTCAAGCACTGCTCTAGAATGTCTATAATGCAAAGAGCAGCTCACCAGATCTTTGTGCAGTCACCTGACCCATCATCATCCAGGTACTATGCTGGAATGACCAACGACCTCTCCAGTTTTGCAACCAGCGTGTGCGGCCAAATTGATCCGGCCTCTGATCCTCCTGGCAAAGGCGACAGGTTGGCCCATGTGTACTAATTTGAAGTCTGCATATTTAGAAGTGTTTAGGGGGCAATTCAACTAGCGGTAAAGGCCAAGAAGTGTCTGTGTTACGCCTGTTCTACGGCACCTTGTGGGCACCAACAGCGCAGATATCTCCTTGTACCCCACAGAGGCTGTAATGTTGCAGTACCATAGGCCTAATTCTATGGGATGAGCACAGCTGAACATCGCTTCCATTCATCCACGGGAATTGATTTCAAAATCTTGGAAACCAAGTAAAATTAAATGTTATTCACATCTTAAGCAATTCTTGCAATAAACACCTTTCATCATTTATAAAACCCTGATTGATTTTTTTTTCTTTAGATAAAGCCATCATTAGTATTGTGAAGTTTTCTTTCTACTACAGTCCTCTTATCCTGCTTTGTATAACATTGCTAAATACAATAACGCCTAAAGGACACAGATAGCGAAGCCGCCTTCCAGATTTTTTAAAAGCCTTCAGAGTAACAATTCTTATTGCTTCAAAGAGTCCTGTAGCTGAGAGTACGAGGGAGTCCAGGGAATGGAAGAAATCTGCTGGCAGGTGGGGGAAGGTTTTGTTCATGTCCTTAACAAAACAATGAAAAGATTTATTGTCTATAGGGCACATATTAAAGTCCCACAATTTAACAAGGAAGCCGAATCATACTTAGACTCTGGTGATTTTTCAATGCACTGATACAGAACTGTACATGGAAGGAGAAGCCTGAAGAAAACAGCCAGGGCAATAGGTCTCCTCCTTTCAGGAGAAATAGCTGGAGAGGACATTTTTGTGTTACAAGTTTCAGGCTTAAAAAGTTTTCGTACAAACTCTTACAAATGTTTCCTTGTAGTAGAGACGAGAGCAGTTCCAATGAAACTATCACTATATAATGTTATAACAAACCACAGGACATGTGAAGCAGGAGTACGTGGATGTCTGCAGACTGTATGGTTCTTGTTTTAAAACAAAACTTATATTGAATATATTTTAAAGTAAGGCCCATTTAGCAGAATGTGCAGGGCCAATATCTGGGACCCCGGCCTTTAACAAGATGCTCAACCACTGGTGCCATAGTAATAGTCATTCTCCTGTAATGGAGGAGTAGAGTTTACGATTACAATAAAGACAACTACTTTACCAGAAGACCTTCACCAGTACTTACCTTTCATACAATCCCAGGGCGCAGAAATCTGGGGAAATCAGCCTGACACCCCACAAAAGATGCTCTGACATGGGGGTTAGCTATGGTACCCCCCAGATTTGGTTTGCTGAAGGTATTTGGTGTTTTTAAACGGCCTCAATAGCTGCTAAATAGCTATTTTGTACAAGTGGTGAAGAATAGTATTCAGGAGATTTTTTTTGCAGACAATAACTTATCCCAGCAAATTTGGGGTACTTGAAAATGGGGGCTAGCACTTTTTAAAGTTGCTAAAGTTAAGTTGAAAAAATCGTGAAAAATCCACCTGACGCAAACACCTGCAATGAAAAAAAAACACCTGGGGCATACTTGGGGACCCCCCTGGAGTCTAGTTTGCTAGTTTTTAACTTTGATCTCCAACATTTTTTATTTTCGCCCCCAAATTGAAAGTGATTTTTTTTTGGGTGTTCTTAAGTGGTTTTTTTTTTTTTTTTTAAAGAATTTGACAGTTTACCTTTATGGGACTGTATGAATGCTGCATGGGGGTTCCTGCAACGTTGCACCCCAAAACCCCAATTCTGAACTTTTTTCTGCCTGCTATTCATAGGCGAAACGTTTCGCCTATTACATTGCATTGACTTTCCGCCTAGGCGGAAAGTCTTTCAAACTGAATACGACGATACTTTTCAGCCTGGCGAAATGACGTCATCGGCGAAACTTTTTCGCCGATTCCGGCTTTTCGCTCCAATTTGAATATGGGCCCTAGTGTCATACCACAACTTCATGCTATGGGAAGACAGGAGGTGTTAATATGCTATACTAAAGGTGGCGACTCGCAAAAGATGCAATGTTGTCAACGAATTCCCTTGAACTCCCCCGGCACTCCCGGAAAAATGTTATCTTGCATAAACTGTGCAATCTGACAAACGATCTGACCAATGACCTTAATCTCATTAACAAGATAGCCAGATGTTACTGTATGTAGTTAAGATCTGAGGATACGACAAACGACCCGCAGGACCGCACACCAGCATCATTATTGTTAGTGGACACTACACAATTTGCACAATGCGTCTGAATCGCCCAAATCATGCAAAATATTGTCTAGCGCGTACGCACTTCAAACATTTTTATTTAGACTAACTGAACATTTTTCCAAACCAGCTTTTAAAGATCTCCTCTCCCCCTGGCACTGAGCAGACTACTAGATTACCAGACAATGAAAGCATCATTTGAAAGATGTGCCTGGAATATTTATTATTTAAGATAAAATAAAAACGCTATCAACAATAATATATATATATATATATATATATATATATATATATATATTCCAAAAGATCGGTTGGCACACACAAAAAATGTTTCTAAACATTCGCCTGGGGCGCTTCCCAATGCTTCCTCCAGGGAAGCATCAACACATGTCCGAGATAATAATCAAGGTGCACTCACCAGGGACTTTCCATCAGTAGCAAAAAACGTAATTTATTTCTTACTGCATAATCGCAGGTTGTCATCCTGCGATTATGCAGTAAGAAATAAATTACGTTTTTTGATACTGATGGAAACATATATTTTGGATAGATATATATATATATATATATATATCTGCAAAGTGCTGTGAAACTCGTGGTGTTCTGGTTTATTAACCATACAATAAATTACTAACCATACGATAAAGACGGTACCTAATAGCTTCTGGCAAAACTTTCTATGTACACAGGATAATTTGCCAGAGTTATGGTAACGGTTTAAACATACATAAAACAGCAATGTGACAGGTTTAGATGGACGCTGGTTGGGAAAGAGCATAAATTATTGATGTGTCTAAACTGCTACAGTAGCTGGAAGTTTTCCAATGAAAACAAATGTCAAGAGAAGTCATTTAATTTAATGTGCCAAGTCTGTAGACTACTTATCAATCAATATACCAGGTACGTGGCTTCTCCACAAAAACAGCATTTCCAGTTGCATTTGCCAAGAGGGATTTATGGCTAAAACCACTCAACTATTCCATTTCATTAAATCTATTCTTTTTATGGGGGCCCAAGACGCACATTCTAGTTGGATGGAGTCCAGAGGTTCTCAAAACGCGGTCCTCAACAGTCCAGGTTTTGGAGATATCCATGGTTGAGCATAGGTGACTTAATTATTACCTCAGTCTATTTGATTTAACCACCTGTGCTCATCCATGAATATCTCTAAAACCTGAAATTTTGGGGGAGCCTTGAGGACCGCGTTTGGTAACCTCTGGGGTGGACTATATATATGAAGACCATTCACAGGTATGTGATCTCCTCAGGTTCACCAGAAGTAAAACCAATGCCTGACTGGTACAATTCAGGACACTACTGTGGAAGTGTCAGAGGCCTCAGGGATCAGGCAGAACATGTGAATGGGTAAATCGAGATGCAGAAATTAATGATCAAGTAAATATATCATAAACACAAGTATATATATCATAAACAAATGTTAAGATTTCGCTTTTCTTTAATTTAAGGTAGAAAAAAAAAAACAAAGTACGTGGTGGAGATTAGATTCAAAGGTGTATTGGAATTAAAGGCATGTCCTCCTTTGCAGAAAGTAGCCCTTCCTCACACTACACTATAAACAACCACTAAACAGCAAGAGTGAACATTTTAAGATATCAACCATAAGGTAAAATGCTCTGTTTAATATGAACAATCGTAGTTTTACCTGCCCACTTCACTACAGCACTGCACATAGGGCCTGATTCAGAGTTGTACGCAGTTCGTACAGCAGTTACGTCTTTGGACGCAGATGCTGTGCAAAAATACAGCAAAGCAGCAGGAGTTGTCTATAGTAGAAAGACGCCCACTACAGGCATTTGTGACCTGCTGCTGCGTCTGAAGACACAGCATTGCATCATCTGCGTTAACATCAGTCATCAGAGTAACACTCAGGTTACACAGAATTGCTGTGTACTTCACCCTTCCGGTACCAGTGAAGCTGCGTCCTTGTCACGGGCCTCAGCGCGCCCAGAAAATGGACCAGGCGCACTCCAGTTTCCTGTAATGCTAGCCCTCACCACTCCGTCTGCCCCCTTTTTTTTACGCTGGTTTGCACTGTCTGGGAAAAGTGACATAAATGTGCTGCAATAACATGGGTAGCCCAAGCCATACAATTTTGAAAACTAGAGAACCTTCCGTTTAAATAAGAAAACCCATGAATTTATTGAAGCCGGGAAAGGGAAGATCCACGCGAGATAACCTCACTTTGCCTGGAAAGTTACATACTCTGTAGGGAAGGGTGTTAATACATACTAGGGGTCACATGATTTGAAAGAGAGGATTATCCCATTATATGAGGGTGATCGATTAATTTGTTAATGCCAGGGTGGGGAAGATCCTCCCCTAATCCGGGGCTTCTTAATTATTTCTGAAGTGTAGGGTATTATTGCTTGGTGATCACAGGGCAATAGCTTTTCAAGGTCAACATCAATTGAAAGAGATGTCTCTTATTTTAAAATAGGGTGTCCCTGAGTGTGTAGGAGCCAGAATGGGGAAGACCGGGCACTTTAATGCCCTCCCTCGGTTCGTGCACATTATGTTGTAGTGTAGCGGCTGAGCACCAGCTGCAAAGTGACACTATAAAACGTTCCCACCTCTTCTCCTAGCCCCCAACGGCAGGAAACACCGGTTGGGGACTTGCAGGTACATTTGGTACTTATCTGAAAGCCTCCAGTGCTAATGACAAATGTGATTTGTTCTTAACACTTTAATGTACAGTATATTAGAGTTAAAGGGGTTAAGAGACTTTATTGTACATAATTGAAATATGCAACATTTAGAAAGCCTGAATTCCCATTACTGATTTTTAAATGCTAAGAAATATAGTTTGCATTAAAGATGGTACTAGTAACACATTGATGGACTATTGTTGATTGGGTATTGGTTCTTTCAATACTCTGCCCATTACAAACCAGTGTCTATGCTATTATAAGCAACAGCAGGAGTCACCTGAAACATTTTCCAACCAGACGAATGTGTTCCTTCACTTTTGGTTAAAGTTTTTTTTCAGTGACAGTGACAACAGCCTAACCACAATCACACTGGGGTGGGTCCATATCAGATACACTACAAAGACAGGCTGTTTAGGATGATGTTCTTCACATCTATCCTCCTGGCCAGTGTCCCGGTTAAGCTGTGTGCACTAGGTAAAGGACAAGCTGAAACCATATGCATTAAAAATCTATACATACAACTACACTGGGAATACATTTATTTCAGGAATGCACATTTTTGTCTTATATCAGGCTGGGTACACACTAGACCAGAGGTTCCCAAACTTGGTCCTCAAGGCACCCTAACAGTTCAGGTTTTATGGAATACCATGCTTGGTCAAGGGTGACTTAATCAGTCAGTCTTTTGATTTAGACATCTGTGCTAAATCAAAATATCTATGGATATCCTTAAAACTTGGAACGTTAGGGTGCCTTGAAGACAGAGTTTGGGAACTTCTGCACTAGACAATGTGTACCCAGCCCGAACTCGGCAGCGATGGGACCCAGCATCGGCAAGTGCATACGAACTTGCCGATGCGGGAAACGACGGAGCGATGGCCATGCTGCATTCGGCAGCATAGCCCTCGCTAACGACATCCCCCCTCGGCCCAGCATGTACTGTAGGGCCGACGGAGGATGATGCCAACGACCCGTGGGAGCATGCATCGTCAGAGACATAGTGGGTACACATTAGACCATATGCCCGATATGTCGCTCCGATCCGACAAATCGGACGACATATCATCTAGTGTGTACCCAGCATAAGTGAAAAACATTAAACTCTTAAAATCAATTCATTCTGAGGTCCAAAGCCGTAACATACCTCTCCTAGGGCTTCATAACGCTTCTGGTTCCATCTGTGCAAGTCCTCCCGATAGTTGAAGACAAACGGTTCTCCAGTTTTAATGTGTCGCAGCTGACCATCTATGTTAAACATATGTTTTACAATATACAAACACAATTAACAGATTCATTACCAAAATTATCTAAAATCATAAACAAGTTAGCAAAAATTAAAAAAAACAAACAAACAAACAGTAAATCAACTCTACAGTTTAAGCTGAAATGGATCCTGTAGTAGTAAAACATACATTTGGTTTATAGTTCAGATGGTAAAGACAACTGAATAAGACTTATGGAGCATACACACGGTCAGATTTGTCAGATTTACGATTGAACGATTTTATCAAAGTTTTGAACGATTTGAACGATTGAACGATTTTTGACTGCATTAAAATGAATGGAATTGTCCAAGTCTGACTGCAAACACATCAGATGTCAGATATCGTTATCTGACAAACGGGAACGCGCATCGTTCATCATCCATCGTTCAGGCATGTCAGATTTTCCTTCAGATATGAACGACTGAACGATTTTAAAATCGTTATCGTTCAGATCTGAAGGAAAAATCTGAATGTGTGTGTATGCACCATTACATTAAAAAAAGAAATGTAAGAAGAAAGAACAAAATATACCTGTACAAAGACGTTACCATTACCATTACATTTGTGAACATGTGCTGTTATGTAAATAACTTATTGACTACATGGAACCTTTACAATAATAATCCAAAATGCAAACTTCCCTGTGAAAATAACAACTAAAAATTCAACACAACATTATGGGTTAAATAGGGAAATATCTATCAAGCAGTATAAAGACTGGAGAAGTGAACCACTTGAAATGTTGCCCATAGCAACCAATCAGCTTCTACCTATAATTTAATAGACTGTACTTGATAAATGCTACCTCAAAGTTGATTGGTTGCTATGGGCAATTTTTCCACTGCTTGATACATTTCCCCCCTATTTACAGACGGTGATGCTGTTACTACAGTACCTCCATTGGCCCTGGTTGGCCTGGACTTGCGCACACATAAATATACACGCACACATAACCTTATGGTAAACAGTTTCAACATGCAACCTAAAAAAAAAAGCTTCACATTTGAACATGCCTCAAACAACTTTCTGCGATGCCTCAAAAGCATTGCTCTTTCATCCGTCATTCTCATTAAGGCATTAAAAAAACCTCATAGTAGAATTTGGACATTGAGCACTCTTATGTAATAGTATTGTGTGTTGAAATATCTAATACATTGGCACATAGGCATCTTGCTGTGGTATAAGTGCATTTTGGGCACATAGGGTCAGAGTTATAGTTGTACAGCCGCTGCGTCTTTGTACACTGCACTTGTTCAATACCGTACAGCTATCGCCCATGCACTCTGAGTGATGTAGGCAATTTGTCGTTACGAAACGGCAAAGTGGCCCAACATCGATCCAGTGTGTACCCGGCTATAAAGCAGACACAATTAGGTGTTTAAAGCTTCTAAATGTAAAAACAGGATGCACAGGGCCTTCACTGCACATGCACCGACCTACTGTACTTGAGTACGATATTAGTCAATTACTGTACTTTGACATGGGCATGATGAAACTTGTAGTTCCACTGAGGTGGCCAAACCTGGAGGGCCCCTATCTGTTCTTGTTTTCCTGATCATCTGTGGATCTTTTAAAAATGTGACAGTTGGTCATACACCTGTGCACCAGCTCGGTGGTCTGGAAAACATGACCTGTCCAGAGGACCTGGTTGTGCACCCTGCATGTCCAAACTGTGCAGCTTTCCAGCGTGTATTTCGCTACCTCCTACATCCATGACAGCCACAGACCAACCAAAGAATTACTGGTGCAGTTCTGACACCTGTCCCACATCCTACAAAAGGTTGGCCCCATATGTTATTTGTGCATTTAGGTTTCCACCAATAAAGTGTGCCATTTGTAAATAAAACTTACTTTCGTTAAAGGCATATTCAAACCCTTCCAAGGTATCTGGGAATTCAAGAGGTGGCTCATCTTTTTTCATCAGCTCATCCAAGTCTATTCTAGAGAGCAGATCTGAAATGTAAAGATAAACAACACTCATGTGACAATGATAAAACTTTATCTTACCCAAAATGCTTTGGGGGAGATGTAGCAAATCTTGAAGAGCGTTAATGGAGAAGTTGCTCATAGAAAACTGACAGAAGCTGATTGGTTGCTAACACAGCCGGCAACACGACAGTTAGAAGCTGTTGGGTAGTATTACAGGCAACCTCCACACTTTGGGTTTGATGTATGAAGCAGTGAAAAGAGTGGAGAAGTGGACCAGTGGAGGTGTTGCCCATAGCAACCAATCAGCTTTGAGGAAGCATTTATCAAGTACGTTCTATAAAATGATAGGTAGATATTGATGGGTTGCTATGAGCAACTTCTCCACTGGTCCACTTCTTGACACATAAACCTCTCTCTCTCCAATACTTGATCAAGTTGCCACTTTGATAATATTAATTCATGTTAACAAATGTAAAACCAATAACAAAAACAAATAATATAAAATGGTTACACCTACTAAAAATGTATGGTTGCTTGGTGCTTTATAAACCACTATGACTAGGTACAAATCTTGTGACACAGGCTAAGCATCATGGGAGATGTAGTTTAGTTTCTCTTTTACAAAGCAGGGTTGGACAAGTGGTGTCATCGCCAGAGACTTTTTTTGTAGCCTGCCATCCTGGCAATCTATACCATCTTTGTTATTAGTATTTGGCTGTGTGCAAACCCTCTGTGTGGACAACATTTCTATAGTGGAGTCAAAGACAATGAAGTCTGCATCATTATTTTGAAGCTTCCATGGGTGAGAAAAACTCATAAGGTAAGAATTATTGTAGCACTTCTGATCATTAATAGAAGGGTAATAATATAATATGCCTGGGGGTACAGTATAACTTATCACTGTTAATCATAAAATCTGTCCTATTTTTGGTAAAAATAATCGTCATACTGTACATTAGGTTGCTCATTATTTTCAGAACAAAGACTTACTAATAAGCCTTAATGCAAATATATATCTTTAGAAAATGCTTCTGGCATTTACTAAGCAATCTCTGCTGTCTGTCTACCACCCCAGGTTGAGAGCCAGTGATTTATACGATCAAACGGGTGCAAAACATACTGTATACATAGGCTGGGAAATAGCAGGGTACCGTCCTGACAAACACACAAACAATCAGGAACTGAAACAGACAATTGGGCCAAAGAAAAATTACTCACATCACTCCAGGAGGGTTAATAAATCAGGGAAAAGGGGGATTTTATTGTATTCCTAAAGGAACATGTTATTTCTTGTCAATGTGCTAGAAACAAATAAAAACAAATGTTTTCCCTTAATCAAATTTGCCATTAAAAAAGTATTCACATTTGTGACCACAAGATCCCTTTACCTCCTCCAGACGTCAATTATTTTGCCCTGTAATGGTCTCTCACTACTTCTACCACATCCCCACATTACATACAACAAGACTTCCACGGCCTACTGAGAAAATGGTGTCAGGATCAACGGGAATGAGATCCCTGCAGCAGGTACAGTGCAGAGTAGGGGGTCTCCTCAGCACCTAAACATGAAGTCAGCCCATACAGCATTGACTACAAGTTACAAAGACTCCTGTTCTTGTGGTGAAATATTATCTTAATTGCACTCCAGCCACAGCACACCTTGAGGTGAAGATAAACCGCTCAAGTCCTTTCTGATGCTTTGGTTCAAAAAAGGCCAATGACTCATTAAAAGAGAAACAAGATTACACCATATTTGTACTGATTAGGATGAGAAAACTACATCAGAACACGAAAGAGAAATCTGTACTTGACCCACTGAACTGACTAAATCCTACTTAGACTTACAATGGCTGCAATAATAAGTATACCATGAGCAGATTAGTTTCCCCAGGTTCATCTGATTGACTTCTATCACAGCACCGCACATTTTCTCAGTCTTCCGTAATTAAATGCATAGCAGAAGCTAAATGAGAAATCATTTCCATAGCATATTTGTGGAGATTTCCCATGTCTTTTCAGACTAGGCATAACCTTGCATTATGTAGCTATGTATGTTACTGAAATGAGGGTAGTTCTAAGGGAGGAGGGGGTTATACAGCGCTAAAGATTAAGCAGCATAATGAAATTTTGAAAGCCACAGGCAATTTAAGTGCTTAGCAAAACTACATGAACACTAATAATTACCCAGCAGTGATTCCCACAGGTGGCTGTTCCCTCATCACATATTGCAGTACCCAGTAATTAGGTGAGCTCAGGACTCTCAATCTGCCTGGTAGGTACAGCACCCACTGGTTACCCCTGAGAGAGGGGCTGTGTTATCTGCTCTGCTGGGTTCCAAAACACTCATTATACATGTACTATTAGCGTGCTCTTCCCTGTATTAGCTGGGACAGGCATGTGCTGGGTCCGTAAGTGATGAACAAGATATCTAGTTTACTGACGATGTTATAAAACAGGCCTTGTTCTGAACATGGAAAATTATTAATCTATTTATCTGCATAATATGACTGCCAGCTTCCATATTGCCATGACAGCATATACAGCTAGCCATTGTGGCCATATACAAAGCAACGCTCAGTAACTATTACACAGGAAGACAAAATATGCAACACATGTACAGTACAGGATTATTTAGCAAGTAAAATCCATCTGCATCCTCACATATCTGGCTCTTTGTACATGAGTGGGAGAGATCTATACATGCATATGGATGTTCCATAGTCTAGATTACACTACCAGTATTTACCGGGCTGCACAGCAATGCATTAGCTTGCTCTTACATGGAGCTCACGCATTTTTATCATTAAAAGGCATAAAGGAAAGTATAACAAGGCAAACACAGTGGATGTATGAACTTTATATTTCATAGAGGTGTATTTTATACCACAATCTTCCAGAGTTTGTCAGGAGTCTAATCTAGACCCTGTTCCTCCTACTTTCTACCCCGGGCTGTGGTTGACACTGGTCAATAACAACCGCACTGCTTCCCACAAGAGAAGCACACTATCGCCCTGAAATACTCTGCACAGCTTAAAGCATTTTAAGGGTTTGAATAGTTACAAGTTGCTCTATTCCGACCCACTTCAAACCTGGAGACACCTGGGAGGAGCATGGGGAAGACTAGAAAGCAGTTCTCAGACCCTGGTCAAATACAACTTTGCAGATGTTCCTTTCCATTGGGCAATTCCATAGCACTTGGGTGGAATGACAACTGGATTCTGTTTTTGTAATGCCTGTTTTTGTAATAAGTAGATGCAGTTTCCCAATAAAGCTGATGTAAAATACATATGTAACCTTTAGAACACACCCCTCCCCTAAATTTATAAAAAAGTAAAGAATTGTGTACTTTCTTCCCATGTTCCAGTTGAATCACAATAACGGCTAACTAACCGTCTCAGATATCAGTGACGTCATGCCGCCATTAGCGTGTCCAGAAGATCTCAAATGGCTGAGTCACAATTTTATATTTCTCTCAAAAACAGAGACTCATTTCCCCTACTTGAACCAGATATTGCGTCACATAATGGGATGGGAAGGTTCTGGTATGTGGAAGAAGTGGTATAATACAGAAACATCAAAAATAAGGAAATACACTTTCTGGAAAACTAATAGCTCCATTGGTTAGTAACTAGGCAGGATTTACATGGTCTAACATGCTATAAATGTTTCCTAAATTTCCCTGGATCACCGCCATCATTGTAACTGAAAAACACCCTATATATGTACTACGCCATGGTCAGTATGCGCTATTTAGCCTAATGGGTTACAGATGGAGTTCAGTGGTGGAACGCCAACATAACCATAAATGATACAAACATAACTAGATCATACCTTTTAATGCAGTTGTCTTTTCTTTTTCATCGGGACCTCCGACTTGTTGGAGTTGTGCCATACTTAAACAAACAAATGAGAAGACGAATACAAAGAAGAAAATGGACATCAATCTTCTTGTACACCCCTACAGATTAAAACAAAATAGATAAATACATGAACATGATTTTTCCATTGGATTTAAAAAAAAAAAAAAACATTATATTTTGACTTTCCCATTGTAAATAAAGTCATAAAATAGAACATTGGTGCTATTTCACTGTTTCTAACAAGATGCAACAATATCCAACACGTATTAAAGACAAAAAAGTATCCAATATATAGGGGTATTCAATATGGGTGCGATAACATCGTTTTTTGCGTTAATATCACTGGTTTTAGTTTTACACCGTATTCAATTTGAAAGACTTATCGCAGTTTTGAAAAGTCTTTGCTAAAAAACGGGGATAAGTTTTCACCATTGAATAGGTGTCGAAAAAAAGTGCAGAATTGGGGTTTAGGGGTGCAGGCTTAAAAAAAAATAGCCTGCCCTCCTGGGAATGACATTTAAAAAAGAACTGTGTCAAAAAAAGTTTTTTAAAAAAATAGGGACACCCCAAAAAATTAATTTAAAAAATTGGGGTGCAAAAAAAAAAAAGGGAAAAAATTGTTAAACAATAGGGAAATAGGTTCAGGGCTATTCTGCAAGTATGCGGCAGATGTTTTCCAGAATAGAATTATAGCGGCAGGTGCACAAATGCAGAATTGTTAAAAACTGACTTTAGGGACTTAAAAATATGCTAGTACCCATTTTCATGTACCCCAAATTTGATGGGACCTCTTAAAAAAACAAAAAAAATAACCTAAGTGCTCTTCTGCATCACTTCTTCAATGTCGGAAAAAAAACACCCGCTGCGGCTATTTAAATCCCCGACTTTCAATTAAAGGCTAAAACGGGGGTACCCATAGTGTTCCCCCATGTTTTTACAACTTTAGGGGGTCTTACAATTATTTTAAGGAAAAACTTTATGCAAATCCATCTTCGGAGTTTCCCGTTTTCGTTAATTTTATTTTGAATACGGGGATAAGCGGGAGCGCGCACCATACCTTTTCGCAGAAAAAAACTCCGATATGAAATGCTAACTTCGCCAGGGAAGTTAACCTTTCATATTGAATACCCCTCATAGTGTTGCATATAGGGATAAACAGGAGAACCTGGTGTTATTCACAGCACTGCAGAAAGAAGGGTGGGTAAGTATCCTTCACCAAATTGGATAGATCCATTTTCTGTGAAAGCTGGAACAGTGAAACAGCGCCCATGTAATATAATTTTATTACTTTATTTGCATATTATACAAGGTGGATGTGTCTTGTTTTATATTACAGGCTGCATAGGTTCTTAAAAATCTTCCTCGAGTATCTAGTATGGTATAGTTGTGCCCGATTTCCATGGGCAGTGACAGGTTTAACATATTTGTCCCTTAATATATTTGGATCTTAAAATGTCCCTACGTTTCTGTATATCAATTAACAACAATTCCACTTTTCACCACAGTAAAATGCCAATGTACTTTAAGCAATTCTTATAATTTATTCTTATTCTCTGAGTTTTACCAAATGTAGATTATATTAAAGTTAATTATATTAAATAATTATGTTATACAGTATTCAAATCCAGTAAAGGTAACATTGGGGATCTGTAGCGGTCTAAGGTGTGCCGATACAGTACTGTGCATAGCCAGTGTAGATGCATGGGCACAGCAGCAAGGTCCTCCTAGACACTATAGTGTAAGTGTGATGATGCTAGGTGGCCTTACAGAGCTGGCTAATCCAGAGAGTCGTGACTCATTATTGTTATCTCTGCCATCATTTGCTATCAATCTTATCTAATAAACAGAAAACAGTTTGAGTAGTGGCCTCGTGGCAAAGAGACAGTGTATGTACCTATGACATCATCAGAAGCAGGGTATATCGTCATTTGGGTGTGATGGGGTCAGTGAAAGACCAAAATTATTCACCATTAGGCAAATATATTGGAGGTTACAGTTTTTTTAAAATTGAAGATAATCATTTACAGTAATCATAATACTCGATGAAGAAAATTAGCATTGATATTCCCAAACACGCATGTGGGTGCTCTCTCCTACTGTCATTCGAAATGAACTGCAGGAAGGACCCATCACTGTAAGCTTGTTAGAATGCGGATATATAAGTTTAGGGTCTTTGCAAAAGATACCAGATATGCAAAGTGTGCCTAAGTCCCAACATTTATCCAGGTATAATCAGGACAAAATATTCCTACCAAACAGCACCAATCACACTCCCAACTTATACAAACCCTGCCTACTTCCAGATCCACACCACCCACTGAATAGGGACGGCCCTGCTGAAATCAAGAAAGTTGAGAGGTATGCAGTTGGGCAACGAGAACTTGCCTGTATTCAGTGTACCTTGTATAAGAACCCCAAGCAGGTGTAGAGCTACAGTATGATAAGGCGATTTGAAGTAAATTATCATCAAGACCCCCCCATACACACACATTTTACTAGGAAAGTGGGCGAGATCCACTTCAATGCTGTAGAATAACCTGTCAGCTGTTCACAAAAACTCAAGCTGCTCTCATTTAATATGCTAGGTCAGGGGTGGCCAAAGCGTTGACCGCAGACACTCAACCATTTGATCACATTGGCCTGTCCCCGTCAAGCAGCAGTTAGCGGCGTCCAATAAAAATCAGGGTGATTCTTACTGGCTGATGCACTGAACTGAAGCCACGGCCATCACTGTGACAATAGCCAATAAGAATCAAGCTGATTATTATTGGTTGCAGCTGTCACATGTAACAGCCTCCATTGCTCCGGTAGAGGATAGGAGGGGCGGAGACCCGAGGTGAGGGTATTATACAGTACATACAAATAATAAGAAATGTTGTTGCAATAACAAAAACTTATCTCAAGGCAAATTGAAAATCTGCACCCAAATTGCATATGGTGACTTGAGAGGCCAAAATCTCCTTTTGTATTCTGGGAGAACTGGTTGTTTGTCCGGAAAATTGAACACTGTCTCTGGAACAGGGAAACACACGTTTGTGAATGAAGCAGCTGTTGTGGTACAAAAGTTAATCTGCAGCAGTACTGTGATGCAGTTATGAGACTGGCGGCCGCGATGGACTTAAGATAAATGTCTAAATACCGATGCCTATATTAATCCCAAAGCAGAAATCCAGAAGGACGCCAGCCTGAATGAGGTAAGGCCGGGGCTCCCTTAACTGTTAGCTGCGCGGAGGGGGGGGGGGGCTTAGGTTTAGGTAGCATAGTGGGATTAGAGTATTTTTTTTTTTTGCGGGGGGGGGTTAGGCCCCCCAGGTTTATTTTTGGGGGGGGGAGGGTCAGGGTTAGGCACTAAGGGGTGATGGTTAGGTTTAGGCACGAAGGGGGGAGACTTAGGCACTATACCAGTTTTCATTCCAATCAACCAGATTGGACAGATGCCTGACAAATAATTGTGTGCCCAGCATAATAGACATATACTGTGTAGCACTGATAACTCTTTGAGGATTATTCATGATCACTAATGGGCCTGTTATGTATGCGGAAAAACTAGTTTCCGCATGTTTTAAGTAATGGGTCCTTTCATTATTAGAGTCCCGATGGGGTCGCCTAATATTCAGCAGACTCCAAAGTTTTTGTATTTTGCCTGTGGGAACCAATGCCATATGGGAATGAGCTCCAGATTGTGAAGAAGGTTCCATCTGTCACCACAGCACTGCATGCCCTGCAGCTGTGTACTTCTGTAAACTTAGGTCACACATGCGCGCTGCGCAGGATCGGTGGTGGGTGGTGGCAAGTATAACTGCTACTTCGGTAGCAGAGTTAGGGCTCGCAGAGACAGCATTCGGGTCGGATGACTCCCACACAGTAGCAATAGGGAATTATTCCAGTAGTTAAGTAACCAACGTCGCAACTCATGGCCAGTAGGTCCCTGATAATGAATAGGCCCCCTTGGCCTGTCTTTCCTGTGACTATCTCCTTGAGAGCCTGTTCCATCGTAGCACTTTATGGTTTTTGCTGCTGCACTTGAATAATCTTTCAAAGCTGTTGCTATTTTCTGAATTGAACGAGCAAAGCAATTACAAATTAACTATCAAAGACACACAATTACTATGTGTACCTTTAAAATGATGATTAATTAATTCTGGTACCACATTCTCCACTTCTAAACTTCAATGAAGTTCTAAATTGAAATTAGTTGATGGGGGTGCATTTGCAAAAAAACCTTACATTATATTAAATATACCCATCCCAGGGGCGTATTGAGAGGTGGGGACCATGTGCAGTCTCTGCCCGAGGCCCCCTCTTCTCTACCCGGTGGTCAGCAGCGCACTGAGCGAAACAGACTCCAGGCACTAGAGTAGTCTACTGCATATGTGCAAGCGCTAGGAGAATGGCCACCTTACCATTGTGCCTGTGATTTGCACAGTGCTGCTACCGCCAAAGCAGGACTCCAGAGAGGTAAGTACTGAATAAATGAAAGTGCAGGGGGCTTGCGGTGTGGGCCCCCTAGGACCCTGGGGCCCGTCTGTACCACACACCCTGCACCCATTAAAGATACGCTCTAACCCACCTCCACATTATGTTTCAGTCATGGACGTAACTAGGCATTTGAAGGACCCAAAGCAATAGTTTGTAAGGGCCCCTAATCTACCCCCCAATGGTGAAAAATGTATATGACACATGTAATGTCATAACCCTTATAGTTTGTGTGGAACTACTTAAAAATGGTCAGTACTAGGGTTGGAGTCAAGATATGGCTGGTTCACGATATGTGCAGTTCCAATAACAGAAGAATGACGTAATATTAGTAAAACAAGGAGCTTTTTAAGAACATGTAAAGCCATGTTAAATATAAATATAACTGGTATTACTGAGCTGAATAATGTACATTACATAACTGGAGTGCTATACTTATTTATACTGTATATGCTCCATCACACCACTGCAGCAAGTGCTATGTTAGGTAAAAAGTAGGTCTCTAAGCAGGCAGAGAGTGACTGACAGTTTGGCTGTCTTGCTTTTCAGAAATACACATTGTGGGCTGGTACATGCTTAGGGTCAGGGGCAGTGATGTCACAGCAACTTCACCTTTATAAGGATCCATTAGGACACTGTGCTAAAGATAGGAGAGGAGTTTTTTGTATTGGAGTGGGTCTGTGAGACCCGTAATAGAAAATCACTGGACACTATATTTAACATTTTCAATTTTGATGGTTTAGTCATTTTTTAATTATTATATTTTTTTATTATCCTATTCAAGGTACAAGCCAGGACTCCCAGCAAGTTCTCGCACCCATTTACAGTATCAATGCCAAGTACAGTCAAATCACTGATTTAGAAGCAAACTCTAATATCTTTATATTTAGGACAATATGGAAAACAAAATCTCTCACACACAAGAGTTCAGAGGAGAAATTCGATTTCAGCATCAGACCTAGAAAAAGTATAAACTGTATATTTTACAGCGGAGACATCCAAATTCAAGCACCTTCCTAATAAAATAGAACAAGAACAAACCAGATAGCAAATCAAAGGATATGTATGGTTAACTTTCAAGCACCATTTGTGAGATACATTAAAACTGAAGCGCTCAACTGCACTCATGAGAAAATTCATATTTCATGCTTGAAATGGAGTATTACACATCTATTAAATACTCCTCAGTGCAGCACAGAGACAGAAGACGTGCCTTAACAGGACACAAATATATCTCTGGTATTTCTTAAGCATGGGGGCGGTTTTAAAAATTGGGACCCTGACGTGCAATGTAACCACGGAACCGCAGAACCACAGATACACATTCTCCCATAACACTTTTAAAAAGGACTCAGAGTTATAGGTTTGTCCAGAAGATCCCCCTACCAAAAATATAAGAATAGTATTACAATAGTTATACAGCAAGACTTGGGAACCCTCATGATACAGTATGTAATATTTAGCAAACCATACTGGGGGAGGGATTTACTAAGCTCTGACAAGTGATAAATTGGATAGTGATAAACTCCCAGCGACTCAGCTCCTAACTGTCATCTTACAGGCTCAGACCCTCCAACATGACCCGTTCCATTAGGTACAAAATGCTCTGCTCCTGGACACTTCCCTCATAATGTATGATTGCAGTCACCTGTTACCTAGTTCAACACAGGTGACTGCAATCATACATTAGGTGGGAAGTCCAGGAGCAGGGCATTCTGTACCTAATGGAACGGGTCACGTTAGAGGGTAGGCAGGCTGTGTTTGAAAAATGACAGTTAGGAGCTGATTGGTTGGTAGTTTATCACTCTCCAACTTATCACTTTCTAGAGCTTAGTACATCTGCCCAAAGTGAAAAACAAAAAACGATAAAACCATACACCAACCTTTATGTGACGGGCACACAGACACTTGGGGGTGCCAGGACAATGGCATACTGACCCTTGGGGTGCCAGTGCAATGGCATACAGACCCTTGGGTTGGCAAGAACAATGGCATACAGACCAAAGTTTTAGGATATGTTTTATTTTATATAATTTTTTTATGACCACTTTGATAACTTCTATTGATTCTGCTGCAGGATACTTAAAAAAAATTTTTTTTTTTTTTAAAGAAATCAGTTAGAACATCTATGCAGCCCTCATCGTGTACATCCATAAGTTGTTGTCAGATTAACAAAACTCTGATTCCGTCAGCGGCTGGATGTAACAATAGGAGAGTTACAGCGCAACAGCTGTAGAGCCCGGGCAGTGTCCAGCTCAGACACGAGACGGCTGTTTCTTTAGGTTGTAGTCGCAATGCTCTATAGAACGAGGAATAAAGTGAGACCGCCGGCCACGGATCACTAATAGCCGGCTCAGCATGTCAGAGAAGCAGAAAATCTGTCAACTCCCACCAGGCCCCTAAAATACATATGGTCATCATCAGTAATTTTTACACTGTCTGAGCAGGTCTGTCACCATGCAGAAATCAGTCTGCCACTTTATCAGTGCGCCTGGCTGTCAAGAAGTCAGTAGCTGTGTCAGTGAGTCTTCCAAATGCATCTCAACCAGCCTGTTACTTTCAGCATGCTGTCTGTCTCTATTGTATCTTATTCTGTCTGTCTGTCAATGGATGCTCCCTAAAGGGGGTAGCGATGCAGAGAAATAGGGTGAGGAGGACAAAGGGAGAGAAGATGCTGTATGTAAGGGGGGAGTCCTCGGGGATAAGTGATTTACTGTATAAGAAAAGATCCTGACTGCGAGTGAAGTATTATTTAAACTGGATGAAATGACCTGCAACTTGTCAGCTGTTTACATAAAGTAGTTCGAGTGTGACGTCTCAGACATTTGGCAGACTGTCTAAAGCACACAAACAAGAGGTTTTATTTCCCCCCTCAGCAAAAATTATTCAGCAGATATAAATAATATTGTGTAATGTAATCAGCATGGCTGTAAATAATTAAAAAAAAGAAAAAAAAGACTTCACAGTTCAGGAGGAACAGACGTTACCAACAATAACGGTGCTACAGAATGCTAATGATTAATCAGCTATTAGTGCTTATAAACTGTGGCAAAAACAAACGTTCTAAAAACAGTTCAAATCTATAAACATCACCAAGTAATAAATAAGAGTTTCCGTTTTTTTGTATATTTATTTTAAAATATATTTACTGCACCATAGCAAAATCAAAGTTGTCCTTACAACCACTGTAACTAACAATCATTATTAAAAATACAGAATTTAATTTGCAACAGAGGTACAAATACTAGATCAAGAAGGAGAGCATAAGTAGTCAAAGCTGCCATTATTCAAACAAATGTATGGTGCATGAAAGGGTTAGTGGGTAATATATATATATATATATATATATATATATATATCACATATATACACACACACACACACACACACACACACATACACACACACATATATATATATATATATATATATATATATATATTGTGATAGAGGCACTGGAGAAGTTGGGGATGGCTTGTATGTGTGTCCCAGATTCCTATCATATGTATTTTAAACCCCTAGGAAAAGTCTGTTTTACCAAGCAGATTTGAGTTTCGGCTTTAGGTAAAAGCCGGATAATGGGTCCTGGGGGTGTGGGTGTGAAAGAGAAGGGAGGGCTCCATCTACAGGGCCGCTTCAGGTGTTTGGCTTTTCAGCCTGAGACCAGGCTAATTAATGATTACACCTGGAAGTGGCTCATAAGAGCTGTGTAGTTTTGATGCACACCCTGGGGAGACATTGAGGCTTTGTTCTGAGACACTTTGACATTGGTAAGTACTATATTTGTGGTAAGGCAGCAGGCCCTGCCACGTGTAGAGAGGGAGTTACCTGTCTAGTTAGAGCCCATACGGGCTAGGGTTTATTTTTACGCTTTGTTTGTTTGATTATTGGTGTCAGACAATAAAAACTGGTGCCGACCAGCTTGCACGAAAACCCACGACTACTGCTGTTCCCTGGCTGCTGTGTGTAAGGAGGCGTCCGACTACCCCAGGAGAGGGACCCTTACCCCGATCACATCAATATACATATACACACACACATACTATATATATATATATATATATATATATATATATATATATATAATTTTTCGGATACCTTCATCTTTAGATTAGTTTTAAACTAAAACATAAAAGTGATGGTTTAACTCTTTCACTGAACTAACACTTCATACATAACATGCAGCTGTGTGCCTAAGATCTAAGATCCTGGAGCAGACCGTCCCTTTATTGCATGCCGATAAGCAAACACATGAATCAATAAGAAAGAAAAGTTTTAGGCTTTGTATTACAAGAAAATAAATAATTAAAGTATTTAAAAAGATCATAGAAGAAAAAAAAAAAAAAAAAGATCTGCATCAGTAAGGTAGAAATTGTCCCTCATGTGACCATGCAATAATCAAACATAATAGATTACATATGAACAGAATTGGACGTTCTTACATCAAGAAACTTCAACTACAGTATTTTCAATTTACTTAAAGAAACTTACATACGTGCAATTATAACAACTTCAATAAACAATAATCACCTTGGCCTCTACATATAAGTACTTTATATTTTTAAATTGCAGTGTGCAAATGCGCCCTAGATGCCACACGTGATGTCATACAAGTGCCAGGACAGCATAGGAGGAGGAAGATGGGTACCGTAAGGATGCGCCCTGCATTTCACTCCACAAGGTGGAAGAGAGTGGCAGGCTGCCTCTCCATGGGGCTGTCAAGGCAGTGACCGTGACGCCCCACCCCTGTCTTGTGCCCCGAGTGCTGGGACCGGTCACATCCGCTCATTATGACTCTGAAGCTGCTAAATAAAATAGAATCTAAATTTAAATTCCCCATATTTAGAGAAGCCTCAGTCAAGTTACAAAAATCAGGAAACTAATACTCTAATGGACATGCTGTAAACCAATATACTTTTTATATCCCTTAGTTACAAGAACGCATGATATAAATAAGAGACTGGCGAGACCCATGAATTGTGTGACTCATTCTGCCAGCCAGCCTCGTTTTACATTGGGTTAACCAGTTTCTGTAGTCAGACCAATGTAGAACAATGTATGCAGTACAAGTAGCAGGTGCTTGCCACACAAACATTCCCTTTCGTGTCTACAATGCACTATATCATTAGGCAAGTTGATCATTCACACAATCAGGACAATCAGCTAAACTCTGCAAGAAATCCTACACAGAATTCAAAGCTTAGGGATTACATGTTTCCAAATTACCATCACAGCAGGGCTGCTTTATAAAAATAGGTGCCAGCTCAAAACATACCTCCCACTATGAACCTAAAAACCCAATTACAAAAATAAAGCACAGCATGCATGAAAATATTCCACTTTCTGAAGATTCAGCAGACTTTGCAGGGGTCCTTATATTTTGTAAACTGCTCAGTACTTAAGTATGGATCTGTCTACCTTTTATGCATCTAGAAATAAACATAATACGCGCACACTGGCACTTACTCTGCATCATCTCTAAATAGAGCTGGGACATACAAAGCCAGAGAGAATAAATCAGGGGCTTGGTTAGTTTGAGAATCACTTTAAATAGGTACAAGTCTAGTATTATAGAATCAGGGAGCAGGACGTTCAACCAACCATTGCTTAATGTGTATAGATCAGCTGGATTCATGCCTCTAATAAAGATCCAAGTTATAGAATAAAATCAATAAGTGTATAGAATTTATTTTCAAGTTTTGCTTTGGAATACAAAGTTGCTTATTACATTTAGATTATATTTTTCTAAAAAATAAAAAAAAATACATTTTGGTTTATTAGGTATAAGATTTGCACTGTGACGATTTAGCTTAAGCCCTAACTAACAAGGTCATTATTCTAAAGCTTTGATGTTCAAAAGTAAAAAAGAAAGCAATGTAAGACAATGGTCTTGTACGCACAAAATTTGATAAGATGCAGTGGGTGGTTCTTGTTAAACATACGGACGCCAACACTTAGGGCCAATCTTTTTGTCGGCAAGCAGGGAGACGCTGTGTGTTTGCAAAAAGATTAAACAAAAAACATAACAGATCCTGCTCAGCTCACCTCCAATGTTAAGTGTGGCACCAATACAATAATTATTATAGTTTATACAGCACCACAAATTATAGTGCTGTACATAGAATATTTGCTATTCCCATCAGTCCTTGACCTGAGCAAAAATTGCATGCGCGAAAGAGAGACAGCAAGATAGAACGCGAGAGAGAGACAACCAGAGAGAGAGACAGACAGAGATACTGAGAAACATACAGACAGAAAGCGAAAGAGAGACAGAGACAACCAGACACAGACAAACAAAAGACACACAGACAGACAGACAACCAGGTAGACACAGAGAGCGAGGGAGAGAGAGGGACAGACACAGTCAGAGAAAGAGAAATATGCAGAGAGAGAGAGAACAACAGACACAGAGAGAAGGCAGCGCATGTAAGGGATACACACAGAGGGAGCGCGCCAGCGACAGCGCAACAGAGACAGAGGGAGCGTGTCAGTGACAAAGCGAGTGTGTGACAGATAGAAAGTGTTCAATCCAGGGAACACTGCGAGCAACAGCCCTCCAGCAAGATAGGGATAGCAAAAGAGTGAGACAGCATTAAAAGAAGAATCAGTAAAGTGAAAAGACTGGTTGTGCACACACACTACTTAAAGTTTGCATCGATGATTACATTGCATGCCGCATTTAGAAGCGGCAAAAATTTACAATATACAAGGAAAGGTACTGGTTAAACATCCAGGTACCATACTAAAAGAACAAAAGGCATTTGGTCATCTATTTGTGGACAAGCAGGTAAACACACTAATATAATGTTCATTACAGTTTTTATAGAGCCACCAATTACATAGTGCTGTGTACAGAATATTTGTCATGCGCGACAGAGAGAGAGCGCGACAGAGAGAGAGCGCGACAGAGAGAGAGCGCGACAGAGAGAGAGCGCGACAGAGAGAGAGCGCGACAGAGAGAGAGCGCGACAGAGAGAGAGCGCGACAGAGAGAGAGCGCGACAGAGAGAGCATAAGCAACTGATAGGAAGTGAGCAAGCAACAGACAGGAACCACTGCAAGTCAGAGCGCTGCATGCAACAACCCACCAGCGAGATAGAGATTGCAAAAAAAATAAATGAGCAAAACGGAATTATAGGGAAAATTAGTAACATCTTGAAGCAATGATAGCCATTATTGCTTAGGAGACCATGCGTAAGAGAAAGGGAAAAAGGACTTACACTAGTGAAGTAGGGATCGCGCTAGCTACACGAAAACAGTACATTACCCCAGGGCTACAAAGGGTAACTGAACTTTCCATCAACATAACCTTCTGAGATATATCATTTCGATTTTATAAAAAGTGTCAGCATGTGGGCAGAAGAGAGCTGCAAGTAAGCGATAGACTGGGTGCTGCAAGCTAGCAATAGAGAAAACACATTTTAGAGACAATGAATCCAGATAAATGTCATCTAGCAGAACCATAAAAGAGTGAGTGTGTGCACCAGCACTGGGGAACTAAAGCACATGCTAGTGACAGAGACATTTTCTTCCATATAGAAGAAATAAGAAAACAGTACATTACCCAACAGGTACAAAGGGTAATCATGCCAATGTTAGAGAGCCAGCAAAACAGGACAACAGGGAGCGAACAGCAGTTCAGCGACAGGGAGGGCGCAGCGGGCAGGCAACTGGGAGAACGCAGCAAGTTGGCGAAAGGGAGGGAGCCAGCTTCAGGGATCTTTTAAGCCAAAAGAGAGGGTCATCGAGAGAGAGCGCATCAGTGAAAGAAAGAGCATCACTAAGAGAACATGTGCTGGCCAGAAAGATCACTCCAGCTAGAGAGCAAGTGAATGAGATGGCTCACAATATAGAAATCAGTCTAGCGATTCCTCTTGCTCCCCTTCTCTTCAACTGCATCTTAAAATAGCAAACGGAATGGATTTATTCGTTCTGTATTAGAGATCCGGAAAAATTGTTGCATAAAGCAGTCCAAGAACTCAGGATAAGGAGACAAAAACAAAGGTTAGTAGCATTTCAAAAACAAGGAATGCCATTACACCCAGCTAGACGTTGCCTAGCAGAACTGCAAACATTTAAACAAAGCGAAAAAAATAAATAAATGTTTCCATATAGAAGAAATAAGAAAACAGTACAGTACCCCATGGCTACAAAGGGTCAGAGAGCGCTCCATCAACATAACCTTTTAAGGTATATCATGTCAATTTTACGTGATGTCCGACCTGGCTGCCCTTAAACTCACACTAATCACAAAAACGCGCCTTTCCTTACAGCACAGGGACTTCTAGTACAGTTTCATATGGTCAGAGGGCAGCAGAGATGGGAAATTCAGGGATAGCAAACTGCATTATCCTTGGAATGCAATAAGGCTTTTCGGCTTCTGATGCACAACAATAACAAGGGTAACCTAATTCATAGAACATGCTGTGTTAAGGGGGCAATATGGCTAGAACCTAACATTGCATTTGGAAGGAAGCTGGGATGAGAATAATCAGAAAAAAGGTCAGAATCTCAGACACAGCTATTTATTTACATAAGATCATATGAATAACTATATACACAACAATGGAAAGGAATATAGGCACACACTTCACGTACTATACATTCATCTGATCACATGCTCTATAAGGATCGTAAGCTGACTGAATATCATGGAGATTTTGAATACATAAAAATTAGTTGGGTTAAAAAAAAAAAAAAAAAAACACTAAATAAATCTGATTAATTCCCCAAATGTTCTTTTCCATTCCTTTAATTATCACATACACGAAACTAACAGATAATATTGGTAATAGTGTTGTAAATGTCTACATGGAATGACCAAACTTGTCTGTAGCATGAGAGATGGGACAGTCCCCAAGTTTTCTTATCGTAAACATCAGCCGCAGCCCGATTGACAGGCTGCAGAGTTTGGGAGGCGAAGCAGGGGCGTTCACTGGGAGGGACGAGGCCAGGGTCTGCGTGGGTGCACGCAGACTTCCTGGCCTCGCAAGCTGCCAGGACCTGGCTAAAACTTCCCGCAGCCTGGCCAATGGAACATCGGCAACAGATGGTCGCAATTGTTTCGATTGTGACCCCAGGCTGCGACGTGGGTCGCAGCGCTGGGATCACACAAATGCAGCAAGGAGGTGTGTGACATTAGCCCCCTGCTAGAAAAAGTCTGGTGCCGGTTCTGGATAATACAAGGGGACCCTACTAATTTGTTCCCCCTGTATTTCCAGAGCCAGGACCGGATCAGAGCCCAGTGCTGGTTGCTCAAAGTACGGGGGACCACACATTTTGGCAACCAGGACTGGTTCTGACTAGACCGGTGCTGGTTTTGCTTAAGTACAGGGGACCCCTACACAGTGATCACGGTGAGTGACAAAATTTGTGGGTCCCAGAGACCCACCACTTTAGAAAAATGGGGTCCTACCTGACCATTTCTGGGCCCCATCATAATTTATGCTTTAGAGCTCCCCATATGCCTTTCAGACCTCCCCACATCCCCCTAAAATGCCCATCTGATACCCCCAACAGCATCAGATATCTCCACAAGCCCCTTAAATGCATGTTTTAATGCCTCCACGATCTTTCAGGTAATATGACTTGTCTGTTCACAAAACCCATATAGGGGTATTCAATATGAAACGTTAACTTCACTGTCGAAGTTAATGTCTCATATCGGAGTTTTTTCGGCGTTAAGTTATGGTGCGCGCTCCCGCTTATCCCCGTATTCAATATAAAATTAACGAAAACGGGAAACTCCGAAGTTGGATTTGCGTAAAGTTACGAATTTTTCCTTAAAATAATTGTAAGACCTCCCTAAAGTTGTAAAAACATGGGGGAACACTATGGGTACCCCCGTTTTAGCCTTTAATTGAAAGTCGGGGATTTAAATAGCCGCAGCAGGTGTTTTTTTCCCGACATTGAAGAAGTGATGCAGAAGAGCACTTAGATTATTTTTTTCGGTTTTTTTAAGTGGTCCCATCAAATTTGGGGTACATGAAAATGGGTACTAGCATATTTTTAAGTCCCTAAAGTAAGTTTTTAAAAATTCTGCATTTGTGCACCTGCCGCTATAATTCTATTCTAGAAAACATCTGCCGCATACTTGCAGAATAGCCCTGAACCTATTTCCCTATTGTTAAACAATTTTCTCCCATTTTTTTTTTCACCCCAATTTTTAAATTCATTTTTTGGGGTGTCCCTATTTTTTTTTTTTTAAACTTTTTTTGACACAGTTTTTTTTCAAAATGTCATTCCCAGGGGTGCAGGCTATTTTTTTTTAAGCCTGCACCCCTAAACCCCAATTCTGCACTTTTTTTTGACACCTATTCAATGGTGAAAACTTATCCCCGTTTTTTAGCAAAGACTTTTCAAAACTGCGATAAGTCTTTGAAATTGAATACGGTGTAAAAGTAAAACCTGCGATAATGACGTCATACCTCCGATATTAACGCAAAAACGATGTTATCGCACCCATATTGAATACCCGATAGTGAATAAGTAGGTTTACCATATCATCATTTTAAACTGGACACTCATGGATTACACAGGTTCTGTGGCTCATTAAAACCAGGTGAAATCCAGGCATGAAGTCAGCCAGTCACAGAACCTTTGTAATTAATGTGTCCCGTTTTAAAGCGATAATATGGTTAGCCTATGAATAACGCTTTAGGTAATAGGCATATTTATCAAAGTATAAATGCCCGGTCTTTACACATTATGCTGCACATTAATGCTCTTTACACATTATGCCACACAGCAATGCCCAGCCTTCACACATTATTCCACACATTAATGCCCGGTCTTTACACATTATGGCACACAGCAATGCCCAGCCTTTTCACATTATGCCATGCAGTAATACCCCTTACAAATGATGCCACACATTAATGCCCTTTAGTCCCCCTATGCATTGTCCCCGGTAGTAGTCCCCCATATGCAGTGCCCCCGGTAGTAGTCCCCCATATGCAGTGCCCCCGGTTGTAGTCCCCATATGCAGTGCCCCCAGGAGTCCTCCTTATGCCTCTCAGACCCCCTGTGCAGTGGAGGAAGCTGCCCCCCAAATAGGAGTGACCTGGGCATTAGGCCCAGGTCACTAAAGGGCAAATTGGTGGGTCAACTACTGGGGACCCACCTGTTTGCCCTTTAGTGATTTGGGCCTAATGCCCAGGTCACACACCTATTTGGGGGGGGGCCAGATACCTTCAATTGGGCCTAATACCCCCTATGTAGCCCGGGCCTTGTGCTCGCCTATATACCCACAGGCCTAGTGCCCGACAACCCTGGTGGTCTAGGGAGGGGTAAATAACGGTGGCCCAAGGCCACCTACCCGCACGGTGGAAGAGGCTGCGTGGGGAGCTTCGATAGCTCTTTTACTTTCCACCCCGCAGTCCTCTCTGGTACTCAGCTTCAGTCTTCTGCCGCTGGCCCGTCCTGGCCAGCGGCGCCGCCTCTTCCTTCTTGATCGCGCCGTCTTCTGGCCTCTTGCGCGGCCGCCGGAACTGTTGCCGCACCAACTCTTCATTTGTCTTCATGAGGTCTTCACTCCTCCCCACCGCGACGGACTGAACGTTCCCGCTCAGCAGCGTCTATTCAATACGCCGCGAGTGGGCGGGGCTACGATGAGCCACGATTGGCTCGTCGCGTCTGCCTCCTATTGGCTGCTGGACCGCGAGCCAAAAGCTCGCGCCCGGAGCCAAGCTTCTGCCGTTGACACTGGTGTAAGGGACCAGGCGGTCCCTTCACCAGGTACCCGCCCCGGTGGTTTACCCGGCGCTGGGAACAAACACTACATCATTTGTCCCCTGTATTTAAGCAAAACCAACACTGGGTTACTAAAAGCCCGGGGCTGGTTGCTTTTTTTTTTTTTTTAAAAGAGGGTGGTTGGGGGGGGCGCACGGCATTTTTTTTTCCATTTGTTGTACACAGATTTTTTTTTTCATTTTTTTATCGCAGCAGCACAGACGAGTCTTTTATCCCATCCGTGCTACATGCATCTCTATCATGCATGATGTGCACAAACACCGTACGATGTTTGTCACATCGTAGTTGATCTGCGATGCCGATACACAACGCTGGGGCCGCGCATCGTAATCGTACTGGAATACGCCACATTTTAGACGATTGGTCGATGCGAATGATCGAAAACTGCCAAATCGTGTAAAATATAGCACAGTGTATGGGCACCTTAAGAGATCTACTATGTCCTTCAAACTACCACCCTTTTGTTTTCCTTAACACAGATCTTAAGATTTTTAGTTGAACCCCAAACTAGAAATATTCTCATATGAAGCATATACCTTGTTCCGATATTCCCCTGCAATTCTATTTAAGAGGTGTAGCTCCAACCACTATTGTATAGTGTCATGATCTCATACAGGTGAAAAAAGATGATGGTGTAGCAGTGACATTACTGCCCTGACCCCTTTGTCAAAATAAACAGTCCACAACGTGCATGTGTGTAAAGCAGGACTGACTAGCTGATGGTATTGAAGTTAGTGCTAGC
This sequence comes from Taudactylus pleione, assembly GCA_031769625.1. Classification (NCBI taxonomy): domain Eukaryota; kingdom Metazoa; phylum Chordata; class Amphibia; order Anura; family Myobatrachidae; genus Taudactylus; species Taudactylus pleione. The sequence continues at coordinate 8,238,134 of JAUIMM010000368.1, read as the reverse complement.
TCATTGGCCCTGCCCCTGAATACAGATCAACCAATCCACATAATGCACTTCTGCACTACGAAGAGGCTGCACTATGCCTGCTGCTTTAGAGAGACACCTGCAGAGGAGGAAAAGATCATGTTGGACATAAGTAGTATAAACATTCCAACTACTTTATGTATACTATTCAGCACTCCTTGTGCTCTTACATTTTATACATATATTACAATTGGTAGATGTGGCCAGTGCTTTTCCCCACAAACTTTGTTAAGGGGAACACTGTTGTTAATATGGTGTTATATGGCTGCAAGAGATAATGCATACACATAGAAGTAAAATACGTGTTAAAGGACATGCCTCACTTGCATATTATCTAGTCATATTACTTGTGACATAATCATAGAATGCTATAAGTATCATATATAGTGCCTTGCTAAAGTATGTTACATTACAACCTGTAATTAATTTCTTTTTTTTATCTGAATTTTATGTGATGGATCTGCACAAAAAAAAGAATCTTTATACATAAAATTAGGAAAATTGGCATGTGTAATCACCCCCTTTGCTATGAAGCCCCTCAAAAGGTCTGGTGCAACCAATTACCATCAGAAGTCACATAATTAGTGAAATGAAGACCATCTGTGTGAAATCTAAGTGTCACATGATCTGTCAGTATAAACACACCTTTTCTGAAAGGCCCCAGAGGCTGCAACACCACTAAGCAAGAGGCATCACACCATGAAGACCAAGGAGCTCTCCAAACAAGTCAGGGACAAAGTTGTTGAGAAATACAATTCTGGGTTGGGTTATAAAAAAAAAAATATCCAAATCTTTGATGATCCCCCGGAACACCATCAAATGGAAAGAACATGGTACCACAACAAACCTGCCAAGAGAGGGCCGCCCACCAAAACTCACAGACCGGACAAGGAGAGCATTAATCAGAGAGAGGCAGAACAGAGACCAAAGGTAACCCTGAAGGAACTGCAGAGTTCCACAGCAGAGACTGGTGTATCTGTGCATGTGACCACAATAAGCCGTACACTCCATAGAGCTGGGCTTTATGGAAGAGTGGCCAGAAAAAAGCCATTACTTAGTGATGAAAATAAGAAGACACGATTTGAGTTTGTCAAAACACATGTGGGCGACTCCCCAAATGTATGGAGGAAGGTGCTCTGGTCAGATGAGACTAAAATTTTACTTTTCGTCCACCAAAGAAAACGCTATGTCTGGCGTAAACCCAACACATCCCATCACACCATCCCCACAGTAAAACATGGTAGTGGCAGCATCATGCTGTGGGGATGTTTTTCAGCAGCAGGGACTGGGAAACGGATTTGAGTCAAGGGAAAGATGGATGGTGCTAAATACAGAGATATTCTTGAGCAAAACCAGTTTCAGTCTGCCTGTGATTTGAGACTGGGACAGAGGTTCACCTTCCAGCAGGACAATGACCCAAAGCATACTGCTAAAGTAACACTCAAGTGGTTTAAGGGGAAGCATTGAAATGTGTTGGAATGGCCTAGTCCAGAGGTTCCCAAAGTCCGCCATTACAGTCCATGTTTTAGGGATATCCATGCTTGAGCACAGGTGACTTAATTAGTACCTCAATCCATTTGATTTAACCATCTGGACTCAAGCTTGGATATCCCTAAAACGTGGACTGTAATGGCGGACTTTGGGAACCTCTGGCCTTTTCAAAGCCCAGATCTCAATCCAATTGAGAATCTGTGGTTAGAATTGAAGATTGCTGTTCACAAGCGGAAACCATCCAACATGAAGGAGCTGGAGCAGTTTTGCCTTGAGGAATGGCCAAAAGTCCCAGGGGCAAGATGTGGCAAGCTCATGGACACTTATCCAAAGCGACTTGCAGCTGTAATTGCCGCAAAAGGTGGCTCGACAAAGTACTGACTTTAGGGGGGTGAATAGTTATGCAAGCTGAAGTTTTCGGTTATGTTGTCCTAAATGTTGTTTGATTCACAATTAAAACAAAAAAAAACTTCACAGTTGTAGGCATGTTCTGTGAATGAAATGATGCACACCTTCAAACAATCCATTTTAATTCCAGGTTGTGAGGCAAAACATGAAAAAACATGAAAAATGCAAAGGGGCTGAATGCACTGTATATATAATCTTTATTTTTAAACAATAATTTGTATTGAATTTTCAATTTTGTTTTTGTAAAGACATAGAAAATAAAAAGGGAGGATACAGAAAAAAAGAGAAAGGGGAAAAATATAACAAGGGGGGAAAAACAGGCAATTGTCAATCAAAATATCACATATACCTAAAAATCAAAACAAAACAAAGTCAGTGGATGACCTACACAGACAGTAAAAAACACTCTAGAACTCCCATTATACAAACCAAAATATATATCAATGTGTGGTTATTGAAAGACATGAATCAGTCATTATAAATTCCTGCCAGCTGAACACTTAATCATTGGTGAGTTAGCAGAAGAAGAGTAAGAGCAATTTAAAGTTTCCATCCGGAAACTATAATTTATTTTGAACTTTATTAAAGATAGGGGGGGAGGTTTATCCTGCTTCCAGAACTGGGCAATAGCTGCCTTGGTAGCAATAAGTACGTGGATAATAATATGACATATGGTAAGAACTTACCTTTGTTATCTCTATTTCTACGAAGTCCATAGGGTTCCACAGGATACCTTGGGGTATAGGTGATGACGTCAGGCATCGGGCACCATAGAGTTAAGTTTTCAGCCTCCCAGGATGCACTAGGGTCCCCCCCTATACCCCGCCCCCGAGCCAAGGCATCTCAGTTACGTACCAAGCCATAGGCCGGAGGAGAAGGAAGAGAGAGAAAAAAGATCTGGACACACACAAGAATCACATTCTCATCAGAGGGAGACGGAAAAACCGGTGACCAGAGCAAAGCCCATCTGCAGCACAGGTGCGACAGGGCGGGAGTCCTGTGGAACCCTATGGACTTCGTAGAAATAGAGATAACAAAAGGTAAGTTCTTACCATATCTCATATTTTCTACTCCAGGGTCCATAGGGTATCCACAGGATACCTTGGGGATGTCCCAAAGCAGTATCCTTTAAGGGTGGGGACGCTCCTGTACTGAAAGGAGAATCCGCCGCCCGAAGGAAGCATCCTGAGAGGCAAAAGGTGTCAAACGCGTAATACCTCACAAAGGTATGGACCGAGGACCATGTGGCAGCCTTGCAGATCTGGACTGCAGAGGCACCACGTCGAGCAGCCCACGAAAGACCCACAGACCTAGTGGAATGAGCCCTCACAGAGGAAGGAACCGGAAGGCCTTCATGAAGATAAGCTTCAGAAATGGCCATACGAATCTAGCCTGCCAAAGTCTGCTTTGAAGCAGGCCAACCCTTTTAAAATGGAAGCCATAGAGGACAAACAAGACGTCCGACTTCCTAAACGAAGAAGTGCGGTCAACATAAATCCTTAAGGCCCGCACAACATCCAAAGTGACCTCAGCCACTGAAAGATCAGGTGAGTTAAAAGCCGGCACAACGATTTCCTCGTTGATGTGAAAACTGGAAACAACTTTAGGAAGGAAACCAGGACGAGTGCGCAGCACCGCCCTGTTCCTATGAAAAATCAAAAAAGGGGGTCTACAGGAGAGAGCCCCTAAGTCAGAAACACGTCTGGCCGAAGCAATGGCCAGAAGGAAAATAGTTTTAGCTGTCAGCCATTTGAGGTCCATTGAGCCCAGTGGTTCAAACGGCGATCCCTGGAGAGCCCTCAGGACCACAGCTAAATCCCAAGGCGCCACAGGTGGAACAAAAGGTGGCTGAACTCTGAGAACACCTTGCATAAAGGTGCGCACATCAGGGATTGCAGCAATCCTACGATGGAACCAGACGGACAGGGCAGACACCTGCACCTTCAGAGACGCAAGACGAAGCCCATGGTCCAGTCCCACCTGTAGGAAAGCTAATACTCTAGACAGACGGAACTCCCGAGGAGCATAACCTCTCGGGCGACACCACTGGAAGAACATATGCCACATATGATGGTATATCCTTGCAGAGGATGGTTTCCGAGCCCTTAGCATTGTTTGCACTACAGAGCTGGAAAACCCCCTGGACCTTAACATGGCCGTCCCAACAGCAACACCGTCAAAGACAGCCGAGTCAGGTCCGGGTGAAGACAAGGACCCTGTGACAGGAGGTCCGGACGTAACGGCAACCGCAGAGGAATGTCCACGGACAGTCCCTGGAGGTCTGAGAACCAGTGCCTCCGGGGCCACGCGGGAGCTATCAACAGGAGCGTCCCTCCTTCCTGTTTGAATTTCCGGATTACCCGTGGAAGGGAAACCGGAGGAAAGAGATAAGCAAACTGGAACGTCCACCGGACGGACAGCGCATACACCAGAGACGCCTTTTCATCTCTTGTGCGAGACCCGTACACCGGAAACTTGTTGTTGTGCGGTGACGCCATCAGGTCGATCTCTGGAAGACCCCACCTGTCCACCAGAAGTTGAAAGACGTCCAGGTGCAGAGACCATTCCCCCGGATGAACGTCCTGGCGACTGAGAAAGTCCGCCTCCCAGTTTAGGACTCCCGGGATGAAGACTGCTAATATGGCCGAGAGATTGCACTCCGCCCAAACCAGCATTCGGTACACCTCTACGAGAGCCACCCGACTTCGGGTTCCTCCTTGCCGATTTATGTAGGCCATGGTGGTAGCGTTGTCCGACTGACCTGCACTGGGTGACCTTGGAGAACCTGATGTGCCTGCTGGAGAGCATTGAATACCGTGCGGAGCTCCAAGATGTTTATTGGAAGCTCTGTTTCCGCCCTAGTCCACCTGCCCTGGAACAAGTGTGGACCCGTGACTGCTCCCCAGCCTCGCAGACTGGCGTCCGTTGTCAGCAGGACCCAATTCGCCACCCAGAACGGACAACCCCTGTTGAGATGGGCCGTCTGCAACCACCAGGCTAGGGACAGGCGAACCTCCGGAGTGAGCACCATCGTCTGGGATTTTAGACTCTGAGGCAGTCCATTCCGTTTGGACAAAATCAATTGCTGCAGAGGTCTGGAGTGAAACTGGGCATATTCCACCATGTCGAATACAGACACCATGGAGCCCAGTAACCTCATCGCCGAGTGCAGAGACACACGGCGATTCTGCAGACAACTGCGCACCCTCAACTGCAAGGCAGAGATCTTTTCCCCCGTCACAAAGATCCTTTGCTGTCCGGAGTCCAATAAGGCTCCGAGGTGCAAAATCCTCTGAGACGGGATCAGGGTGGACTTCTGCCAGTTTATTAACCAGCCGTGCCATTGCAATACCGCAATGGTCAGGTCCAAGTGGCGTAGAAGGAGCTCTGGAGATCCTGCCACCAACAGAAGGTCGTCCAAGTACGGTAACATGCGGACTCACTGCAGCCGCAGGGAAGCCGCCATGACCGCCATCACCTTGGTGAATACACGTGGTGCTGTCGCCAGCCCAAAAGGTAACGCCCGGAACTGAAAGTGGTCATTGCGGATTGCAAACCTGAGGAACTGTTGATGGAGTAAAAGAATAGGGACATGCAGGTAAGCTTCCTGTATGTCCAACGACACCATGTAATCCCCAGGTTCCAGCGCCAGAATGATGGACCGTAAGAGGTCTCCATCCGAAACCTCAGCACCCGCAAAGACTTGAGTGCTCTGAGGTTGAGGATCGGACGATCCGACCCATTGGGTTTCTGCACCAAAAACAGATTGGAATAGAAACCCTGGCTCCTCTGGGAGAATGGAACAGGCATTATAACTCCAGCCTGGAGCATAGTGTGCCAAACCTTCCGCAGTTCCACGGCTTTTTTCCAGTCTGATGGAAGACCCGCGGTGAAGAATCGAGACGGGGGCCTGTGCCGAAAGGAGAGGGCGTACCCGTGAGAAACCACCTCGAGAACCCAAGTGTCTGTCGTGGTAACCGACCAACACTGGGCGAACTGCAGCAGGCGGCCTCCCACTTTGGGATCCCCCAAAGGGAGGCCCGGACCATCAGGCCGCAGGCTTGTCATCGGGCTTAGGGGCCGGACGTCTGGTACTCCAGGCCTGTTTCCGGGGCTTGGCCGATTTTTTGGGGCCAGCCTGTCTGGGAAAAGACTGCGTCTTAGGCCTACCCTGGGCCATGTAAGGCCGAAAGGACGACGTACCTGAACCAAAGGAACCGCATCAGACGGAAGACATGCCGACTTGGCTGCCGCCAGCGTGGCTACGATTTTGTCCAGATCCGGACCAAAGAGGACTTCTCCATTGAAAGGCAAAGCTTCTAAGCCCTTCTTGGAATCAGCGTCCGCCTTCCAAGATCGCAACCATAAGGTGCGACGAGCAGCGACAGCCGCCGAAGAAATCCGAGACGCCAGGGTACTGATATCCAAGGCCGCCTCATTGATATAAGTGGCCGAGTCTCGGAGATTGCCTATCAACTCGGTCTGTTCAGCCGAACAGTCGGAATCGAAAGACGCAGCCAAATTATCAGCCCAGCGCTCCATAGCTCTGGCTACCCAACAAATGGCCATAGCCGGCCTAGCTGTCCCCCCCCCGCAAGGGAATAAACGGACTTTAGGCAAATCTCTACCTAACGGTCCGTAGCATCCTTCAAGGAAGACGTGGAGGGCATGGGCAATGTGGCACTGCGGACTAGGCGTGTCACATGGGAATCCACCTGTGGAGGGGCTTCCCACTTAGAAAAAATTATTATCCGCAAATGGATAAGCCACCGCCAAGCGCCTCTGAGGCTGATACCATTTGCCCGGATGTTTCCACGCCTCCTCTAAATGGTCCACTAACTGACCAGAAAGAGGAAACACTGTGGCGTCACCCTTAATATCCTTAAAAAAGGCATATTTAGATTTTGACACCGGAGGATTTTCATCCTCAATCACTAAAGCTGTGCGGACTGCCCGAATAAGTCCAGGAATATAAACCTTGGACCTAGCGACCGACTCTTTAGTACTCTTTAGAGACGCCACCGACCGCTTATGCGGCCTCAACACAGACTCCCCTTGTAACACGTCCGACAAGTGCTGTACAGAACTTGTCAGAGAATTAACCCACGCAGGCTCCTGAGAGACTTGGGGAGGGGAAATAGGGAGACTGTGTGGTACCATCAATTGTCTCGGGAAACCCTGCATGGGTGACGACACCACCGACTGCTGGGACAAACCCATCTGTGAGAACGCACGAGGGTTGTAATCGCTTTGGCGAAACAAGCCCAGGGCGGCTCCTGTACCGGGGCCATGACAGTAATTGGCCACGCCAATAAATAACACTGCCGACATAGCCCCTCCGCGCTACCTTCCCCCTCCGCTATAGGTACCTTGCACGTAGTACACAAAAGCTGGAGGGGAAAGTCACTCAGACATGATGGTAAGTATGTGACCCCTCTCACTGATACTCGTAGTATAGTGTGAGACCACCCTGCAATCACCGCACCGCAAGGGCTTTAGCAGAAAAAGATCAGGGACAGTGAAAAGGCTGACAGTAGAAAATGAAAGTACAGGCAGCAGCGCTAGCAGAGGTCACATACAATGCAAAGAAAATCAATTCCTGCACTAACAGCGCTGATAATCAACTACACAGACACAGAGCCTGGTAGGACACAGCACTGCATACACAGACCTGAACCAAACGGAGGAGAGGTATGCCGTGGGACCCAGACCGCGATGCCACCGCTTCCAAGCTTCCAGCAGCGTTCACCGTGCGCTTGTAAAGATGGCCACCGAGGAGCATAGAGGAGGCCGGCCTGGGGGAGGAGCGCTGCCATAGGGCCAGTCAGCACAGTGCAGAGAGGGCTGTGTGCAGCGGGGGAGGCGCCGGCTGTGCTACAGGGAAGGCGCGCTCCCCTGGCATGCAATTAACCCCTGGGATGCCGCAGCGCTACCGCTCAACCGCCGTCCGCTGTCCCAGGGGGTTAGTGGAAGCGCAGGTTAGGTACCTGGCTCCACGCTGCAGCCAGTCCCCAGGGAGCCCCCTTGCCTGGGGACTCTGGACCATGTTTCAGCAGGGTCCCACCGCGGGACCCCGCTGCTTACCTGCTGCCCCCTTGGATCCGGCCATGGTCCCAAACATCTGGGGTCACCGCTAGCTGTGACCCCAGATGCTTACCAGCATCCCCGGATCGGTACCGGCGGGGGTGTAGGAAAGACAGTGGCTATTCTTAGCCCCCCTCTAACAGGTGCATCCGACTCCGGCCGGGCACCAAACGAAACTGAGATGCCTTGGCTAGGGGACGGGGTATAGGAGGGGGACCCTAGTGCATCCTGGGAAGCTGAAAACTTAACTCTATGGTGCCCGATGCCTGACGTCATCACCTATACCCCAAGGTATCCTGTGGATACCCTATGGACCCTGAAGTAGAAAAAATATCTATGGTGGGTAGGAACATCATCCTGAAATAAATGTAAAAGAGCAGTAGAGGGGGTCAGAGATAGCCACATAACCGTGACCTTCAGGATCAAATCTTCCACCTCCAACCAAAAGGGGCGTATAGCAGGGCAAGTCCAGAAAATGTGGACTCTCTCGCCTATTTGGCCATAATCTTTATTTTTAATACTAAATAGAGTATATTATATATTTGTCTGTATTACAAATGACAGACAGTATTTTTATTGCAAAACAATAGGCTTTTAAAAGAACATTTTAATATTCAATCATAATATATTATTTCTCTGCAGATTTCTTAAATTAAAAAAAAAATTAAAAAACACAGAAAAATGCAACATCAAGTTTACACAGATGAAAGGTAATGCCATAACAATTAGCCACCAACTAGCCTCTACCTGTGTATCATTTAAAAAAAAAAAAAAAAGGTGGTCAGACTTTAAGGATAAAAGACCCCTTCATTATACTAACATTGACCAAACTTGGAAACTGATGTAAATCTGTGTAATGAAAACCAAAGAGCATTTTAAGAAAATTACAGCTTAAGTTATAGACATGAATAAAATCAGAAAAGGCTACAAAATAATATCCAGGTGCATTGATAACCCAGTGAGAACTGTAGGATCAATTGTGAAAAATTAAAAGCTGCATCATACCACCTAGGCACTGCCATCCTACAAGAATCAGAGCAAGAAGGAGACTTGTGTGGGGAGCCAGAGAGGCCAACTATCACTTTAAATGAGTCTACAGAGTTCAGCGGTTGGGACTGTAGTGAAGGTGCATCAGAGACATCAAAAGCTCTGCATACAACTGGCCTGAATGGGAAGGTGGCGAGAAAGAAGCCATTATTGGAGAAAGGCACATATGGAGTGTGCCACCAGAAAACATGTAAAAAGGTAGAACGGGTAAAATGTGGCATAAGGATGTTTGGTCAGATGAGACTGACAGAGCTTGGCCCCAATTCAAACAACCTAACCCTGCCCATTCCCCAGCAATCACCATTGCAACAGTGAAGTATGGGGAAGGCAGCATCATGTCGTGGAGAGGATTCTTCTCAGCACCAACTGGGTTCTTGTTAAAATAGAAGGGCTGGTGGATGGTGCAAAATTCAGAGAGATACTGCAAGACAACCTTCTTGGCATTAGAAAACTAAAGTATGGGAGGACGTTCCCCTTTCAGCAGGGCACCAGCCAAAGCAATGCTGGTAGAGTTGAACAACAATCAGATGAATGTTCTGCAAAGACCAAATCAAAGCCCAGATCCCAATACAGATGAGAATCTGTGTCACGGTTTAAAAATTGCATCATCCAACCAATCTGTACCACCTGGAGCAAATCTGCCAGGAAAAATTGGCAAAATTCACTCCTAAATTGTGTGCAAACCTGGTAGAAACTTACCCCAACATACTTAACGCTGTTACTACAGCGGGCCGCCCGTTAGGGCCCGGCGCCACTAGGCAGCTGCCTAATGGAAGCGCCGGCCCTGCCTATAATATACTTATTGTGCTATCTAGATTTCGGTTGATTTTAATTATCTGTGTGGTTTTCTATTTTTTGCAACACCAAATCCCTGTATAATGTACCATGTTTTCTGATGTCTTCAAAGCGACCTTAAGTCCTAAGGGAGAAAAGCGCTATATAATTAAAATTATTATTATATGCGCCTTCCTCCCCGTCTACCCCATCTGTGTCTCACCTGTTTGTCTACCCTTCCCCTTTAGAATGTAAGCTCTTATGAGCAGGGCCCTCTACCCTCTTGTGCTTCTCCCTACTTTACTTTCATCTACTTTTTACTCCTCACTAGGGAACCTAACACTTGGTTGCTTATGCTCTGTTGCTTATCTGGGTGTTGTGATCGCTAATGTAGCAATGTATATTATCCATGTCTTTGTCCTGCATTCTATTGTATTGTACTGTAAGTCTTTAGTCACGTATTTGTTTATATATTTTGTAAGGCGTTGCAGAACACTTGTGAGCCATATAAACTAATAATAATAATTACAGCAAAAGATGGCTTGTTAATTTATTTATTACGTTATTTATATAGCACGCACATATTCCACAAGCGCTTTACAGAGAATATTTTAGTTGTTCCTAACAGTTCCTGCACCTGTGGAGCTTACAATCTATATTCTCTACCACATGTACACAAATACTGTATATTTATCTCCTACAGCTCAATGCATCCTTACTAAACGTGGACATCTGCATGTGTGGATGTGGAACAGTACCAGAACTAAAAGATCTGACCTGTATTCAGCCTTTGTAAAACTTTCACACCTACCAATCTTTACATGAGCAAAGTTGGGGTACAGCTGTGGCGAGACGCTTTACAGGAATACACAGAGCACAGACTGCCATCCGTAACCAAGCAATCCAGGTAGTTGATGCCCACCTATGAGTTGTTGGTCAGTCAAATTCATCAACAGATCACAGAATCATATTTATGTCCAGGAGCAACAAATGGCTGTGCCCAATTTTGTCAGGGAATCGAAAATTCTTACACCCATGCGTTTTTATGGGATCCACACCCAGATTCAGCTGAAGCTCATACTGCAAGCAGCATTAGACTCCAAAGAGTAAATCAAAGTGGGACATGTCATCTCTTGGCTTTGGCCACTGCAATCAATGAAAAGAAGGATCTGGTGATGAAGGACCCATTTACAAGACAAGGAAAGTATTTTCCTACAACAGGACCCACCAAGAATAAATTATTCTGTTGATCACTGACCCCAGCAAATCCAGACATGGAGAACATGGTGAAGTGGAAGGACACTGTTCCTGTGGACCATACTTGGATTAATTCAACTGATGTTCACGCACCTGCACTGCTCTCCTAATTATTCCAACTTGCATCCAGTCATAGAATCACATCTTGGGAGTCTTTTCCGGGGGGAAAATTGTGCACTGTGAGGATCTACAGCAAGACCAGCTACAGACTACAGGTACCACTGCTCTATCAAATGCACATTACTTTTGTCACTTCCAGTTCATCTGAGGGCAGCCTTTATAAGGTCCTCGTGCCAATGAATCTTTACATGTGCAAAGGTGGAATTAATTTCTCTGCTGGTGTTTCAAAGAGTCTCGTATAGTTTGCATCTTCACCTTTGTCCCTCATAATTCCACCTTCACTATCCCATCAGCTTCAGCTTTGTCCCTCGTGATCCATCCTTTCAGCAAGGATCCCCCCTAACTAGCTCCCTTTTGAGCAGTTGTGTGCAAAGTAACTTACTTATAATCACTTCTTTGTCAGGAATTTTCACAAGTAACAAACACTTTTAATAACCTCAAATTTCCAGCTAAGAGGGTTTATTATTCCTAATGCTGGGTGCACACTATGGGCTCTGTTCAGTTCAACGCAATGCTGTTTTGTCCGACAGTTGCCAGTAAATTCGGAGAATTTCAGTTGTCACAAATTAACATGGGTGTTTAGTCACGAGAGCTAGCATTCTCTGACTAAAGTGCCAGGGGCACAGCCTCGCGGCTGGCACTTTTGTCGGATTTCTCCTTGCACCCTCAGGGGGTGCGAGGAAAAATCTTTTAGTTGGACCAAACAGCGCAATGAATTAAACAGCATATGTGATATGTCGTTCAAATCAGCCAACGAACAACATATCACATCGGTGTGTGTACGACGTGGTTCACAAATATATTGCAATGGCCCTGCAGCAGAGCCGATGCAGATATATCAGCACATCTGGCTTTGTGTACAGGCAACCCGCCAACCACCCGTACACTTGCTGCAGGGACCCCAGACACATCGAGCGGCAGTTTGGTGTGTGTTGGCCTACCAACTGGGCGGCCGGTCTGCAGATCCCTGGGTCGGTGGACAAGTCACCCAGATGTGTGGGCACCTTTAAGAACAAGGCACATAGATGATTTGTAGCATCAACATAAAACAGCATTTGTTATTTTGATATAAAAATATTAACTCCGGTGAGAAATATGGCAAATATAATTCAATCTTAAAGTCAATGCAAATATTTTCTGCTACTGCATGTCGTCACCACTAGATCCCTATTGCTGAAAGCGCAAGATCTCATTGCAAAGTTTTTCTATCACAGCCCAAAACACCCTTTTTTTCTAATTAAATTTTTTTGTGTTTAAATCACAGCAGCAAATCACCTGCAGGTCTTGGTTCTTAAAACGCATGAGTGTTTGTTTCTGGTCAACTTTCTTTTTAGCTTTTAATATACTGCTGTTGTGTGAGCAGAATCTGCCTGTGATAGACTAATTGCATATCGGGGATACAGGGGTGGAGATCAAACCTATTAGAAACCTCCTACCTGTGTATATAGGGTTGGGGGAGGGGAATTATATTGATTCCAGAACCTAAAGCTACAGATATAAATAATCACAATGTTGGAATGACAGCAATATTATTGGCAATAAACAGTCAGACCATTCTGAGGCATGCTCAATAATCCCGACACATGACAGCTGTCTGCCGGTTTGTGCAGTCATCTATCAGCCACACCAATAGGCCATCAATGTATCCATCCACTTGTTACAACAGCCAGATCGGTCCAGTTTGACCACCCATGTGGTGACCAAATCCTGTGGCTTGGCATTTACTAACGGAAAGGCACTTGTGTGGTACACATAAGATGTAGCATCAAGACCTGAAGCAAAGAAGTATATGACCTGGTGAGAAATAGTGTTCATTCTAGCACCCTGCACCTGTCACAACCCATGCTGTTACTCTCTCCTGTCTTGGGTGTTGCTCTTTGCTCTGGTGCTTCTAGCACACTCAGCCAATGCAACAAACTTCTGATATACAGACTAGTGTGGGCTAGAGGCACCAGAGCAGAGAGCATCACCCCTGGCAGTAGAGAGGAACTGCACGGGTTATGACAGGTGCAGGGTGCTAGAGTGAAGACTAAGAAATATAATGGTATCTTTGTTACTCTCTAGCAAAGATTTTTTATATCCTAAGAGCACACGCTATTCCGGCCACCTAAGGGAAGAATTCCCCATGGAACGGTCCGGCAAAGGCACTCCCCGACAAATACTTTCATGCATTTTGCCACCAAAACCCACAGATGTTTGCAGGAACATAGGCAACATCCTTACGTATTAAAGAGAAATGTGCGCAGCCAGACATCACGGTGATATCTGGGGGTACGTGGCTCAGAATTTACTTCCTCCATTAGTTACTCTCTAATATCATTAGTCATGAATGATAATAATACAGGCTGAGTCTCCCATATCCAACAATCCCAAATACGGAATATTCCGAAAAATTGAATTTTTTGGGCATGACTCAGATAATGAAACCTTTCATTTTTGATGGTTCAATGTACACAAACTTTGTCTAAGGCACAATTAAAAATATTGTATAAAATTACCTTCAGGCTGTGTGTATAAGGTGTATATGAAACATAAATAAATTTCATTTCTGTACACAAACTTTGTTTGAGCCAAAAAAATATTGAAAATATTATATAAAATGACCTTCAGGCTGTGTGTATACGATGTATATAACACATAAATGCATTCTGTGTGTATATTTGGGTCCTATTCCCAAAATATTTCGTTATGGTATGCAATTATTCCAAAATACGGAATATTCCGTTATCCAAAATACCCCTGGTCCCAAGCATTTTGGATATGGGAGACTCAACCTGTACTGTATATTTCACAGATTTTTTCAACAAGTACTACAGCATTTATGTATTATATTAACTTCCATATTACAGTTTTATCATTCACAGCCATCATAAATCAGGTTACCCATTCTACAGCAACGCCACTAATATTACAAAAGTCACAACATGTTATACATAGAATTAGATTTGTGGGGTATTTTATATTCAACCTCATATGCTAATACAAGTGATGGTAATATAGGTATAACCTCCTGTAAATATCTGCACCAACAGTAAAATTATATTATCTGTAATAATCAGTAACTTCTGATGACATGATTTCATGTATTTTATGGAGTAATGAACCACTTACAGACAATATTACAGTATATTGTTACAGATAACAGATTTCAGTGGCCTGTATTATAGCCTGTTGCTTTTTAGTAGTCACAGAACGCCATGGTGCCATGTAAAGAACCTATCATTTACAGTAAGGAGATCATAATCCAATATATTTTTGCTTTTATATAATTTTTTTTTACAATCTCACAGAAGCAAAACTGGGCATCAGTTGCAAAGATGCACTTACTGGTACCCATTCAATTACAAGCGATGCTGGCAATGTGCTGTCTAACGGCGTGGGGACACTCACACCTGCAGCATATTATCGCTCATTTCACCTCGCACCCACTTAGGCATACCCAGTAAAATGGGCAACGTTACTCTGCTGTAATATAATGCGTGATGTGCACAGCCAGCGCACATAGTGGATCATTTACCCCACTTAATAGTAGATACACTGTTTTTATGAAAGTGACGTAATCTCTCTGACAATCACAGGTGTCAGTTTGTGTCCAGTACAGTTAATGTAAGAGGTATGCAGTATACGCCTGTATATTATCAATGAAAACAAATGATTGCAATCACCCATAATAAACATAATTCAAAGACAGACAAGCTGGGGTACAAAAAAATCACCCAAACAGTATTTAGTGTTTGTAAAGTATAAACTATAAAAGAGGAAGCATTTTTCCCCAGCGCTCTTACCTACATAGAGAGGTATGTTGTAATATAACCAGAATATATTCCCTTATTATAAATAATCATATACATGCCCCGTACAAAAGCAACAGTCTACATTTCTGCTTCGCGTACACTGACAACCATGCATACATGCCTTTACACCAGCGCTCTTGCCTACATACAGTAGTATGTTGTAATGTAACCTTAATAATTTTCTTATTATAAATAATCATATGCATTCCCCATACAAAAGCAACAGTCTACATTTCTGCTTCGCGCACACTGACAACCATGCCTTTTGCACAAGAGCTTGCGCTGCACACTCACTTTGCCTCCCTTTTTACTGGGGCGCTGCACCACTTCCACGTGCGACCACCACCACGAAGACACAAGCTGAAAAATCTCCAAGTGATTAAAAAAATATTTGAAAAAACTAAATTAAAAAAAAATATAGAAAACGTTCAGCACTCAGTCACTGATTATTGCCTGCACTGTACACATATAGGAGGTGTGCAAGGCTGTGTGTGAGTGGTAAGCTACCACTATGGGCAGTAGTGCAGGACTTCCTTTGCAATGGTTATATTCTGCGCTCAGTGTTCATAAAAATCAAATTCAAATTTCCCCGACCCCCCACAAAAAGAAAATCAGTAAACAGCCCATGAGCCCAGTGAGCTGTACAGATCTACTAAAAAGCCAATTTGAGAGGACCCGGCCGGAAGGAAGGAAGAGAGTAAGAGACACAGGATGTCTGCGTTCCACACCTCGATCCTGCTGTGCGTCGCCTTGTCTGAGTCATGTGACAGTCCTTGGCGCAGAGCCTTGTGGTACATATAGTTTTATAGCGATTTCCATTTCATTACATTGTAAGACTGTCCGCCGTCTAAAAGACCACAATTCCCAAGATTCATTAGCTGACCGAGATGTTCGCTTCACTCACTTCTACATGTTTGTAGCGGGTTTGTTTCACACGTTGGTATCTGAATTTTGAAATGCTGAGTGTGATGCATATAAAGTGTCATATGCTGTATGTGGATATGGAAAATATGTTACAGAGGACTGGAAAATACTGCTTTAAGCTATGGTGAGCTGGTCACATATCTGTGTGGGAGCTCTATCACACACTGCTCTATCATGTTATATGAACATTATAGTAACATTTCTACTTCAGGCTCCATAGGGTATCCACAGGATACCTTGGGGTATAAGTGTGACGTCAGTCATCGGGCACCATAGAGTTAAGCTTTCAGCCTCCCAGGATGCACTAGGGTCCCCCTCCTATACCCCGCCCCCGAGCCAAGGCACCTCAGTTTAGTTTGGTGCCCGGCCGGAGTCGGGTGCACCTGTTGGAGTGGGGGCTAAGAAGAGCCCCTGAAGCTTTTCTGCATGCAGCTGTGGCTGCACTTCTGGATGGACAGTCAGTCCTGACGTCCATGCTGTCTTCCCTACACCCCCGCCGGTACCGATCCGGGGATGCTGGTGAGCATCTGGGGTAACAGCTAGCGGTGACCCCAGATGTTCCGGACCAAGGCCGGATTCAAGGGGACAGCAAGGTAAGAAGCGGGGTCCCGCGGTGGGTCCCCGCTGTTACATGGTCCAGAGTCCCCAGGCAGGGGGTTCCCTGGGGACTGGCTGCAGCGTGGAGCAAGGTAAGAACCTGCGCTTCCACTACCCCCCTGGGACAGCGGACCGAAGCAGAGCGGTAGCGCTGCGGCGTCCCGGGGGTTAAATGCATGCCAGGGGAGCGCGCCTTCCCTGTCTCACAGCCGGCGCCACCCCAGCTGCACAAAGCCCTCTCTGCACTCTGCTGACTGGCCCTGTGGCAGCGCTCCTCCCCCAGGCCAGCCTCCTCTCTGCTCCTCGGCGGCCATCTTCCTGAACGCATGGTGAACGCTGCTGGAAGGAAGCATCTGGGTCCCCCCGCATACCTCTCCTCCGCTGTGGTCAGGTCTGTGTATGCAGCGCTGTGTCCTACCTGGCCCTGTGTCTGTGTAGTTGAGTGATCAGCGCTGGTTAGTGCAGGAATTGATTTTCTTTGCATTGTATGTGACTGTGCTAGCGCTGCTGCCTGTATCTTCTATTCTGACTGTCAGCTTTATTTCTGTCCCTGTTCTTTCTGCTAAGCCCTTGCGGTGCGGTGCTGCAGGGTGGTCTCTCACCTCTTTAAAATACAATTGGTGAGAGGGGTCACATACTTAGTACCATCATGTCTGAAAGTGATTTTCCTCTGCGGTTACAGTGTACTACGTGTAAAGTACCTTTAGCGGAGGGGGAGGGTAGCGCGGAGGGCCTCTGCCGGCAGTGTTTGTCAATGGCGCGGCCTCTTACGGTTACAGCATCGGTACAGGAGCCGCCCTGGGCTTGTTTTGCTCAGGCGCTTACAACCTTAGTGGGCCAGTTAGTTCCGCAGCCCGCGTTTACACAGATGGGTTTGTCCCAGCAGTCAGTGGTGTCGTCACCCATGCAGGGTTTCCCAAGACAATTGGTGGTACCCCGCAGTCTCCCTATTTCCCCTCTCCCAGTTTCTCAGGAGCCGGCGTGGGTTAACTCCCTGACGAGTTCTATACAGCACTTGTCGGATGTGTTGCAGGGGGAGACTCTGATGCGGCCACATAAACGGCCGGTGGCGTCTCTGTCGGCTCCTTATGAGGATGACGAAGGGACGTCTGATGATGGGGAGATTCTGGATCCTTACGATCAGGAACCTCTCCATACTAAGGACGCTGACGCTAGGTCCAAGGTATATATTCCTGGACTTATTCGGGCAGTCCGCACAGCCTTGGTGATTGAGGACGAAGTTCCCCCAGCTGCTAAATCCAAGTATGCCTTTTTTAAGGATGTCAAGGGTGACGCCACAGTCTTTCCTCTTTCGGGTCAGTTAATGGACCATTTAGAGGAGGCGTGGAAACAGCCTGGCAAGCGATACCAGCCGCAGAGGCGCCTGGCAGTGGCTTATCCGTTCGCGGATAATTATTTTGCTAAGTGGGAATCCCCTCCACAGGTGGATTCTCATGTGACACGTCTTGTCCGTAGTGCCACATTGCCGATGCCATCCATGTCCTCCCTTAAGGATGCTACGGACCGCAAGGTGGAGATCTGCCTGAAGTCCGCTTATTCCCTTGCGGGGGGGGGCAGCGCGGCCGGCCATGGCCATTTGCTGGGTTGCCAGAGCGATGGAGCGCTGGGCGGATTCATTGGAGGCGTCCTTTGATTCCGACTGTCCGGCCGAACAAACGGAGTTGATTGGTAATCTCCGTGATTTGGCCACTTATATCAACGAGGTGGCCTTAGACATTAGTACACTGGTGTCTCGAATTTCTTCAGCAGCGGTGGCTGCTCGTCGCACCTTGTGGTTGCGATCCTGGAAGGCGGACGCTGACTCCAAAAAGGGTTTGGAGGCGTTGCCCTTTAACGGAGAAGTTCTCTTCGGTCCAGATCTGGACAAGATTGTGGCCACGCTGGCGGCGGCCAAATCGGCATGTCTCCCGTCGGCCGCGGCTCCTTCTGGTTCAGGACCATCGTCCTTTCGGTCTTATAGGGCCCAGGGCAGGCCCAAACCACAGTCTTTTCCCCGACAGGCTGGCCCCAAAAACTCGGCCAAGCCCCGGAAGCAGGCATGGAGTACCAGACGTCCGGCCCCTAAGCCTGATGACAAGCCTGCAGCCTGACGGTCCGGGCCTCCCGTTGGGGGATCCCGAAGTGGGAGGCCGCCTGCTGCAGTTCGCCCGGTGTTGGTCGGTCACCATGACGGACACTTGGGTTCTCGAGGTGGTCTCCCATGGGTACGCCCTCTCTTTCCGGCACAGACCCCCGGCTCGATTCTTCACCACGGGTCTACCATCAGACCGGAACAAGGCCACGGAGCTGCGGGGAAGGTCTTGCACACTATGCTCCAGGCTGGAGTTATAGTGCCTGTTCCATTCTCCCAGAGGGGCCAGAGTTTCTATTCAAATCTTTTTTTGGTGCAGAAACCCAATGGGTCGTATCGTCCGATTCTCAACCTCAAAGCTCTCAACAAGTCTTTGCGGGTGCCGAAGTTTCGGATGGAGACCCTACGGTCCATCATTCTGGCGCTGGAATCTGGGGACTACATGGTGTCTTTGGACATACAGGACGCTTACCTGCATGTCCCTATTCTTTTGCGCCATCAACAGTTCCTCAGGTTTGCAATCCGCAGCGACCACTTTCAGTTTCGGGCATTACCTTGTGGCCTGGCGACAGCACCGCATGTGTTCACCAAGGTGATGGCGGTCATGGCGGCTTCTCTGTGGCTGCAGGGAGTCCGCATGTTGCCGTACTTGGACGACCTGTTGTTAGTGGCAGGATCTCCAGAGCTCCTTCTACGCCACTTGGACCTGACCATTGCGCTGCTGCAACGGCATGGCTGGTTAATCAACTGGCAGAAGTCCACTCTAATCCCGTCTCGGCGGATTCTGCACCTCGGATCCTTATTGGACTCGGGACAGCAAAGGATCTTTATGACGGAGGAAAAGATCTCTGCTTTACAGTCGAGGGTGTGCAGTTGTCTGCACAGCCGCCGGGTGTCTCTACACTCGGCGATGAGGTTACTGGGCTCCATGGTGTCGGTGTTCGACATGGTGGAATATGCCCAGTTTCACTCCAGACCTCTGCAGCACCTGATCCTGTCCAAGTGGAACGGGCTGCCTCAGTCTCTAAAGACCCAGACGATAGTGCTCACCCCGGAGGTTCGCCTGTCCCTTGCTTGGTGGCTGCAGACGACCCATCTCAGCAAGGGACATCCGTTCTGGGTACCAAATTGGGTCCTGTTGACAACGGACGCCAGTCTTCAGGGCTGGGGAGCAGTTTTGGGTACACACTTGTTCCAGGGCAGGTGGACGCCGACAGAAGCGGAGCTTCCAAAAATATCTTGGAACTCCGTGCGGTCTTCAATGCTCTCCAGCAGGCACATCGGGTTCTCCAGGGTCGTCCGGTGCAGGTCCAGTCGGACAACGCTACCACCGTGGCCTACATAAACAGGCAAGGAGGAACCCAAAGTCGGGTGGCTCTCGTAGAGGTGTCTTGGATCCTGGTATGGGCGGAGCGCAATCTTCTGGCCATATCAGCGGTCTTCATCCCGGGAGTGCTAAATTGGGAGGCGGACTTTCTAAGTCGCCAGGACGTTCATCCGGGGGAATGGTCCCTGCACCCGGACGTTTTTCAACTGCTGGTGGACAGGTGGGGTCTTCCAGAGATCGACCTCATGGCGTCCCAGCACAACAAGTTGCCGGTGTACGGGTCTCGCACAAGAGACGAAGAGGCGTCTCTGGTGGATGCTCTGTCCGTCCGGTGGACGTTCCGGTTCGCATACCTGTTCCCTCCGGTCTCCCTTCTTCCACGGGTAATCCGGAAATTCAAACAGGAAGGAGGGATGCTCCTGTTGATAGCTCCCGCGTGGCCCAGACGGCACTGGTTCTCAGACCTTCAGGGTCTGTCCGTGGACAGTCCTCTGCGGTTGCCGCTACGACCGGACCTTCTGTCGCAGGGTCCTTGTCTTCACCCGGACCTGGCTCGGCTGTCTTTGACGGCGTGGCTGTTGAGACAGCCATGTTGAGGTCCAGGGGGTTTTCCAGCTCTGTGGTGCGTACCATGTTGCGAGCTCGGAAACCGTCGTCCGCGAGGATATACCATCGCGTGTGACATACGTTCTTCCAATGATGTCGACCGAGAGGTTATGCACCGCGGGAGTTTCGTCTGTCTAGGATACTTGCCTTGCTACAAGCGGGACTAGATCATGGGCTTCGCCTTGCTTCATTGAAGGTACAGGTTTCGGCCCTGTCTGTCTGGTTTCACCGTAGGATTGCTACAATCCCGGATGTGCGCACCTTTATGCAAGGTATTCTCCGCATTCAGCCGCCCTTTGTTCCACCTGTGGCGCCTTGGGATTTAGCTGTGGTCCTGAGGGCTCTCCAGGGACCGCCGTTTGAACCACTGGGCTCAGTGGATCTTAAATGGCTAACAGCTTCGGCCAGACGTGTTTCTGATTTAGGGGCTCTCTCTTGTAGACCCCCTTTCTTGATTTTTCATGGGAACAGGGCAGTGCTCCGCACTCGGCCTGAATTTCTTCCCAAAGTTGTTTCCCAGTTTCATGTTAACGAGGAAATAGTTGTTCCGGCCTTTAACTCACCTGGTCTTTCAGTGGCTGAGGCCACTTTGGATGTTGTGCGGGCCTTAAGGACTTATGTTGACCGCAATTCTTCGTTTAGGAAGTCGGACGCCTTGTTTGTCCTCTATGGCTTCCGTAAAAAGGGTTGGCCTGCTTCAAAGCAAACTTTGGCAGCCTGGATCCGTATGGCTATTTCTGAAGCTTATCTTCATGAAGGTCTGCCGGTTCCTCCTTCTTTGAAGGCTCATTCCACTAGGTCTGTGGGTCCTTCGTGGGCAGCTCGACGTGGTGCCTCTGCAGTCCAGATCTGCAAGGCTGCTACGTGGTCCTCTGTCCATACCTTCGTGAGGTATTACAGGTTTGACACCTTCGCCTCTCAGGATGCTTCCTTCGGGCGGCGGATTCTCCTTTCAGCACAGGAGCGTCCCCACCCTTAAAGGATACTGCTTTGGGACATCCCCAAGGTATCCTGTGGATACCCTATGGACCCTGAAGTAGAAAATATGAGATATGGTAAGAACTTACCTTTGTTATCTCTATTTCTACGAAGTCCATAGGGTTCCACAGGACTCCCGCCCTGTCGCACCTGTGCTGCAGATGGGCTTTGGTCTGGTCACCGGTTTTCCCGTCTCCCTCTGGTGAGAGTGTGATTCTTGTGTGTATCCAGATCTTCTTTCTCTCTCTTCCTTCTCCTCCTCCGGCCTATGGCTGGGTAACTAACTGAGGTGCCTTGGCTCGGGGGCGGGGTATAGGAGGGGGACCCTAGTGCATCCTGGGAGGCTGAAAGCTTAACTCTATGGTGCCCGATGACTGACGTCACACCTATACCCCAAGGTATCCTGTGGAACCCTATGGACTTCGTAGAAATAGAGATAACAAAGGTAAGTTCTTACCATATCTCATATTTTTCCAAGGCTACATGGCTTCAACTTTGGCAGAAAAAAAAAGTTAATACTTTTTGAAAATATGCTTTAATTAAATAAAGCATTTTTTCTTTTACGTTAGCACACTATGGCAGGCCTGGGACGGATTAAAGCTTTGGGGATCTGCCATCGCTGGAGACCCCCGGAGCTTGCTACCATTGGCTAATACTCCACAATAGTCACCGCCGGAATGATCATTTAATAAATAGCACAGGACTGTAACATTGAAAATGCTTACACCTTGATAAATAGGTTTATCATGGCCAATGCTGAGTGTTATAAGGTTACATCGATACGAAAACTTGTATCTGCAATTTAACAGTTTCCACCTACCGTGTGATGTGCCGCAATATGGGCCTGATTCAGAGCCGCTCCGAGCGATGTTCGCACATCTGCGCATGCGTATGGGTCGTAATGCGCATGCGCCAACCAGTCATTGCGGTCGGAAAGCGAGCGCTCAGAAAATAGCAAGTGCCTGCTAATTTGAGTGACAGGATGAGGCGTTTGTGGGTGGTAACAGGGGAAGGTGCTTGAAAACGGGGAGTGGAGATCCGAACGCAGGCGTGCCAAACGGTCAAAATGGGCGTTTTAAGGGTGTGCACAATTAACAAAGCAGCGTCATCGACCACGTCACTTGGTTGTTTCTTAGCCTGAACTGTTCACATGATTGCGGTAGGAAAATCAGTTCAGACGCCTTTCGATGTACTCTATTAATCTAATAAATAGCGGAGATGACGTAGGATGCGAGCGGCCAGGGGGCGTCTTTACAAAATAGCGAGCGCATGTTTCGCTTGCTCAGACATAGAGGCGTCAACAGACCGCAAAGAGCGAGCGCTCAATTTAAATAGCCGGCCCCTTTTTCTGAACGAGCGAGCGCAAATACCGTCCGGCTCTGAATCAGGCCCTATGTCCCCTCAGTTATTCTAACGTTTACTGGCTTCCTGATGCTGTGCACACTTTCAGTACTTTCTTAGCACTGCACATGGGCATACATTGGTATTTTTTACAGAGCACAGAGGCTCTGTGTAGGTAGGAGGTAGCACAGGGCAGAGCGGTCACCTGCAGACGTCATTGGACCCCTTCCCAGCTGAAAAAAAAATTATAATTCCGTCATTCTTTTTAGGAAGTATGGCACCACTTGTTGAGAACTCAAATGTGTTTCTGAGTAGCGTGTACAGTAATGTGTACAGTACTGTTTCTGAGTAGTGTGTACAGTACTGTGTTTCTGAGTAGTGTGTACAGTACTGTGTTTCTGAGTAGTGTGTACAGTAATGTGTTTCTGGTGTGTACAGTAATGTGTTGTTTAGCTTATTTCTCTTAAGGTCTCTCAATATAATTCAGCGGGTTTCAGATGTCCATTTACTGTACAGACATAAGTACATCTCTGTATCAGGCCCTATCTCCGGTAGCAGATGGACTTCGCATGTGTAGGACCCATTCAGTACATGTGTAGAACAGGTCCTGCAATATCACTCTGTGTCCCCTAAAGCGGGGGATCCACCTATACAATTGTCAGCCCGATGGTCGCAGTCCTGATCCAATCCTGCTTCTTCAGAAGCAGGCATCCGATCTGAGATGCTGGCTGGAGGCGTCTTTTTCCTTCAAACGGCTCCTGCAGCATTAGCATATAGTGTTAATTCTAGCACCTTGCATCTGTCACAACCCGTGCGGTTCCTCTTTCCTGCATGGGGTGTCACACTTTTCTCTGGTGCTTCTAGCACACTCAGCTGATGCAACAAACTTCTCATATACAGAACAGTGTGAGCTAGAAGTACCACAGTAGAGGGCGACACCCCAGGCAGGAAAGAGGAACTGCACGGGTTGTGAGAGGATCAGGGTGCTAGAATGAAGACTAAAGGTGCGTACACACTAGACGATAGATGACTGCATGATTTCCGACATTGTAATCGTACAATCGTTCGTCCTCCTGTGCAGTGCATCATCCCCGAACAAGCCCAACCTGTTGTTATCGACAAGTTGGCCAGCATGTTCAGGCGATGACTGTTGTCGAAAACGACCAGTGGGAGCGCGCATCGCTGGTAGTTTTCGACATTATACTGCATGATTAATGAGCGATTGAACGATTACGATAATGTAATTGTTCAATCGTTCATTTTAATCGCCCAGTGTGTATGCACCTTAAGCATATGTGTACACAGCAGCTGCGTCCAAAGATTAAGGCCCATAATGCAGTGATTGATTTATTGCGAAGATGTGTATCTGGTGCAGGTTAAAAGTGGTCAAAATGTTGTCAGCAGTTACGGGTTTACATGTGTGAACGTCCACAAATTGTCTAACAGATGTGAGGCCTGCGGACAGCATATCTTTTGAAGCATTTCCCTTTTGAAAGTCAGAATTGAGAAAGAGTGGCAAAAACAAATGTTTTGCAGATGCTCTTTATTGTGTGGTTACACCTACTTTGAGATTTCATTCACACGCTATCTTAACTTGTAGCTGTCCTCAAGCATTTATTTATTGAATTTCATTGTTTCCTTACCAATCCAACACTGTGGAAGAGGGAGACAGCAGGAGTGGGACAGGGGAAGATGGAACTAGTGTTAGGTGATGTTTCAGGTGGAGGGGAAGTAGGCACTGGAAGAGAGGTGGCTTTTGAAGGACTGCTTGAAAGAGTGAAGGTTGGGGGATAGCCTATCAGGGTAGGAAGTTCCACAGGTGGTGTGCTGATCAGGAGAAGTTTTGGAAGAAGGAATGTGAGGTAGTTTCCAGTGATGACAAGAGAAATAGGTGCAAGGAATATTGCAGTGGATGCAAGATGATGTATATTAACACAAGATCAGATCTGTATGGGGTTAGAAGAAGCTGGTGAGTGATATGAAGGTGAGGTTGATGCTGTTATGGAAAAGTGTCTCACCAGATAAGGCAGGAAAACTTGATTTGTAGAGTAGCCTGCGAGGAGGGCAGGATAACTTGGTTAGATGAGTTGCCTGCCAGGAGGGCAGGATTTCTTGGCTAGATGAGTTGCCTGCCAGGAGGGCAGGATTTCTTGGCTAGATGAGTTGCCTGGCAGGAGGGCAGGATTTCTTGGCTAGATGAGTTGCCTGCCAGGAGGGCAAGATTTCTTGGCTAGATGATTTACCTGCCGGGAGGGCAGGATTTCTTGGCTAGATGAGTTGCCTGCCGGGAGGGCAGGATTTCTTGGCTAGATGAGTTGCCTGCCGGGAGGGCAGGATTTCTTGGCTAGATGAGTTGCCTGCCGGGAGGGCAGGATTTCTTGGCTAGATGAGTTGCCTGCCGGGAGGGCAGGATTTCTTGGCTAGATGAGTTGCCTGCCGGGAGGGCAGGATTTCTTGGCTAGATGAGTTGCCTGCCGGGAGGGCAGGATTTCTTGGCTAGATGAGTTGCCTGCCAGGAGGGCAGGATAACACAGGCTGAAAATAGTTCAGGTGTAAATGTACAGTTTGATTACACACAGTAGGGCTGAGAAAGCTGTAGCTGCTGATTATACAGAGGAAGCATGGACCCAAAGGCTTGGGCCTGCATACACTGAGCACAGCATGTGGATGGTGAAAATAGACAGCAAGCTAACAGCATTCAGAGCAGAGTGGAACAACAGTCTTGAATAATTGAGCTACCTGCTGAAGCCTGGAATGCAGCGTGGAGGGAGTCGTAGAGTGATAAATAGAAGCAGCGGCTGAAGTGTAGACAATCACGGAGGATAGCTGGAACAACCAGACTGAGCTGTAGGAGGAAACTCTATAACTGGCGAGGGGGAATGAATCTGGAAGCTACAAATAGGAGGAGCAGCCAATCAGCAGCATATGGAGTATGAGTCACTCTCTGCAGCATCCCCGTTGCTTGGTAATCAGCGGAACCGGATTCTGAGTCAGTGTAGGTCCCGAGCCGGTGGGAAACAAGCCGCTGCCACGGCTTGTGACAGATGCATAAGCATATCTAGAATGAGTGTAGGCTGTGCGGTGCAAATGAGCTCACTCCAAATATCCTGCACTCCAGAGTCCAGCACCAGTGCTGCAGAAATCATCTCAAACATGCCCCCAGTGCCATGTTCAGAGTCCTGCATATGCACAGTAGAGAAATCACCAGGAACATGGCGCTGACACTATGTTCCTGGAGACCTGAGCATGCATGGTAGACTCTGCCACAGTGCAAAGGGGGAGATGTATGGAGACTGCCGACTGGCCTCCTCCTTTCTCAACCCCTGGGTCGAGGATCTTCAAATAGATCCTGGAAAAGATAGGGAGCCAATGGGGTAGAGGTGGAGCAGTAAGAGACAAAGCAATTTTGCTAAAGTATTTAGAATGGATTCAACATATAATCAGAATGTCTGTCAAACAGAGAAATAGAAAGCATGCCACACCCATTTCCTTTCTTCACAGAACCTTTTGGACACTGTTCAGTCAGGCTTTCGTTGGCAGCACTACACTAACTAATGTCAATGATTTTATCACTGCTAGATCTAAAGGCCTTTAATTACTTCTAATTTTCCTGTACATCACTTCTGCATTTGACACTGTTGAACACTCTTTCCTCATACAAATGTTGCATTCCCTAGGTCTTGTTTTGGTTCTCAACCATATCAAACCATTCTTTCGGTGTCTATATATCCGGATACACATCCTCTCTGTCTTCTCTTTGAGTTAGAGTACCACAAAGTTCAATGGTAAGCCCTCCACTCTTCTTTATCTATACCATTTTTATTGTAAAGCTAATAAATCCTACACCTGAAGCTTGCTGCCTATGTATCTTCCTTGACTCAGAACTGCTTTTTCAAACATTCCAGAATATGCACAGATCTCACACAAAATTGTGAGACGCTCGCCTATGGGCCAGGTTATCGGTGAGGAGGTGAGGGAGATGAATTAATTGCTGAGGACTCTCCAGTGTCCCGTAGTTGAATTGTGCTTGTGTGGCAGTTCCAACACTGCTTTGTAACCTTGGTTACTCTGTGAAAGGTGCTCAGAGCTAGCAAACTGTGCCAGGTAATTGTCTAGCCTGCCTGACTAGTTGCTGATCCTTTCGTCTGAGAAAAGTCTTCCAGGATACTAATCTTTGACATGTGTTCCTGGTTACTCTGTTTGGCTGTACCCTACACTGTCCTACACTGTCCTGTGAAATAGTCAATTGCCTTAATGAGGACATTAGGATGAACTGGCCCATACGGATCCAGCACCAGGTCTCGAAAAGTTACTGGACCACTGCATTTAAATAGACTCATGTCTCACTTAGCTCATTAAGAAAGTCGTAAGACACAACACTCCACTACCTCCCTGAGCTATCTTGCTGTGTAGAGTGTAGAATCCCTTAACACCTCAGGAAAGACTCCATCATAGAGAGCTTTGGATATCTCTCTACTCTGCCAGTCATGCTCACTTTATAGTTAAATGCGCTTTATGAAGCATAGGATCCAACCCCTCGGAAAATGCAGATATCCTGCATAAGGGAGGCACATAGGTGAGTCTCCCCCTCCCCCCACACCCCCTCTTTCAGGTGTCCCCTTAAAGGTATATTTCATTGGAGATAAGTATTCATTTGAGACCTAGAGCAATTGATACAGTGACATTGGAGAACTCTGGGTCTATGAGCAATTATATAGTATAGTGGCTAATAAAGAAATATCAAATTTATATAATCGGTAAGGATATCAGCATTCAGGCTGAAATAGGGCAGTGAATAAACTAACCATCACAGTGCATATCAAGACTATCTTTGGACATTTTGAAGACCACGTGCTTGATGTAGTGCAGTCCCCCCAATTTTCCAATAATACTTGGGATGCTGTGGCTTAGCAGGCCCAGTCACCTCTGTCATATGCAGTATCTAAGTGGTATCAAGATTTTTGGGCATTTTTTACAAAAGCAAGTGCACATTTACCAACAACATCAATCTTATGACTGTCCATTGACTTCCTTCCGGGTGCTCAAAGTAATTTTGGATGTATTTATTCCCTGTCTGAACCAAAACTCCAGACTGAAAGAACCCAATGATGATAATTTGGACCATCAACTTCAATAGCAAGAGCAACAATTTTCTCTGTGGGGAAACAGGAAGGAGGATTATTATGTGTATAGAGCCCTTAATGCAGTCACTGTAAGAATATTGTTACCACTGATGTAAGAGTTGAGTATAATTTATAATACATTCCTGGGGAAGATATGGCCAGTTTGAGCATTTGATGATACTGGACCTGATTCAGAGTTGGATGATGTTTGCTCAGATGAGAAATTATTTGCTACTGCGCATGCACGAAAAGTCCTGGAAGCCATGCGTGTCAGTGAACATGGCTGCATTCTGAAATGCAGATACACAACTACAGAGGCCATCTTTAGAGGATTAGACACTGTGCCATTCATGAGAGTTACACTCTCCACGAGCATTGAAAGTGAGCATTTCAGAGCTTGCACAGTCCGTCATAAGTTAGAACACAAGGGGGAGGAGGAAACTAGCATTTGCATATTACCGCTGCTGCGACTCCGCAAAAATTAGCAGCGACGAATCCATTGTCGTCCATCTCTGAATCAGGCTGAATGTTTGGAGTAGTAAATGCATTTTTCATAGTTATTTCACCAGTTCATTGTCATTTAACTTGATTAAATTCTCATTCCTTCTTAGAGGGGAATTCAATATGAAACGTAAACTTCGCTGTCAAAGTTTACGTTTCATATCGGAGCTTTTACCTGGGATAAAGTATCGGGCCCGCGGCCGCTTATCCCCGTATTCAATATGAAACTAACGAAAACGGGAGCCTGCGAAGTGGGATTTGCGTAAAGTTATGAAATTTTCCTTAAAAAAATTGTAGGATCCCCCTAAAGTTGTAAAAACATGGGGGATCACTATGGGTACCCCCGTTTTAGCCTGCAAATGAAAGTCAGGGATTTAAATAGCCGCAGCAGGTGTTTTTTTCCCGACATTGAAGAAGTGTTGCAGAAGAGCACTTAGGTTATTTTTTTCATTTTTTAAGTGGTCCCATCAAATTTGGGGTACATGAAAATGGGTACTAGCATATTTTTATGTCCCTAAAGTAGGTTTTTAAAAATTCTGCAACTATGCACCTGCCGCTAATAGCCTATTCTAGAAAACAACTGCCGCATACTTGCAGAATAGCCCTGAACCTATTTCCCTATTTTTAAACACTTTTTTCCCTTTTTTTTTTTTTTCACCCCAATTTTTTAATTTTTTTGGGGTGTCCCTATTTATTTATTTTTTTTGACACAGTTATTTTTAAAATGTCATTCCCAGGGGTGCAGGCTATTTTTTTTAAGTCTGCACCCCTAAACCCCAATTCTGCACTTTTTTTCGCCACCTATTCAGTGGTGAAAAGTTATCCCCGTTTTTTTTCAAAGACTTTTCGAACCTGCGAAAAGTCTTTGACATTGAATACAGTGTAAAACTAAAACCTGCGATAATGACGTCATAGGTGCGATATTAATGCAAAAACTGAGTTTTTGCTCCATATTGAATTCCCCCATTAAACGCTAGCAGACCGTTATAAAAAATGTCAGAAGAGTATTAGATTGTTTAAGAACCCATGGTCTCCATGCAAAGTTAGAGAAATGTACCTTTCAGTCAGACTGTGCAGAAATTCTTGGCTATATTGTGTCATGCCAAGGCAACCCAGGGAATGGAGAATTAGCCAAAACCTCAAAGATGCAAAGTCAGTCCATCATTTTCTAGTGGTTGATATGTTTCATCAGAGGTTTTTAAAACATAGCCTAACCACTGTGTTAACCCTAAAGGGGACAACTTTCATTTGGTTCAATACTGCACAAAAGACTTTTGATCAGGTAAAACAATTATTTTAGTCTGCTCCTATTCTGGTCTATCCAGATCCTAAGTTATTTCTTGTTCTGGAGGTGATTGTTTTTTGCAATTGGAGTGTGTTAGTCCAAAGCAACTTTTAGAAACCTGTGCAAATTTCTTAAAAATTATTTCTATAGAAGAATTAAATCAGACCAGGAACTTCTGGTAATTCGGATAGCCTTGGAGACATCACCTTGATTTAGCCTCAAGTCAAATCTGAAAATTGATTAAAAGCTAGACAGGCTCAATGGTCATTATTCTTCACCAGTTTCAACTTTATTGTCACCACACTAAAGAAGATTAATTCTCTACAGGAAATTCGAAAAAAAACTAGGATCTATCGAATTGCCCATTTTGACATAGAACTAAAATCTTAGCAGTGCTCTTGCCTCAAACTCTGAAAAGGCGTATAGCCATAGTTATCTGTTGGATGAAAGCGTCTATCTAAAGGTAATTACTACTGTAGCTACCTAAAACCAGCTGGATATACAATTTATGGGTCAGGTATACAGGTATATTGATTAAAACACAAACGCAGATATTTTATGAATAAATACATATAGCAGATTTAATTATACTCGGCTTAGTTGATTACCACATGACAAACATTTAGTCGAGCGAATCCTGATACTGGAAAGTTGGTGGTCATCTGACATTTTGTGCACAAAAATCCAGAGTGAGATTCCAATATTATGTCAGGGGTGTCACAACCGGGCACTAGGGATACTTCTGTAGAGGTCAAGAACCAGGGGGTTAGGGTGGTAGAGCAGCAACTGGCGGGGGTGACAGTGATAATGTCTTCCTATTGCGGCCAAACCCAGGTTTGGCTAGGCCTGCCGAGAGGCGCAGAGTCTAGCCCACTTGGTGGCCCTCTGGACAGGTACCTGGGAGTGGCAGAAGACAGATATATAATACTAGAAATTAAATAGCACTGAGAATTATTAGAAACGTAGTAACACTGGAAATTACTAAAAATGTATCACTGGAGATTGCATGCAATGAGAGTACGGGGAATAACTAGAAATGGGATGGCATTGGGAAACACTGGAAATGGAGTGGCACTGGAAATATTGGAAATTAACCAGACGCAGGCTTGCTCTGGGAAACACGGGAGATCCTGAGACTGACTTGCTGTAACGATAAATATATAGCAAGTCCAAACACTGAATACTGTAAGAAACATTGGAGATTCAGACGCAGCTTCACTCTGAGTAACACTGGAGATGCAGACGTGGAAGTGCTTTATAAGCATCGGAGATCCAGACAAAGATTAGCTCAGGGAAACAGTCAGAATTCAGACACAGAGTGCATAGGGGATACTGGAGAAGTACTGGAGAACACTGTGAGAGCTGAACAAAGGGAAATCAGCATGAGAGGCGAAATTTGGAACACTGGTAAACAGCTGGCAGCTGAAACATGTAACACAGGGAGTTAGCATGAGAGGTGAACAGCTAACAGCTGAAACATGTATCACAGGGAGTCAGCATGAGAGCTGAACAGTGCACCAGAATTCACCATGACAGCTGATACATATAACACAGTGAATCAGCTTGAGAGCTGAACTGTACACTGCAAAGAGAAACGCTGGAAGTCACTGAAGTTGAAGACAACAGGGAGCCTGGAGTGAAGAAATAATACTCAGTCACTGGAACTCTGAAGACATGAAGTAAAGGAAGAAATTAAGTTGATCAAGCAACTTCCTGTTCCTGGAGTCAGACCTAAATACCCCTAGGGAGTTGGTGATTGGATTAGGAGATCAGCTGAGTGACCACATGACTGTCATTGGGAGAGACTAGTCAGGTGATATGGACCAACATGGCTGCGCCCATGCCCGCCACCATGGGAACCAGGACGCCCGCACGGAAGTCCTAGCAGAACCCGGGGAGAATACTCAGCCCACCACTCACGTCCACCCCCAGCAACAGAACACCTAAGCTCAAGGGCGCCAGCGCAGTTGTGAGTAGCGGCAATCCCAGCCCGCATCCTGACAAGGGTGCTCCAGTAACTTCATAGGTCTTGACAGTCTTTCATATAAATTCTGGACCCTTCCATTCAGTATTTTAGCCCACAGATGAAGCTACAAGTCATATGACAGCTAGGGCTTATATAGACTAAACTAGGCATAGTCTCTCCCAAGATGCATCTGTGTCCAATCTACATACTGCCCTATATAAGTGTCTTGTGCACAGTATAGGGAATCGAGTTGCAGTCCTCTCTTCTGATAACTAGTGTGATAAATTGGTACTAGTTAACTCTAAAGGTTCCCATACACAGTGTAATTTTTTTACACGATTTGGGCGTTTTCGATCATTCGTAATGACCAATAGTGTAAAAAGTGGCGTATTCCAGTACGATGGTGATGCGCGTCCCTGGCGTTGTGTATCTGCCTCACAGATCAACTGAACCTGCAGTAAGATTTCGACCTATCGTGTAGGATTTGACACACAGCGTACTTTGGGCCTGATTCAGAGCCGCTCGCAATAGCTACTGCATGGTATACAGTGCGGATTGTACAGGGTCACTAAGCGCATGGCGCAAAGACAGATTGGGGAATGCCGGGGCCTCAATCTGGACTTGCGCCATGTGCTTCTTGGCCTATTCAATCCTTCGTCTAACACACCATATATCATGTAGATGTCTAGCTATTGGGAGAGATAAAACTTGTTGATATAGCATTTTGTATACATTGAAAACCATGTTGGTTTTGGTAAACATTAAAAAGCATCCAAGTAAAAATACATTTATTGATATTTAAAGCCATGTTGGTTGACTTTTTCTCTCAGTGTGTAAAAGAAAAAAAAATTTAGTGTTTTTAGTCACCTTAAAATAGTGGAACTTCAGGACATTGACAATGGCACTACAGGTATCCTGGATGATGCAGCCCAAAGCCTGGGGGGAAATAATGGTCCCAAACTTCAGGTCTTCAAAGGACCTTCATGTAGCCAGGTACCTCAGGGTAGCAATGAGCCTCTCCTCAGCCGAGATGGCCCTCCTCATGCCGGTGTCCTGCCATTGGATATAGGGAGCCACCAGACGCAGCAACTCCTGGAAGGTGGCATCATCCATACGCTGGTAATTGTGGTAATCGTCCGGGTTGTTCTCCCTAATCTCCATCAACAGGGGCATATGGGAGCGGGTCTCCCTCCTCATCAGCTACTCCTCGGTCCAACTAGACCTCATCCACCTCCTCTCCTCAGCTCCATCGCCTTTGAGCTTCAAATAGCCATAGGCTAGCAGAAGCTTATAGCAAAAGGAATCCATCACCACAGAATGTAGTATAGAACATACTTTGTTAAAGTCTAGGCCAAAGCAAAGCATAATAGCAATGTACAGCGTTCAGTGAGGTATAAAACCAAGCCTCACTTGTCACAGAGCAGAGTGTGCCCAGATCTAAAATGGATGCTGCCTTTTATACCCATTAGATAAGACCTCCCCTATTGAGATTCCAGCAGATGCATTGTGAGGTTGTTTGCTGCATACGATATATTGTAAATGATTTGCAATAGTTTTACAACACATCTAATCGTATGCTCGTTTGTACAATCATACCATTTGTTGGCACAAAACGTAAAGAACTTCAAGGGACAAATTTTCAAGGTAATACATATAGAGATCGCATCGTGTACAAATCGCACCATGTATGGGCACCTTAATAGGGTTTGGTTGGTACAATAAAGCCAAGGTCAGACTTACAGGAGGGAAATAGTTTTTAATAAATTGACGATAATAGTTAGCGAACCCAAGAAATCTTTGCGTTGTTTTGAGACTAGTTGGCAAAGGCCAATTAATAATGCTTCCTTTAATGAGGCATTTATGACGTTATTACCTAGACCCGAGTTTATAGTCACTTCATATAGGCCAATTAGTCTACTGAACATAGATTTCAAACTCTTGGCCAAAATTATGGCCCTGCGGCTTCAAAATATTCTACCTTTAATTTTATCCGATGATCAGTCAGGGTTTGTTCAGGGTCGTCATGTAAACAAAACTATCCATACTGCCTTAGCTGCTATAATATCTTCCAATACATCCCCTACAGAACAAAATATGCTTTTAAGCTTAGATGCTAATAAGGCGTTCGATATGGTGCTATGGCCACACTTATTCAAGGTTTTGGAATTACATGGTTTTGACAAAGCCTTTATCGATTTAATTAAATATTTCTATAACGATCCTTCTGCATGCCTATTAATTAATGGCACAAATGGGCCTCGTTTCATTCTGGGGAGAGAGACACGCCAGGGGTGTCCATTATCTCCTCTCCTGTTTAATTTAGCCCTAGACCTTTTATTGAGAACACTTCAAAATTTGACTACTTTTAGAGGTATTAAGGTTGGCCGCAAGGAAATTAAAATTTCAGCTTTTGCTGATGATATATTGTTGTATATTAATGACCCTGAACATTCTTTCTCCCAAATTCTTGAAAAAATGTATTTATTCGGATCCATATTGGGTTTCACTGTAAATATGGATAAATTCATAGCAATGTTATTGTATGACAGACAATTCCGCCCTACTTGGGCGAATAGGTTTTCGTTTCAATCGGCCAAATCTCATATTCTATATTTGGGAATCATTTTACCTTATAAGCATAACCTATACATACATTGTCGAATAATATCAAGGAATGGGAAGGGTTACCTCTTTCTTTTTTCGGAAGGGACAACTTATTAAAAATGGTTGCCGTACCCCAATTATTATACCCACTTCAATCTCTTCCATTGCTCTTAAATAAACAAGATATACAACAGATTAATGCTTTGTTTAGGAAGTTTATTTGGAAAGGGGGTCGCAGCCGAATTGCCTTGAGAAAATTGTACCAACCTAAGAATAATAGAGGTGTTAATTTCCCAAATGTTGAAATATGTACTCATGCTGCACTTTTAAGACATCTCTGGGACTGGCTTCACAAAACCTCCATTTATACCGATACATTATTAGAACAAGAATTTGTAGATAAAATCGATTTAATTTCTTTCCTACACCAACATGACCAGGAAATTCCTGATTCACAAAAATCTAACCCTCTTCTCTGGACCACCATAAAAATCTGGCACATCCGCAGGCATAAAGCAGGAATGAATGCGCATCATTCCTTATACCTACCCCTGATAGAAAACACTGAATTCTTGGACGGCATGGCTGCGATCCCTTTCACTTTATGGAGGATGGTGGGATTGGGTACTGTTGAATCCTTGGTTTCTCGGGACAATAAACGTGCCCTTCTCTACTCTGAAATTATTACTACACATGCAGTAGTAAGATCATATGCTGTCACAACTCTCAGATGGATTATGGATGCGGCCCATATTTAGGGAATTGGCTAGACCTATTCCTGAGGCACGGAGTCTAAAGTGCCGGCGGTATTCACCAGGGAACCTCGCAAGAAGGTATGGACTTGGCTGCATCCTACACACAGGTCACGGCCCTAAGGTTAGGTTCCCCTATACAGGTGCTGGTAAGTACTGGATGTAGTGCAGAAGAATAACTTAGTCGACAGGCCGAGTCAATACCAAACAGACAAGATGGTACCAGGGAGCAGACGTAAATGGGTCACAGGGAGTAGCCGAGGTCAGAACCAGATATCAGGAGCAGTACAAGGGGTCAGATGAAATCAAAGTCACAAACAAGCCAAGGTCAAGATCGGGATAGCAGGTAAGTACTGGAACACTGGAGTATGGTATGGAGCCTATACTCTGGCACCTGTCTGCTGCCAGAGACTCCCTCTTATAGGGAGAAGCCCAAATCTCGCGCCAAACCTGACTTCACGTTTGGTGCACCTGTCCCTTTAAATTTCTTGCAGGTCGGCACGCGCTTCTAGGAGAGCCGCAGCCGGCTGCACGTGTGAGGGGGACCCGGAGCTGACGTCACGGCTGTGGGCGCCGGGGACTCTCTGCCCGCCACCGACGGAGGTTCCAGTGCTACCGGACCCGGTAAGTAATAGCCGGTGTCCGGTGCACTGTGACATATCCTTTGGCTTTTTTACAGGCCCTTTTCTATATATCCCATGTTTTGGGTCATTTCTCAGATACGGATAGGGGGAATACGTTGGATAGATTTCTGAGCCAACCGGTACCTGCTCATAAAGCTATATCGATTCATTATACCTTTTTAAGAGACATAAGATAAAAGGGGGTATTGCTGGATGGCTGGTACGTTTCCCTACGTTGAGTATGGAACAACTAGATAAGGCTCTTTGGTTTTCTAGGACTACCTTGACAGCGAGCATGTACACAGAGCTCTTCTTTAATATTTACCACGATACTTGCTTATCTCCGATCCGACGTTTATGTATAGGGACCTCAGTTTCTTCTGCATGCCCGAAATGTCATCAAGAAGAAACGGATACCTATCATTGTTTATGGGAGTGCCCAATAGCTCAATATTTTTGGCACTTAATCCGGAGATACGCTGAGGCGATTATTGATCCAACTATAAGAATTACGAAAGCAGGTAAAATACTTTTGCTAGCGCTTAGTGCTGCAGGAAGGAAGACTATCTTGCAAGGATGGATTGATACAGGTCCCCCCCAAATACCATTATTTCTAAATAAACTTAATTTTATATTTAGAATGGATTGGATAGAAATGCTTCTACATAGGAATATGAGAGCGGGAAGATTATTCGCCACATGCGAGTCCTATGTGAACACCCTTCCTCTAACTGTGAGACTACAAATTCACCATATTCTTAAAAATTCAACATGGTACTACCAGATTAGCAGTGCAGAACCAACCGACTTCATTGGATTAATTATTGGGGTACTGGTAAGTCACTCACCTGGGTCACGTGTCAATGTTCTAGTCTACGGGAATCACAGCTTTGATCATTATTTTTGTTATTGTAGGTAATGTCTGTAGTTGTATGTATATGTTTTACAATTCACTGATAATACTTTACAAATACAGTGCCTGATGTAAGGAACCACACTTTAAAATATTCAATGTATTTTTATTTCTGAGAAATTGGAAGTATTTTAACAATGTATTTTTGAAAGTTTCTTCTTTATGGAACGGTTTCAGTGATTGTGAATTATTGTTGGACAATGTTTCACTGTGCTTCAATAAAAGAAATTGTTAAAAAATAATAATAATAATGCTTCCAATTTCTTTTAATCCTCTGCAAACAAGATCCTGATACAATGTAACCTAGGAAAGGTAGCTGGGTTGTACAAAATAAATTTTTTTCACAAACCATGCTACCTTTCCTAGGTTACATTGGGAGTCTCACAGAAAAGCAAGCGAGTATGGTGTACTTATGTTTCACAATTACTTAATTCATGTATGCACAGCTGACCCCGGGTATTAGGTAAACAAAGACCTGTCCTGAATCTATTGGCTAATGTGCCAAAGTGGCATGCAGAACTATTGGGCAAGCCACGAAAAACAGCTTGTGTAAATTTGATATGTGTGGCATATTCAGTGGAGGGATGAGCACGCCACAGCTATGTGTGACCATTTATTTGTCACATTATTGGGATCAGGGGCACCACAATGTTTTTTGGTTGGGGGGTCAAGATGTAATTTCATTTTGGTGCTCTTAAATCGCTGACTGTCACCCTCTCAGGGGGAGCTGAACTAACCCTAACCCGCCACACCACCTACCTGATGACAAAGATCAGTAAGCCTGAGGGGCCTTTGCTGATTTGGCCTCTGTATGTGGACATCACTGCTCTCTCCCAGTCTCCTCACTCAGACACAACACATGCAGCCAATAGCGCATCCATGTACAGACTAGTTATCCAACCTGCGCTTGGAGAAGAGGTGAACGTTACCCACATGCTGCCGAGAGTTGTAGTTTGGTGAAGGCTTAAGAGCACTGATCCTCACTCTAGGACTACAATGACCATCATGCAATGTGAAGTCGGCTGTTTTCCTAACTTTTATCAAACCGGACAAATCATTGAAAGGCAGCCTAATAATAAAACCTGTGTGTTATGTCTGCCCCTGCATCAGAGTCGGATTAAGACCCCAATGGACCCTAGGCGAGACTCTAATTTGGGACCCTCTCCTCTCCAATTCATCTCTTCAAAAATAATTTTTCCAGATAAATTAAATAAGCCCATCCCACACCTACTTTAAACCCCAGTATAGTTCAGACATGTGCTGGATAATGATGCAGCATGGGCAGGCCATATTACAGTGCACGGTGCAGTCTATGACCCGGGTCTTCCACTTATATACCCGCAAAACTCCCCTCTCTGCAGCAATAGGCATCACACAAACAGCCATAGACCAAACAGTGGGTACAATAAGCTGCAAGTTTACAAATGTAAGTTTGTTTCATGAAACTCGCAGACATCGCACGAATGCATGCAAACAAGAAATGTGAGATCCAATTAGAAGTGCTAATTTGCTGGATTCGTGATGAGGGTGTGCGGCTTTTCTACAAAATGCAACCTGAGAAAAGTGCATGAAAAAGTGGGAAAACTATCTTGGACCCTCAAAAAGTGACAACTGAGATAGCAGGACTATATAGAAGGCTGTAAAGAAAGTATTGGAGGTTTTTAAATTGTTTATGTTAGCGCTGTTTATTTTGCAAGAAGGTAAAATATACGCTTTTAACTCTTATCTGCTAGTTCAAAAACCCCTCTTTCATCAATACAACACACTACCATACCTGTCCCACATCATTCACTCCTCCACCTACCTGTCTCGCACCATTTACACCTCCCAATATTTATACCTGGAATTAAAGATTTTCCCTACCTTTTCACTTGCTCAGGGTGGTGCACATAAAAATTAATGCACTTTTGGGATGGGATTGCAAATGGAATTTGCAGTATGAGCACGCCAAGAGAACGGCTCGTAGGACCCTACTCACACCTAATAGGATCGAGCTTAGGGCTCGATTCAGAGCCGCTTGCTAGATGAGTATGCTCGCACCCAGCGTATGCAAATTCGGCTAAGTGACGGCATTGCAGGCAATCTCACGGCAAGGCATAAGAATGGCCACTATGTGTAGGCGTGCAATCGCTTTGTATATGTAGATGCCCACCAGCCTGTCTTAAGATGCCCACTTGGCACGTCATCTTACAGGAAGGGTATGCAACCATCGGTACATTGGACTACAGTGCAAACTACAACCAGGTGATGTGTACTATGACTCTGCCTCTGAAACGGCGTTAAGACGCTCAGGCATGCCTGCATTCGCACCTTCACTCCCCCGTTGCTAGTGGCCTGCCCCTGTTTACACCCACAAACAACCTCTCCTGTCACTCATTCTGCTGGGCTGTCTAGGCTCAGCGAGCGACCGCTTCGCAATCTCTTGCACTGGTTTGCGCACACGCACTGTGATGCATATGCATGCGCAGAATGCGAAAATCTGCCAGCTACGAGCGAACACTTCTTAGCGACCTGGTCTGAATCAGGTCCTTAGTGTATGCACCCTGCTATTTCCTGTACTATACACACACCATTGTCTCCTCCCTGGTACTGCACTTGGTATTCCGGTTTTTCCTCCATGACCTGTTTTACGTCTGCTCTTTGTCCGGTGGTTCTGACCCTGCTTGTTGACTATGCAGTATGCCTGCATTGTACTCTGTTCTTATCCAGAGAACACCAGCACCTGTACACTGTACAGTGGAACCAAGTCAAAGGCCACGACCTGCATGTCAGATGCAGCTAAGTTCAAAGGTTGTCGAGGATGTCTGAATCAGTGCTTAATTCAGTTCGAGGTCCAGGTGGCAAATTTTCCTTCTGAGAAGACTAAGGTGGCTTATGTTATCTTGCTGTTGTCCAGACAGGCATTTTCATGGGTTTGCAAGGATACAACAGAAAAAGTGGTGCGCTAATTCAAGCAGAGATCAATAGTAGATCACTGACAGCTGACACAGGGAGATTCCTGCCTGAATATCCCCAAAACGGAACAGAAAATAAAGAATATGTGTCTGCGACTGGGACTACTAAATAAATACAATTACTATAAACATTCGGCTATAAGCTGTTTTAATTAAAAATATCACAGAACAACAATGTATAAAAATTTATAAAATACACAGAACTGCAGTTCCTGAAATAGATACCAAATTGGTTACATAGCATGCATAATGTAGCACAAATAAAAAACAACAATATGGACCTGATGTTAATCTCATTAGAAGAATATGCTGATAAAAAATATATATCTCAGCGCAAAAAAAGTCCTATAAGAATATTGTAAACGATGATAAAAATTATCCTTATATGATAATGAACACAGAGTCTTTATCCTGAAAAGGGAATTGCTGTGATCCCTCAATAGTGAAAGGGTCACTCACCACTCCAATTGAGACAGCTTGGTGATGGATAACAAGATCCCAAATGATGTTTTGAAGCGTGGTGACCTGGCGTCAGTAATCCTGTAATGGTCCCAGGAAAATCAACCGGGCACAGTGAGAGCCTGGGGGGAATGCCGCAGCAGCTTTAACCACGTGGATCCACCACAATGTCATTGTGGAAGTCTGCAGGTAGCATAGGGTCCAGCAGGACGTGATGAGAGTGAATTCAGTGATCCGTGCTCTTGGATGGTCACATCAAACAGAGGCAGCAGGATATTGTGGTAGAAACTGGTTCTTTCAGGAACATAGGCAGTCCAGCTAAAAGGACTAAGGTGGCTTAAGATATCTTGCTGTTGTCCAGACAGGCATTGACATGGGTTTCTCCATTATGGAAAAGGAATGACTCTCTGGTCAATAACAGTGCTGATTTCTTAGCAGCCTTCCAGGAAGGTTTTCGATGAGCCTTTGCAAGTATCCTCCGCAGGGTCGCCCATTGTGTAGTTGAAGCAAGGCAACCAATCTGCTAGACATTATGCTGTGCAATTGTGAACCCTTGTCTCAGAGTTAGGGTGGAACAATGAAGCCTTGGTAGCCACATGTATGCAAGGTCTGCCAGAGCAAATCAAGGATGTACTAGCGTCCAGAGAATTGCCAGCATCCCTTGTGCATCTGGGTGGAACTTCACCACAGAGAGTGTTCACAAAAGAGGAAACAGTCTCAGCACTTCAGCTTCAAGCTCGCCCCGTGTTTCACAGCTTCGGTTGAGTCTCCAGAAGAGCCCATGCAGATTGGAAAGGCTTGTCTCCCTGCTGTAGAAAGGGAAAGGAGTTTAAATGATATGTCTGTATTGTGGCAAACTGGGTCACCTCCTTGCCAGCTGCAACAAGCATCTGGAAAACAAGAAGCCGTAAACTGAATGAGGGCTGGTCAGGTTAGGTACATTTAATCACACCCCAAAAGAGGGCAGTTCTTCACAATTTTCGATTGATGTAACCCTCTTATTAGAAAAGACCCTGGAAATTTGCAAGGTCTTCTTGGACTCCGGCGCTGACAGCAAATTAATTACAGCGAAGAAGGTTCAGGACTTAAGAATTCCTAGTGTGCCGCTACAGACGCCACTCTGTATCATTGGAGTGGGCGGGAATAAACTTCCCAAGGCTACCATCCAATCCCAGACAACAGAAGTTACCATGCAAGTGGGCGCTCTCCATCGGGAGTCGATATCTTTCTACATACTCCTATCAGCCAAGAGTCCTATTATCCTGGGTCTTCCGTGGCTATGCAAGTACACTCCCACATTAGATTGGAGTAAGCCCTAAATCCTGTCTTGGAAGTTCAGTGCCATCAGACGTGCTTGCCAACTATTAGACCTCCACATAGTGTCATCCAGAGTTCGTCCGTCTCCCCAGAGATACCAGTTCCATACCAGTGCTTCAGGGATGTATTCAGCAAGAAGGCCTCTGAAACACTCCCAGCTCATCGGGAGTGGGACTGCTCTATATTTACTGCCGGGGAAAATGTCTCTTTGTGGAAGTGTTTCCCCTCTTGCTTTCTGTGGCCCAGGCAGTATCTGAATACATCAAGGAGAACCCTGAGCGCGGGTTCATCAGGGAGACTAAATCACCTGCAGGAGCTGCTTTTTTTTTTTGTCAAGTAGAAATCTGGAGTGCTGAGACCATGTATTGATTATCAGGGTCTGAACGACCATCACCATCAAGGATCGGTATCCACTACAACTAATCTCTGAACTCTTTGACTGTATAAAAGGGGCTAAGGTTTTTTCCAAATTACATCTCTGTGGGGGCTATAACCTAATCAGAATCCGAGAAGGATATGAGTGGAAGACTGTATTCAACATGCGGGATGGTCATTACAAGTACCTGGTCATGCTTTTTGGTTTAAGCAATGCACCTGCTGTTTTCCAAGAGTACATGAATAACATATTTAGAGACCTATTATATAAATACGTAATGGTGTATCTGGACAACATCCTGATCTTCCCTAAGGACATAGTGAGTCATCATAAGTACGAATGTGAAGTGCTGTCTTGACTTTGAGGTAATCACCTCTTTTGCAAGTTAGAGAAGTGCTCTTTCAAACAAAAGGAGCTGGCGTTCCTGGGGTACATCATTTTGTGCACTTGTTTTTAAATGGACCCTGAGAAGCTTTACGCCATTGTCAACTGGCCCCGTCCGGTGGGGTAAAAGGCGATACAACATTTCCTGGGCTTCCAATTTTGACCTTGGCTTTCCTCCGTGACCAGTTTTACGTCTGCTCCTTGGTACCGTCTTGTCCATTTGGTTCTTACCCAGCTTGTCGACTATGCGGTATGCCTGCATTGTATTCTGCTCTGATCCAAAGTACACCAGCACCTGTACAAAGGAACTAAAACTGAGGGCCGCGAGCTGCGTGTCGGATGCAGCTAAGTCCAAACTTCCTTGCGGGGGTTCCCTGGTGAATACCGCCGGCACGTTAGACTCTGCGCCTCAGTACTAGGTCTTGTCAAACCCGAAGTACGGGCTAGTATCTATTATCCGTCCATGAGTTGTGACAGTTTAGTCCTAATATTATAGTAGGTGTCAATAGTATGTATTGTGAGTTGGCAAATATGGTTAAAAATAAACCAATATGCAAATTAATTTTCTCAAAACTTTATCCTCAAATAAGTCAGACAT
Organism: Taudactylus pleione; assembly: GCA_031769625.1. Taxonomy (NCBI): domain Eukaryota; kingdom Metazoa; phylum Chordata; class Amphibia; order Anura; family Myobatrachidae; genus Taudactylus; species Taudactylus pleione. The sequence continues at coordinate 8,195,421 of JAUIMM010000368.1, read as the reverse complement.
GTATATGTGTATCCTTCAGCAAATGTTACACAGGCTCAGCGGACACTGCCTTGCTCTGATGAATCCTTTCCATGAGGCTGCTGCTGATCTCCTCCACAGGTCAGAGAAATATGTTAAACTCCCTTACCAGTTCTCAGCACTTCTCTGACCTTTTATGCTAAGGGCCTGATTCACTACAGATAGCAACTGCGAATGCAATTGCGATTACGCATGCAGTTCAACTGCGATATTATGCTAATTCATTGTGATCGCTATTCCGTTTCAGCACAACATAAGGACGCCCAGTTTACTTAGCACACATCCATAATGTTTAGCAAGACTGCAAAACCATTGGTACCATCGCAGCCTCACGCACACTTGCACAAACCCTGACCTTACTGATTGCTAACTTCATCACACACTATGAATCCTCAAGCTGCCTATGCCATCGCAGTGGCTAATTTATGCACGCCCCTGTAACGACATCCAAAACGCACTGGCACGCCTGTGTTTCCCCAACCACCCCCCCGTCACCACCCAAAAATGGTACTTCTTGTCAATCACTCTGCGATGGGTATGGGTAGCCACTGTGATCGCAGTCCTGATTGCAGTGGAACGTACGCACACTGCAACACGTACGCATCGCAGTAGGTAACAATCGGCCGATTGCATGCGTATTCGCAGTTGCAATCCTTGCTGAATTAGGCCCTCAGTCTCATGGGCAGCTATCAGCAATGCACTGCACTTGCACTCATGTGGGCCCCTGGTGCCTCTCTCAAATGTTGGGGGGTAGTGGGTGAGCCACTCCCAACCCTCTCATTCTGACCCCTGTGATTGGGATTGATAAGGTATTAGGACTTGTGAGGGCTATATGGTTTCTAATTATGTCCTCATATGAAAAAACAATGACTTAAAAATAAAGTGTACATTCTTTCTCATATGGCAGTCAAATATTTTCATGAGAGATTAACAGTGTGGGCCTGATTGTCATATGTAAAACAGACCCAATTCTGGCCAATAAAGACATGTCTGCTCAATAATTGGTTAAATAATGTGGGACAGGCAAATGGAGGGGTGATTGATGTGTGACAGGCATATAAAGCTGTAAATAACGTGGGATAGATGTGGAGGTGTAAATGATGTGGGACAGGTATTTGGAGGTGTACATGATGTGGGACAGGTATGTGGAGGTGTAAATGATGTGGGACAGGCATGTAAAGCTGTAAATGACGTGGAACAGATGTGGAGGAGTAAATGATGTGGGACCGATATGTGGAGGTGTAAATGATGTGGGACAGGTATGTGGAGGTGTAAATGATGTGAGACAGGTATGTGGAGGTGTAAATGATGTGGAATAGGTATATAAAGCTATAAATGATGTGGGTCAGGTATGCAGAGGTGTAAATGATGTCCAACAGGCATATGGAGGGGTGATTGATGTGGGATGGGCATATAAAGCTGTAAATGATGTGGGACAGGTATGTAGAGGTGTAAATGATGTGGGACAGGTATATAGAGCTGTAAATTATGTGGGACAGGCATGCAAAGCTGTAAATGACGTGGGACAGATGTGGAGGAGTAAATGATGTGGGACGGATATGTGGAGGTGTAAATGATGTGGGACAGGTATGTGGAGGTGTAAATGATGTGAGACAGGTATGTGGAGGTGTAAATGATGTGGAACAGGTATATAAAGCTATAAATTATGTGGGACAGGTATGTGGAGGTGTAAATGATGTGGGTCAGGTATGCGGAGGTGTAAATGATGTCCAACAGGCATATGGAGGGGTGATTGATGTGGGACGGGCATATAAAGCTGTAAATGATGTGGGACAGGTATGTGGAGGTGTAAATAATGTGGGACAGGTATATAAAGCTATAAATTATGTGGGTCAGGTATGTGCAGGTGTAAATGATGTGGAATAGGTATATAAAGCTATAAATGATGTGGGTCAGGTATGCAGAGGTGTAAATGATGTCCAACAGGCATATGGAGGGGTGATTGATGTGGGATGGGCATATAAAGCTGTAAATGATGTGGGACAGGTATGTAGAGGTGTAAATGATGTGGGACAGGTATATAGAGCTGTAAATTATGTGGGACAGGCATGCAAAGCTGTAAATGACGTGGGACAGATGTGGAGGAGTAAATGATGTGGGACGGATATGTGGAGGTGTAAATGATGTGGGACAGGTATGTGGAGGTGTAAATGATGTGAGACAGGTATGTGGAGGTGTAAATGATGTGGAACAGGTATATAAAGCTATAAATTATGTGGGACAGGTATGTGTAGGTGTAAATGATGTGGGACAGGTATGTGGAGGTGTAAATTATGTGGGACAGGTATATAAAGCTATAAATGGTGTGGGTCAGGTATGTGGAGGTGTAAATGATGTGGGACAGGTATGTGGAGGTGTAAATGATGTGTGACAGGTATGTGGAGGTGTAAATAATGTGGAACAGGTATATAAAGCTATAAATTATGTGGGACAGGTATGTGGAGGTGTAAATAATGTGGGACAGGTATTGGAGGTGTAAATTATATGGGACAGGTATGTGGAGGTGTAAATGATGCGGGACATGTATATGGAGTGGATTAATGTGGGAAAGATATGTGGAGGTTTAAATGATTTGAGACAGGTATGTGGGGGTAATTGATGTGGGACAGGTATGTGGAGGTGTAAATGATGTGTGACAGGTATGTGGAGGTGTAAATTATGTGGGACAAGTATGTGGAGGTGTGAATGATGTACAGGTATTGGAGGTGTACATTATATGGGACAGATATGTGGAGGTGTAAATGATGAGGAACAGGTATATGGAGATATAAATGATGAGGAACAGGTATGCGGAGGTGTAAATGATGTGGAGCAGGTATGTGGAGGTGTAAATGATGTGGGACAGGTATGTGGAAGTGTAAATGATGTAGGACAAGTATGTGGAGGTGTAGATGATGTAGGACAGGTATATAAAGCTATAAATGATGTGGGTCATGTATGTGGAGGTGTAAATGATGTGGGTCAGGTATGTAGAGGTGTAAATGATGTGGGACAGGCATATAAAGCTGTAAATGACGTGGGACAGATGTGGAGGTGTACATGATGTGGGACAGGTATGTGGAGGAGTAAATGATATGGGTCAGGTATGTGGAGGTGTAAATTATGTGGGTCAGGTATGTGGAGGTGTAAATGATGTGGGGGAGGTATATAATGCTATAAATTATGTGGGTCAGGTGTGTGGAGGTCTAAATGATGTGGGTCAGGTATGTGGAGGTGTAAATGATGTGGGTCAGGTATGTGGAGGTGTAAATGATGTGGGACAGGCATATGGAGGGGTGATTGATGTGGGACAGGCATATAAAGCTGTAAAAGATGCGGGACAGGTATGTGGAGGTCTAAATGATGTGGGACAGGTATATAAAGCTATAAATGATGTGGGTCAGGCAGGCTTGGACTGGGCTGCCGGGGATTCGGGGTATTCCCCGGTGATTTATAGCCACGCCCACTATTGCGGGAGGGCGTGGCTTAGCTCCGGTAACCAGCGCTGTGTTTTTTGAACTGTGTAAACTGATTGGCGGGTGTTCGGGGGGAGGACAGCGGCAGCGGGTGGTGTGCTGCGGAGGGCTGTGTGCAGCAGGCAGCGGGCGGTACGTGGTGAACTGTGCAGGGCTTTTAACACCACTGATTCCATTTCCTTCATTCGGAATCAGTGGTGACGTCATCACGGGGCGGAGCTTATCACAGGCTCCTTCTCCCTCCCAAGCTCCGCTGCCTGTGACTGTCTGTCTGTATACGGCGGTGGTGGGAGGAGAGGGAGGGCGGGGATCTTGCTTACCACTTGCTGCTCATGCTCTCCTGGATACACTGACGCCAGCAGTGGTGACGTCGGGGGGGGAGGGGGGGCGGGAGGAGGTGGGAAGAGGCGGGCTGATCCATCTGTGAAGACTGTGATTGACAGCAGCTGCACACTGCTTCCATCAATGACATCAGCAGGGGGAGGAGCGCAGACACAGAGAGGAGCCTGGGACACGGCATCCACGGACCACAGACACACCCAGCAGACTGGAAGACACCTTATTATTAAGCCAATAAGGTTGGTAGTGATTGGAATTAATGGATTTATATTTACTTGGCTGGTTATGAAAAATTCAAGCAGCCACAGTGTCACATACAGCCTGGCAGCATCAGATCACGCTCTGTCTATGCTTGCTGACATGCACTTTCAGTGTGTCTCCCCAAAATATAATATAAAGGATTAAAAAAACAGCAATGTAATAAATTGTGTCAGCAAGCATAGACAGGGCCGAATTAGGGCTTATGGTGGGCCCTGAGGCAACTAGGTTGTGGGGGCCCCCACCAACAAAATTGATTATGCAAACTTATGTTACAGATGTATTATAAATTCAAGTGGACCAGTGGGATTATTATTAAGTTGTGCACTGGGTATTGCAAACAGTCAATGTGTTAGCGATAATATTTATTTATTATTTATATAGCGCACACAGAGAATATTTGGCCATTCACGTCAGTCATTGCTCCATTGGATCTTACAATATATATTCCCTACCACATGTACATGCACACTAGGGTTAATTTTTTGGATTGCAGGAGGAAACCGCAGCGCCTGGAAGACACACAAACACAAGCAAGGGGAGAACATGCAAACTACCAGTTAGCGCCATAGTGGGGAGTGAGGCAGTAATGCTAACCATTACACCAACCATGCTGCCCCTATCTAATACATGGCAAAAGAAAAAGTCACATGCAAAGTGTGATTGGAGTGGTGAGATGTTGCAACGGGCGGCATCTTGCAACTCTGCTGCACAATGTTATTACCTGATGATATTTTAAACCAGGAGTCTCTATGATGAGCTTTCAGGGTAGCAGCATTATTTCTCTCCCGGTACCCAGGAGTGCAGATACAGTCATCAGGCTTTGAGCCGTATTAAATTTGAGCCAAGCCGCGATACTTTTCCGCATCCCGGACTTTCCGCCTTCTTCGCCTGTTTTGTAGGCGGAAAAGTATCGCGCGCGTTCCCGCTTTACCCCGTATTCAATTTGAAAGTGTGCGAAAACAGGAAGCGGCGAAACTTAAACAGGTGGAAAGTACTGTCAGATTTGGGGAAATCAGCCTGACAGCCCCCAAATGATGCTCTGACATGGGGGTTAGCTATGGTACCCCCCCATTTTTGGCTTGCTGAAGGTATTTGGTGTTTTTAAACGGGCTCAATAGCTGCTAAACAGCGTTTTCCTATAAGTGATGCAGAATAGTATTCAGGAGTATTTTTTGCATAAACTAACTTATCCCAGCAGATTTGGGGTACTTGAAAATGGGGTTCAGCATATTTAAAAGTTGCTAAAGTGAATTTGGAAAAATCGTGAAAAATCTACCTGTCGCAAGCACCTGCAATGAAAAAAACAATTGGGGCATACTTGGGGACCCCCCCAGAGTCAAGCTCGCTAGTTTTTAACTTTTAACTTTTTTTTTTCGCCCCCAAAATTAAAGTGATTTTTTGGGGTGTTCTTAAGTGTTTTTTTTTTATTTTTTGACACAGTTTACCTTTGGGGGACTGTCTGAAGACTGCACGGGGGTTCCTGCAACGTTGCACCCCAAAACCCCAATTCTGTACTTTTTTCCTCCTCCCATTCATAGGCGAAACTTTTCCGCCTGTTACATTGCATTGACTTTCCGCCTAGGCAGAAAGTCTTTCAAATTGAATACGGAGTAAAAGCCAAACAGCCGAAAATGACGTCATCGGCGAAAAGATTCCGCCAAAAACACGCGGAAACTGACTTTTCATTTCAAATTGAATACGGCCCTTTGTTGGAGACTGGACTAGGCCCTGATTCCTGGTCTTCCTCTTGGTATTTGCATTCCAGTGTGTGTGGACCTCACAGACTGGCATGGTGTTGTAATGACTGACGGTTGTCTGTGAGGCTTGTGGGTCCTTAGGACCTCATTCAGAGTCGGTCGAAGTGGCCGCACGGTCGTACGCCACCGATGTTCGCTATACTGCGCATGCGTTAAGGTCGCAATGCGCGTGTGCAAACTAGCCGATACGATCAGAAATTTCTCTCTCCTTGAACACAGCCAGGTCGGTAGTTTGAGTGACAGATTGAGGCGTTTGTGGGTGGTAACAGGGGAAGGTGCTTGAAAACAAGGGAGTGGAGATCCGAACGCAGGCGTGCCTAATTATGCGGACGGCGTTTTATGGGAGTGCATACGGTTTATGGGAGTGCATAATTAACAAAGTAGTGTCATGGCACATGTGACATGGGAGGTTTTTACACTGACATGATCGTAGAGCTTAAGAGAGGGTATGGTCAGCCTTAAGCTCTACGACCAGTTCCGATGGTTCTCGATGGTCACGATTAATCCTTATATGCCCGGAGATGACGTGTAATGCGTACGAGAAGGGGGCGTATTTTTTGGTCTTCCGGCCGCTTCCTCCCCTTGGTCGGCCAACTACCGATCCGAACTTAGGGACGCAACTTGCGAGGGAATCATTTGCATATATCCGGCCCCTTTTCCCGTACGACCATGCGGCCGCTTCGACCGACTCTGAATGAGGTCCTTAGTCTCGTGAGACAACAAATTATATTATTGTGTGTACTAAATTTCCAGATACGTGGTACTGGCACATATAGTTTAGTCCCAGACACATGTGAGCCGATTCAGTTAGCCACTAAAGCTGTGCCCTAACTTCTGAAGGCAGATTCTGCCTGCACCATATGGAGGTGCAAGCAGAATCTTCCTATCATAATGTGTGTGAAAATTGTGCAACATGAGCTGCCGATGGCTAATGAAATCTTCACCATGGTGTTAATAGTCCAATAAATACACATGGGCGTAGCTTAAGTGGGTGCAAGGGGTGCCATTGCCAAAGGCTTAGGGGGCCCACATCTGGGGCCCAACTAAACTGCACCCAGGTCAGACAGATATCTACCAAGTTCCCAGAAATTCCCGCTAAGCACTGTGTGGCATAATGTGAAATGAGGGCACTGTGGGCCTGATTAATACGGAACGCTATTTTGCTAATGCGCACGCAGTGCAGTTGCTAATATCAATGGTGATATGCAAGTGCATTGCGGTCGCAGTATAGCATTGGCAATCACAGCCTCACATAAGGACGCCCACTTTATCTTGTCTCACATCCGTAATACTTAGCAATATAGCAAAACAATCAGTAACATCGGACCCATACGCACACTTGCACAAGCCCAGACCTTACTCAGAAATTGCTAACAGCCACGCACGCTATCAGTGCTATGGCTGCATAAGGCTACGCAATGAATAATTTATGCACGCTGTTGAAACGCACTGGCACACCTGCGTTTGCTCGACCACCTCCCCCGTCACCACTCATAAATGGCACTTCCTGTCAATCACTCTGCTTTGGGTCTGCATAGCCTCTGTAATCGCAGTCCCGATCGCAATAGCTAGTTTGCTCACGTGCACTGTGATGCATACGCATGCGCAGTACGCAACAATAAGGCTGATTGCATGCGTATTAGCAACTGCGATCCTTGCTGAATCAGACCCACTTTGTCAGGTGTACTGATAGCAGAATAATGTAACATATAGTTAACTTGGGGTTCTACAATGTGACAATATAAAATTTGGGCACTGTGTGGTATAATGTGAACTTGGGCACGACTATGGGCATAACATTAACTGGGAAACCAAATAGTTCATAAAATGAACTAGGACACTACCATGGGACAATTAACAAAGGCAATACTATATCACATAAAATGACCAACTGTTGTGGAGAGAGGTGTCTCTAGGGACCCTTCAAAATGTTGCTATGGGGCCTACAAAGTTCTGGCTATGCCCCTGACACTTATCTACTAAGTGTTCAAATGATTAAATATGTATACAGAATTAAGTATAAAAAATGCCAATAGTCTTTATTTTATTGTCACATATTCTTTTTTGCATATACTATGTTTAAAATTTATATAGATAATTTAAGGATCCCAATACAGTGGGGAAAAAAAAAAAGTTTACAAATGAAATATAATGCTTTCAAAAGAAGAAATATAATGGTCCCCAGTGTCAGTTTGGTTATTTTAACATATATATAGCACACACATATTCCATAGCGCTTTACAGAGAATATTGCAGTCACTCACATCAGTCTCTTCCCAGTGGAGCTTACACTCTATATTCCCTACCACATGGACACACACACATTGTGCAGCGTTGTACAAAGAGTATGTCAGTCACTCACACCAGTCCCTGCCCCAGTGGAGATTACATTCTATGGGGTCTTTTTACTAAGCAGTGTTATTAGACAGAGTGAAAAGTGATGTCTGTGATAAGGTGCCAGCCAATCAGCTCCCGACTGTCATTTTTCAAACACAGCCTGTGAGATGACAGTTGGGAGCTGATTGGCTGGCACCTTATCACAGACATCACTTTTCACTCTGTCTCATAACACTGCTTAGTACATAGACCCCTATATCCCTTATCACGTGTATGCACACACATACAAACTAATGTTCATTTTTAGTTGGAAGCCAATTAACCTCACAGAGCACCCAGAGGAAACCTGTAGTCTACGTGTATAAAAAAAAGAAAAGAAAGAATCTGTAAAAAAATATCCATACACACCAGAGATAAAAACTTTTATTTACATGAAAACAGTCCCACACATAATTTTTTTAATATTACAGTATGAAAGCCCTAATAATATGAGACTTGCTTTTACATGTATTGCATATATTTATTTTGCATAGCAATATAAGCTCCCCACATGGATGGGAACCGCTACCTTCTCAACTCCAGAGAAGTTACACAGGTGAAGCAGACAGTCCAGAATTCAAGCTACAAAGTAGGTAGACCTTCACATAATGACACTTCACTTTTATCAGTGCATCTTACTCTTCATTGTTGTGGAACTACAAGGTAGAGCATGTCCTACCTGAGGGCACCCTGGAAAAAGGTTACACTAGTAAACCCCAGCCACATAATACCCTTAAAATGGAATTTCCATCATTGAAAGGAATACCATGTTGGCAGTGATATAATGTGTATTATTATGGTTTTATAGGATGGTTTTCTTTTATGAGCTAGGGCTGTGTGGTCATTATAATAGATTCTCTGTGGTCATCATATGGAATGGCTGCATTATATGGAGGTATGGTTATATTGGTAATCTTGTGATTATAGCAAATCGGCATAATTAACATTAAGATTGAGTCTAACAAATTTATAAAATGGCATGATTTGGATAAATAGAAGATATAAAGAATTAGTATGCATATTTTGGGGAACAGCATTGGTACAATCTGCATAGAGTGCATCAATCTTCAATGCCCATTACATATGACAAAATCACTGTTTGTATTATTGGTAGGCACTGTAAAATGTCTTCAAAGAGAAGTTCGTCTTCAGAAGACAAAAGCGAGGAGGTGGCTAAAAAGAAAAAATATAAAAGTGGCTCTGTAAAGAGACTGCAGGCGTCACAAAAGAGTCTGAGGGAAGCAGGAAATGCGCCGGACCAAAAGAAGCTATGGCAACCAAAGGGCATCACTACAGAGCCAGAGGACTTAACCAATCAAAATGTCCCTGAAGGAACATTGCAGAAGGAAGCTGGAGCAACAGGATCTAGTGCAGATGAGGGGCCATCAACTGCATTAAGTGACCCAGAATCCTTAGAAGAAAACATTGGTGGTGCCAGTGTCACTGAAACCCATGGTGATGATACAGGCAGCTCGGCAGAATGTGAGATATTGGTTTCACCTCTTCCATCATTAGCTGATAAATGTAATGTTTTTGTTGCTCCTGAAGCATTATGCAGTGTTTCTGTAAAATTAAATTTTATGAGAGCTCATCCCGTCCAGCCATCCTCAGATGCTACTCATACATTGCCTTTTAACGCTCATAAGGTCTACTATCGACATGTACCTGGTGGAAGTGCCATTCAGAGGAAATGGCTGTCTTATTGTGTTGACAGACAAAAAATGTTTTGTTCAACATGTATGGCCTTTTGTAGCAGTCGGAAAAGTAATTTTATTTTTGGCTGGCAGGTTAATAAAGACCATGTGTATGACAGAGTTAGGGAACATGAAGAATCTAACCAGCATCAAGAAGCTGCACATGCATACTTAGCTGCAGAAAAAAAAAGTGACATAGAAACTTTAATTAATGTAAATTTGGCTAACAAAAAAAGAGAAATAGTACAGCACAATCGCATGGTAATCAGTCGATTGATTGCCATCATCTTATATATTGCTAAGCAATGCCTTGCTTATAGAGGGAAGGATGAGGCTGCTCATACATTACTCAAAAGTGAAGTCAACCACGGTAACTTTCTCGAGTTAGTTCTGCTTCTGAGCAAATATGATGCTGTTCTTGAAAAACAGATAGAGCAAGCAGTAGCAAAAAGCAAGGCCAGGAAAAGACGCCATCAAGAGAGTAAAGGGAGGGGTGGACTGGTAACATTTTTGATCAAAACCACAATTAACAAGTTGATAATAATCATGGGACGTATGATAAAGCAGAAAATAAGCCAGGATGTAAAAGATGCTGTGAAATTCAGTGTAGAAATGGACAGTACACAGGATATTGGTGTTGTGGAACAATGCAGCATTATATTAAGGTATACCAAAGATGGTATGGTGTCTGAAAGACTCTTTGGTCTAGTTGATGTTAAAAGTACAACTGGGGCAGCATTATTTTCGGTACTAAAGGAGCGACTAGAGATGTTCTCTCTGACCATAAGTAACATTATTGGTTGCTCTTTTGACGGTGCTGCTAACATGAGTGGGTGCTACAATGGATTACAGGCACACATAAAAAATGAATCCTGTAAGTCTGTTTACACTTGGTGTTACGCTCATATTCTCAATTTGGTAATTGTAGATATTACTCAATGTGTTACTCCAGTAAAGTCATTATTTGATCTTTTAGAGAAAACAGCATGCTTTTTTTCTGAGTCTTACAAAAGATTATCTGTGTGGACAGATCAGGTCTCCAAACAGCGACATGGGCAGGAAAAACTTTCCAGGCTAAAGAAAATTGGTGACACACGCTGGTGGAGCAAACCAAGGGCATTAAGTACAATTTTTGGTTCATCTTCTGACCAATCTAATGAATTGTACAGCATCTTGCTTTATTGCCTGGAGTACATTTCACTGTCTCCACAGTTCGAAAGTAAAATCATTAGTGAGGCAAAGTACTTGCTTCACGGTTGGACAAGATACGAAACACTACTTGTCTCATTTCTGTTCATGCAAATATTTGAAATTGTGACTCCTGTTTCAGATTATCTGCAGACTGCTGGCCTGGATATATTACAGGCTTGGCGAATGGTTGGCACTGCCAAGAGTCTGCTTCAAAAGCTTAGAACATCTTTGTCCAAACTCAATGGATTAGTAAATGCATTTACTGAAAAAGTGGAAAGTTCTCTTGAAGGGCTTTCTGTTAGTGCAGAAGTCCAAAAACGTCTGCCAGAAAAAAGGAGAACAAGGAAAAAAATGATGCCTGGTGAGTTATCTCAGGATGAGCCTATAGAAGACCCCCTAAAAGGATTTGAAATTCAGACATTTTATATTGTACTTGATCAAGCACTAGAGAGTATTGATAGAAGGTTTTCAAAAAATGAAAGCCTCATTCGGGATTTAACCTACTTTGACCCAAGGCAGTTTGCCCGAGTGAAGCAGGGTCAGAGAGAGATCCCAACAGAAGCTCTAAGAACAGTTGCCGATTTGGCTGAGGTAGACATTGTTCAACTTAAAGTAGAGCTTGTAAATTTTGTGCAAAATTATTCTGTGCTTAAAAATCCAGATTCTCCAGAAATAACAAGCGTTACTGAAGAAGAAAATGATGAGGAGGAAACAATGTGCTTGTATATGAAAAATAAGGCCTGTGAAAACTGCCTAACATGCTGCTACCGGCTTTTATATAATCACAATTTACACTCTGCTGCATATACAAATTTGTTTGTAGTTTACAAAACTCTACTTACATTAGCTTGCACACAGGTGTCTTGTGAAAGAGTTTTTTCTAAGCTTAAAATAGTAAAAAATCGACTGCGATCAATGATAGGCCAGGAACTGTTGGAATCATTTCTGTTTCTCAATATTGAAAGGGACATTGCTGGTAGCTTTGTATTTGATGAGATCATTGACACATTTGCACGCTCATCTTCCCTTCTCCAAAAGCTGCTTCTTTAAGTTGTAATTACTGTTACCTACAGTATAAGACTTCAGCAATACCACTTAAAAATTTGAAGGAGGAAGTATACACGGGTACTTTGCTAATCCTTTTGATGCAATACAACATGTTTATTTACATGTATTTTAAACCGAAAGCTGTGTAGGGTGAAGTTTAAAAATCATGGCAGTTGAGTTATATTGTGTTGTTTGCAAAAAACGTTCTTGGTCTTAAACTACATAACATTGTTTTTATAACTGAGTTACAACAGTTATGATGGCTAATGTATGTCATTCAAACACTGATGTTTAATTTTCTGTTATTTATAATTATATTTTGTACTTATTCACATTTGCCAGTATAAAGGTTATTTACTGACTTGTTGTGTAGTGTGAATTTTGAATATCAAAGAATTTGAGGTACCGTATATACTCGAGTATAAGCCGAGTTTTTCAGCACAAAAAATGTGCTGAAAAAGTACCCCCTCGGCTTATACTCGAGTCAAGTGTAGCGCTGACCGGACGGAGTTCGGTCAGCGCTACACACTGCCAAACACACAGCCACCGGAGCCGGCAGCTGCGTGTTTGGTGTAATCAGCAGCCGCTGAGAGTCTGTCAGACTCTCAGCGGCTGCTGCTGCTCCCACTGCGGCAGCCATCTTCCGGCTCCCGCAGTGGGTGATGGGAGACACGTCGTCATGACGACGTCTCTCCCATGCAAAGCGGCCAGCGGCGGGAGCGGAGGAGCGGACAGCGGCGGGACCAGGAGCGGGAGTTTAAGGTAAGTGTTTATTTTTTTTTTATTCTTTTCACGTCTCTCTCTACTAGGGGGGGGGACTACAGGGGGCACTACCAGGGGGCGATGACTACAGGGGGCACTACCAGGGGGCATTATCAGGGGGCACTACCAGGGGGCGAATACTACAGGGGGCACTACCAAGGGGCATTATTAGGGGGCGATTACTACAGGGGGCACTAAAAGGGGGGATTACCACTGGGGGAACTACAAGGGGGGGGGATTACTACAGGGGGCACTACCAGGGGGAGATTACTACAGGGGGGATTACTACAGGGGGCACTAAAAGGGGGGATTACTACAGGGGGCGCTAAAAGGGGGGATTACCACTGGGGGAACTACCAGGGGAGGATTACTACAGGGGGCACTAAAAGGGGGGATTACTACTGGGGGTACTACCAGGGGGGGATTACTACTGGAGGCACTGAAAGGGGGGATTACCACTGGGGGCACTACCAGGAGGGATTACTACTGGGGGCACAACCAGGGGGAATTACTACTGGGGGCACTACCAGCTGCTGCCATTTCCCACACTAGGCTTATACTCGAGTCAGTAAGTTTTCCCAGGTTTTTTTGGTAAAAGTAGGTACCTCGGCTTATATTCGGGTCGACTTATACTCGAGTATATACGGTATATTTTTTGAGTTTGCATCAAACGTTCTATCTTAAACTAAATAAAAATATGTTCATAGCTGTGAATTACAAGTTATTTTAGTTTATGTGGTATCAGTTATACACTGAAGATTCAATTTCTGTTATTTATAATTATATATTTATTCATGCATATGTTTGTCACTATAAAGGTTGTTTTCTGATTTCTAAAGTTATTGCTATATACGGTGATGTTTCAGTATCAAGGAACTTGATTTATTTATTTTTTGTTGTTTGCATCAAACGTTCAGATTTAAACTAAATAAAGATATGTCCATAACTGTGAGATACAACAGATATGAAGGTTAATATATGTGCTGATATTCAAATGCTGCTGTTTAATTTTCTGTTATTTATATATTTCTAGTCATTCATGGATATGTTTATCAGTATAGATAAAGTTTTTTTTATGGTGATTGATACACATTTTATCTCTGTAGTTCTTTTAAATACAGTAGTATAAGTGATAATGGATTTATTTGAAAGGTAATTTTTTTTCTTTATATACTATAAAATACCGCTCCTGTAATGGCTGGCCACTCCTCTCGTCGGGTGGCCACACCCCTTCCAGCAACTGGTCATGCCTCTTGGTGGGCCTCTGAGATTGTATTTCCCTGGTGGGCCCTTCATGCCCCAGTCCGACACTGGGGTCAGGTATGTGGAGGTATAAATGATGTGGGTCAGGTATGTGGAGGTGTAAATGATGTGGGACAGGTACATAGAGGTGTAAATGATGTGTGACAGGTATGTGGAGGTGTAAATAATGTGGGACAGGTATATAAAGCTATAAATTATGTGGGTCAGGTATGTGGAGGTGTAAATAATGTGGCACAGGTATTGGAGGTGTAAATTATATGGGACAGGTATGTGGAGGTGTAAATGATGTGGGACATGTATATGGAGTGGATTAATGTGGGAAAGATATGTGGAGGTTTAAATGATTTGAGACAGGTATGTGGGGAGTAATTGATGTGGGACAGGTATGCGGAGGTGTAAATGATGTGGGACAGGTATGTGGAGGTGTAAATGATGTACAGGTATTGGAGGTGTACATTATATGGGACAGATATGTGGAGGTGTAAATGATGAGGAACAGGTATGTGGAGATATAAATATTGAGGAACAGGTATGTGGAGGTGTAAATGATGTGGAGCAGGTATGTGGAGGTGGAAATGATGTGGGACAGGTATGTGGAGGTGGAAATGATGTGGGACAGGTATGTGGAGGTGTAGATGTGGGACAGGTATGTGGAGGTGTAGATGATGTAGGACAGGTATATAAAGCTATAAATTATGTGGGTCAGGTATATGGAGGTGTAAATGATGTGGGTCAGGTACGTGCAGGTGTAAATGATGTCCGACATGCATATGGAGGGGTGATTGATGTTGTAAGGGCATATAAAGCTGTAAATGACGCGGGACAGGTATGTGGAGTTGTAAATGATGTGGGACAGGTATGTGGAGGTGTAAATGATGTGGGACAGGTTTGTGGAGGTGTAAATGATGTGGGACAGGTTTGTGGAGGGGTAAATGTTGTTGGGCAGGTCTGTGCAGGTGTAAATGTTGCGGGACATTTATGTGGAGGTGTAAATGATGTGGGACAGGTATTTGGAGGTGTAAATGATATGGGACAGATATGTGGAGGTGTAAATGATGTGGGACAGGTTTGCGGAGGTGTAAATGATGTAGGACAGTTATGTGGAGGTGTAAATGATGTGGGACAGGTATTTGGAGGTGTAAATGATGTGGGACAGGTATTTGGAGGTGTGAATGATGTAGGACAGGTATGTGGAGGTGCAAATGATGTGGGACAGGTATGTGGAGGTGTAAATGATGTGGGTCAGGTATGTGAAGGTGTAAATGATGTGGGACAGGTATGTGGAGGTGTAAATGATGTGGGACAGGTATGTGGAGGTGTAAATGATGTGGGACAGGTATAAAAAATGATAAATGATGTGGTACAGGTATGTGTAGGTGTAAATGATGTGGGTCAGGTATGTGGAGGTGTAAATGATGTCCAACAGGCATATGGAGGGGTGATTGATGTGGGACGGGCATATAAAGCTGTAAATGATGTGGGACAGGTATGTGGAGGTGTAAATGATGTGGGACAGGTATGTGGAGAAGTAAATGATGAGGAACAGGTATGTGGAGGTGTAAATGATGTAGGACAGGTATGTGGAGGTGTAAACAGGGGTGCCCCGGGAGGGGGGAGCGGGTACTAATTACCCAGGCCCAGGCTTGCTGGAGGGGCCCGGCTCAGTTGCCAGCCCCTCTCCCTCTTACCTCACAAGCAGCCAAGCACACAGCGGAGTGTGCTGGGCTGCACTGCAGTGGGAGACTGCTCACTGCTGCATCAGCGGGAGCAGCAGCCTCCTCTGGCCGTGGGGGGGGGAGATCATACTTTGTGCTGGGCTGAGGGCCTCACAGCACAAAATAAAAATTCCCTAAGGGGACATTGTCACGCCCCCTTCCACCTGGACTGGCTCGCTACGCTCCTGGGTGTAAATGGTGTGGGATAGGTATGTGGAGGTGTAAATGATGTGGGACAGGAATGTGGGTGTGTTGTATTGATGGGAGAGGGTTTTTTAAACTTGCAGATGGGAGCTAAAAGTGTTTATTCCAAAGTTTTACAAACTTGTATAAAAACACAGAAAACTACTATACAGACATTTCTCTGTACCCCAATATGCTGGAAAGAGGTAGAATCAGGAAGGGACTGCCAAGAATGAAGTCTGGTCCCACCCGTGGATCTTTCCGTGTCTAGATAGCCAGGGCCGGGCAGCCGCTGCCTAGTACAATGAATAAAGTTTTTATTTTCTTTTGAGACAAAGCACGCGTGATGCAGACACTGAGGAGCCAGACACACACAGCATGATGAGCACAGCCACAGGGTGACATCTATATGCCCAGAGATGGTAAGTATCTGTGGCTGTGGGGGCTGCATGCGGGGGTCCAGGGGCAGGACAGACAGAAGGGGGGTTGGAGCTGGGGAGAAGGAAGAGGGTCTGGAGAGCCAGAAGTGGGGTGCTGACTGGGGAACAGAAGGGGAGTTGGCTGGGGAGACAGAAGGGTGGCTGGCTGGGGAGACAGAAGGGTGGCTGGCTGGGGAGACAGAAGGGGGGTTGGCTGGTGAAATATACAGGAGCTGGCTGGGGAGACAGAAGGAGGCTGCTCGATGAAACATAAAGAGGTACTGGCTGGCTTGGGAGACAGAGGAGGGCTCGCTATTGAGACAGGATGGGGGCTGTCTGATAAAACATAAGGAGGCTGGCCGGGGAGACTGAAGGGGATCTATACACAACCGAGACAGGAGGGTGGCTGGCTGGTGAGAGAGAAGGAGGGCTGGCTGGTGAGAGAGATGGATGGGCTGGCTGGTGAGAGAGATGGATGGGCTGGCTGATGAGAGAGATGGATGGGCTGGCTGGTGAGGGAGAAGGAGGGCTGGCTGGTGAAACATAAGGGGGGGGTTGGCTGGTGAGAGAGAAGGGGACTGGCTGGTGAGAGAGGTGGTGTTGGCTGAGTAGTCAGACTAGTGATAAAGAAGGGGGTACTGGCTGATGGAGACAGAAGTGTGTGCTGGCTGGAGAAACAGAAAGGGCTTATTAATATCCATCATAATTTTTTTATATGATATTTGATATGCTGTGATTTTTATGGGATCGGTATGAAATACCAGTGGCTCAAGACAGGAGGAGATCCCGACGCTGGCTGGTAAGTACCCTAACTCTCCCTTAGGGGTGCCTAACTATAGAACTCCTGGGGTGGTGCGTAGCCCTAAGTCCCCCCCCCCGAGGGTGCCTAAACCTAACCCCCCCTTCCTGCAGCCCTAACCTACTCCCGGGGGTACCTAACCCTCCCCCCTAGGGCTGCCTAACCCTAACCTCCCCCCAAAAAAACTAACCCTAACTACGCTGCACTCCCTAAACCTAACCCTCCCCCCCAACGACTAACGCTAAGGACACCCCGGACTTACCTCTTTCGTGTTGTCGGCGTTCTGGCATCGGGATTAAGATAGGCGTCGGTATGTCTATAGTAGTCCCCCAGTCAGGCTTCTCCTGTCGGGTTATAGACTGGCGGCATTTAGTCCACCGGTCTATAAACCGCATCCCGATTTTTATTTACGGAGCAAACTTTATGTTGCATGGATGTCCTGGTTTTAAAAATACTGAAGCACTATTGTATATTGGAGCTACATAATGGTAGGGAACTGATTGTGCTGCTGTTTTCAGGGGCTCTAATTTTATCAATATAGATATTCAACCTAAAAAAGTGTCTATTAGAAAAATAAAAAATTTCTATTATTATCAGTGCTTATTTCTCAGTATTGTTGATGTTCCATCAGAAAACATTAGTGTACTCATTTCAAATCTACTGTTTTATGCATTACTACAATAAATGAAGGATATGTAACCTGAGCCTATCCAGGAGTGCATGTGAATATATATCCTAGTGTAACAAGTTTAAGCAGCTCGCATAATAAAGTGCACTTTAAACCAAATAGAAATAAGCAGTGGAAAGAAAATAGCAATGTTGTACCCAGCGCCTGACAATAGTATACACACACTGAAGAATGAGAGGCAGAAAACAAATTTCAATATCACTTTAAAAATGACACTCAGTATACAGCAATACATCATTGGCATGCCACTTAGTAATCTAAATTACATGCTTAGTTGCACTTCATTTTCCTATCATTTAGCTGAATAGACGCTGAGTGTTTCTTCAACATCACCTACACACCAGACATTTTACTTTGGTTTTCTTTACTCAGTCTTAAATCATTTTTGTTGAGTATTTATATATCTTTGATGAATCTGACTTTCAGGCTGCAAGACGCTAATGAGGTGGCAATAGTAATACCTGCACCAGTTTGTGCATCTAGTACGTAAATCAAATTCATGTTAAGCATGTGCTCACATTGCCTGTGATGTGATACCAGTGGGTGACCCACATAAAGTACATATAGATAGATCAAGTATGCCCAAAACGAGTTGGTGGTTGGCACAGTGGTTAGCATTGCTGCCATGGGTTTAATTTTGCCCAGGGCACTATCTGTGTGGAATATGTGCATATTGTCCCCATGTCTGTGTATGTTTTTTTGGGTGCTCTGGTTTTCA
Source organism: Taudactylus pleione (assembly GCA_031769625.1). Lineage (NCBI taxonomy): Eukaryota > Metazoa > Chordata > Amphibia > Anura > Myobatrachidae > Taudactylus > Taudactylus pleione. Next base: position 8,176,715 of record JAUIMM010000368.1, on the reverse strand, counting down.
CCCATAGGGGTAAATTTACTAAAGTGAGAGTTTTTAGGAATGGAGATGTTGCCCATAGCAACCAATCAGATTCTAGCTATTATCCTCTAGAAGGTGCTAGTTAAAAGTTAATTAGAATCTGTTTGGTTGCTATGGGCAGCATCTCCACTTCTAAAAACTCTCACTTTAGTAAATTTAACCCATAGTCTAAAATCATACTGGCAGATTAATCTGGTTCTAACAGAAAAGCACCATCTTGTGTGTGGTAGGGAAATTAGATTGCAATTTACAATGGGGAATGGACTGATATAAATTAATTTCAAATTCAAAGGAAGGTGGCACTATAGAAACACATTCTAATAATAATGGCCATGTAGCATGCTGAGGATCGAGGTAGTGCTGTAATTCCCTCCACATCAAACTCTCAAGGGGCATGGCCGGCACAGGGCGCAGAATACACAGCCGACTTATCCGTAAATGGAAGAAGTTCGGAACCACCAAGGCCAGACAGAAGCCACATGGCAGCCCACCTGGAGTTTGCCAAAATGCACCTGAAGGACTCTCAGACCATGAGAAAGAAAATTCTCTGATCGGATGAGACAAAGATTGAACTCTTTGGCATCAATGCCAGGCGTTATGTTTGGAGGAAACCGCTCATCACCAGGCCAATACCATCCCTACAGTGGAAGCATGGTGGTGGCAGCATCATGCTGTGGGGATGTTTTTCAGCGGCAGGAACTGGGAGACTAGTCAGGATAGAGTGAAAGATGAATGTAGCAATGCACAAGACATCCTGGATGAAAACCTGCTCCAGAGCGCTCTTGACCTCAGACTGGGGCGACGGTTCATCTTTCAGCAGGACAACGACCCTAAGCACACAGCCAAGATATCAAAGGAGTGGCTTCAGGACAACTCTGTGAATGTCCTTGAGTTTTTCCTTTCAGTAAATCACTTCTTTCAATAGACAAAGCTTTACTCTTGGCTTTAATGATATCCTGGTAGTAACCCCTTTCAAAGGAATTTTTCCACCATTTCATTAAGCTGATATTATTTTTCTATATGGTCACTATTAGAGATGAGCGGGTCCGAACTTCAGGGATCCGAGACAGATACGATTCAGCTCGGGTTTTCCCGCCTGACTCGGATCTGGAGAGTGAAGAGAGAGGCAGCTGGGAAGCTGTGCTGTTGTTATATTGTCAATACTTAATACTTGTTACTGGCTGGCTGTTGTCTATAGAGGGGCTGGCTGGCTGTTGTCATGTCCATAGGGGCTGGCTGGCTGTTGTCCTGTCTATAGGGGCTGGCCGGCTGTCGTTGTCCTGTCCATAGGGTTGGCTGTTGTACTTGTCCTGTTCATAGGGGCTGGCTGGCTGTAGTGCTGTGTTGTCCTGGGGGTGTTCTGTCCTTCAGGGGTGCTCTTCACCCACCCACCCAGTGTGAAAAAAAAAAATAGTGTTAGCCACACTTGTCATCAGTGCAGGGGTGCTGTGCTGCTGTCTGTTAAGGGGCTGCTGCCTCTTTTCAGGGGTTCACCCAGGTGTTACAAAAAAAAAAAAATTTGTGTGGCGCGTTAGCCACACCTGTAATCAGCGTAGGTGCGCAGGGGTGCTGTGCTGCTGTCTGTCAAGGGGCTGCTGGCCAAAAATTAAAACACATTTTTTTGTGTGTGCGTGCCACCGTGTCAGCCACACCTTCAGTAAATCACTTCTTTCAATATACAAAGCTTTACTCTTAGCTTTAATGAGATCCTGGTAGTAACCCCTTTCCAGGAATTTTTCCACCATTTCATTAAGCTGATGTTCTTTTTCTATAGGGTCACTATTAGAGATGAGCGGGTCTGGTTCCCTGAGAACCGGACCCACCCGAACTTCGGGGATCCGAGGCAGATACGATTCGGCTCGAGTTTTCCCGCCTGACTCGGATCTGAAAACGAGGCAAAACGTCATCATCCCGGATTCTCTCGGGTTTTGGATTCTATAATGGTCCCGTGATTCACCGCCATTTTTCATTCCGGCTGTGGAGAGTGAATAGAGATGCAGCTGGGAAGCTGTGCTGTTGTTATATTGTCAAGACTTAATACTTGTTACTAGCTGGCTGTTGTCTATAGAGGGGCTGGCTGGCTGTTGTCTTGTCTATAGGGGCTGGCCGGCTGTCGTTGTCCTTTCCATAGGGGCTGGCTGTTGTACTTGTCCTGTTCATAGGGGCTGGCTGGCTGTAGTGCTGTGTTGTCCTGGGGGTGTTCTGTCCTTCAGGGGTGCTCTTCACCCACCCACCCAGTGTGAAAAAAAAAAATAGTGTTAGCCACACTTGTCATCAGTGCAGGGGTGCTGTGCTGCTGTCTGTTAAGGGGCTGCTGCCTCTTTTCAGGGGTTCACCCAGGTGTTACAAAAAAAAATAATTTGTGTGGCGTGTTAGCCACACCTGTAATCAGCGTAGGTGCGCAGGGGTGCTGTGCTGCTGTCTGTCAATGGGCTGCTGGCCAAAAATTAAAACACATTTTTTTGTGTGTGCGTGCCACCGTGTCAGCCACACCTGGCTGTCACTGTCATCGGTGTAGCTGCGCAGAGGTGCTGTGCTCCTGTCTGTCGAGGGGCTGCTGGCCAAAATAATCAAAATAAAACAAAAAATGTTTGTGTGTGCTGTTGTGTGCGTATTGAGTATGGAGGATAGTCACTTGACTGGAGACCAGGATCCACATACCAGTCTTGTAGCTTCCGGCAGCAGTCATGATGATGATGCAAGGCCGTCAACGTAGTCATCTATGAAGGCTGATGTACTAGGGCTTAAGTCAGGCCAAAAAGTCAGGCTAAAAAAATCTACTTTTATCCTGTTAAAGCAAAAAAATGTAAAGCTAAGTCAGCTTTAGAGAAACAAAAAATTGGCAATATGCCATTAACTACACAAAGTGGCAAGGAAAGGATAAGGCATTGGCCTGTATATATGACTGACGGTTCTAGTGATAATGTAAGCCCCTCTGCTTGTAGGAGCAAAAAAAATTACAATTGTTAAGATGAGTAATCTCCGGAACCAACTGTGTGCTCTGAAAATCAGAAATCCCAGAGGAGAGCCCAAGTGTGTCCGCGGTTGCCATGTGTGAGCCTAACCTTTCTAATACTGTACTTGAAGAGGATCCTCCTTCCACCATTTGTGTGCCTTCTGACATAGAAATAGGGGATGCTTCTGTGGAATTGCACGAGGAGGATAAGGAGGATATTTATGTAGTTGGCAAAAACAACAAGGATGATGAGGATGTTGATGGCGAGGATATTTGTGTAAAAACTGTAAATCACGCAACAGTTGTTGCCCAAGGTGGAAAAAATCCCATTGTTGCCATGCTGGGCAAAGGACCAAAAAATCCACTTCTCTTGTGTGGAATTATTTCCACCCAAATCCAGACAACCTTTGGCAAGCCATTTGTAACCTTTTCCAAGTAACAGTGAGTAGAGGTAAGGACCGTAACCATTTTGGAACCTCCTCCCTGTTACGTCACGTGAAGTACATTCATCAAATTGGAAAGGTTACAGAAACTTTGGGGACAAAAAAACAACAACAATCAGTCCAGTGTCACCAAGCTGCTCCCTTCTATCTGGATCCAAGCGCCTGCAATATCCACCACCAACACCTGCATCATCATCGACATCCTCATTCGTAATCGGAAGTAGTCCTGCATCCAATATCATAAGGACTGACTCCTCTCCTATCCGTTGTTCCTCAGAAGGATCCTTGAGTGTTACGCCTGCTGCTGTTGCTATAAATGGATCTTCATCCCAGAAGAGGACCAGAAAGAAGACTACTTTTAGTAGTTCAGGAAGTTCAACAAAACAGTTGACTATCACACAGTCCCTTGCATTGGCAAACAAGTATGACAGCAAACACCCAGCTGCATAACGGATTACTGACACCATAACAGCTACGCTGGTATTAGATGTGCGTCCAGTGTCCGCCATTAATGCAGTGGGTTTTACCCAGTTAATGGAGGTCCTGTGTCCCCGGTACAATGTTCCTTCTATATTCTACTTCTCTAGAATAGCAATTCCCAATCTGGCATTAAAAAAATCTTATTAATGTCCTCCGAATTTCCATTGTGCCCACTGTCCACTTAACCACAGATATGTGGACAAGTGGGACAGGGCAAACTAAAGATTACATGACTTTGACAGCCCACTGGGTAGGTGTATTGCCTCCAACTGTGCACATGGCAGCATCATCTAACAAATTCCAGCTCATACAGAGGCTGGCTACTCTGTGCATCACCGGTTTCACTAAGAGGCATACACTAGTGGGATCAATATTTGAGATCCAAATTGATGAATCTTATTAAATGAGAGGACCAGTTAAGCTATCCTATAAGAGAGAAGGTATGCATATTTACCACATTTTATATATACTGCATTTTTTATATACCACATTTTATTTATATTTACCATATTTTATATATATCATATTTTATGTATACTATTTTTTATATATATTATATTTTGTGTTTGTGGACTGTGTTGAGATCTGGCACCTTTCTCTATATGTAATACATGCATTTACTGTGGATCATGCTAGTACTCTTTCACTATATGTATCCCTATTTTTTATTATTCATATTCGATTGATTACATATGTATTTGTAATAAGTTTTTAAACTATTTTTATTAGAATGTTATTAGAATTGATTGCATATGTTTTTTATGTATATTTGTATAGGTAACTGTTAGCTCAGCCCCGATATGAGGAAGGAATTTAATGCTCCGTTCCTTCGTATGTGGAATGCACGGCCATGTTTTTTCTGATGCGCCCGGTGTCCACCTTCCCCACCTGGAACGCACGGCCATGCCAGGATCGTGGAGGCCGGGTGTTTCCGGCCGGGGAATGACGTACTAGAGGTGTGCCGGCTGTGTTAGTCCCCTTGAGTGGAAATGAGCTCTTTAGATCCCCCGCTGTCCGCGACCTTTGTAGGCTGCCGCCAACAAGGATGAACTTCCGGCGGAAGTTCATCCCAATGTGGAACACACAACACAGAACTTTGGGGATGTGTGTTTATATGTACACATCTAATAATCATATAATCTGGGCTTGTTATATATAAGAAATGAGTTGTGTTTTTGTTTTTGGTTTTATTTACCTATGATGACCCGACTCCGCCCCTAATTGAGTAGGAGGGACGAGTGAGGGTATTTAAACTGAGATCCCAGCCCTAGCAAGGTACACCTTGACAAAGACTAAGGTCGAAACGCGTTGGTGGATGGGCTAGGACACATCTTACATTTGGAGCTTTGCTTCCCTGCTAACGTGGTAGTCCGGACTCACATTCACGTTTCCAGGTGATTGCATTTTTTCTATCTGCCCCATTTGTGTTTGATTGTTACTGGATTTTATATGTTAAATAAAAGTGTTGGAATAAACCCTAATACTTAATCTCATATATATAAAATCATAACACGCTTTATGGATATGAGATGAAAAAGAGGATTGGCGAAGGAGGAGGGACTATGTCGAGTATATAAAGAAACCTTGATACGTCCATCTCAATTTGGTTGATTGTGAGTTTGGGTACGCCCATCATCTTTTTCAATATTATTTCTATTCCTGGATATATTAAGAATCACATTCCTGTAACTGGTTATATAGAGGATAAAGAAACCTTTTTTGGTGTTAGAGACTCCGTTTTCTACATGAGTACGGTATGTTTTCTGTGTATTGAGGAAATAAAGGGGAAGATTTTGTTCAGAAGATTACCCAGACCTACTACACTATTGGTCCTTCCTTTGTTTTTGTTTCCCTTCTCTTGAGGATTACTCCACATGGAAGCCAGCATTTGAAAATCAGGACCACCTACAGGACCAAGGCTCTGTATTTGGAGAAATAACACTTGGACTGAACTAATTATTTAATAAGTGACTTCTTTACTGTTTGGGGGATATGAGATTGTGTTCTGTATTGTGGTAATTACTGTACCTTTATTAATTAGTTTTTCAGTTGTGTGCAGTCACGGGAGCACCTTAAATCTTTTTTGTGATATTCTATATTCTGGAGGTGGATGACCTCCTCGTAAGGTACTCCCCACTGCTGCCGCTTGTGTGCGCAGTTTTTCCCTCTACTGTTTTGTCTATGTGCAAACTGGTTATCCCCACTTATCTTGATCTTTCTCTAAATCCTAATTATCATCACATGACGATGCTTGAACATTGATTACCTTTACCTTTGTGAGGATTTTAGAATGATATCATTGATATGTATAATTATCCTCTTTTAAGGTGATCTCATTCCATATTCACAGTGATTTAGGTACTTGTACCAGCATCCTTTCTTTACATTCCCAGTGGTTTTTCATACCAACCTATTGATTTTCTCATTGGTTGTCCGATGCAATTTAGCAAGACAACCAATAGTAGAAGTTAGGGTTGATTACGTTGACCACTGTTGACTGCTACTTCCAGGGGTTACAGCACTAGCAGATTTCTCATTCCCTCTCCTCCACTCCTTTGTGTGATAGGGAGCAGCAGAGCCTAGCTGCAGTATCTTACATCCCTTTACTCCTCTCCATTATTCACTGTCTTAACCTTATCTTGCTGGGTGTTGATACTCTAGGTTGTCACTCCACGTATCTATTGAATATACTCAGCAACATTCTGCCCTGGTGTTTTTATGATTATCATACATGTTTAATGTTGTATTGTTTATTGTTATATTTTCATATCTTGCCTTTCCCTCATCTGGGTAACCACTACCGAGATAACGATCTGTTTTAAGTCCATTTTAATCTTTTTTTAAAAAATGAATAAAGGTTATGTTTTAAGATATTTTGATTGACATTTAGCCATGAGAGTGCACTACTATAGAGTCTTTTGCGTTGAAGTTCTCACAGAACTGATATACCCTTCCCTTTTTGTCAGGATCCAAGGGTCGTCAATCTCTTGGAATCAGATCACTATATTTTAGCAACCATACTGGATCCTAGGTTTAAGTCATACCTTGTGTCTTTCTTTCTGATGGACATAAATCTGAAAAAATGCAAAGAGCTGGTGGTGAAAAAATTGGCAGCTCAAGCGGAACGTGACACAGCAGCATCTCCTCCTGTCTACAGCTGCCAGGAAAAAACTAAATTTTCATAAGAGACACACTGCTGGTGGTGATGCAGATCAGTCAGCAAAACCTCATGACATCTGGTTGGGTCTGAAAGAACTGCCTACAATGAGTGACATGTCTACCGTGAACTTTTTCTGATACGGTCACCATTCAGAGAATGGTGGATGACTATTTTAGGGATAGCATCCAAATAGGCATGTCAGACAGATTCTGTTGTACACTTTACCGAACACACCTTAATAATAACAATATGAACCTTCAATTCACTTCCACTTATAGTCACTTTTCAGTTAATTTTCTTGATGTCACTCTCTCCATGGAGGAGAACAGGGACATTTGCACTTTGTTTATCAAAACGGTGGATTGCTGCTCTTATTTACATTATAAGAGAGGACACAACCGTCCTTGGGTTAGCAATATACGAAGAAGCCAGATGGATTGTATCATGAGGAATTGTACGAAACTGTCAGATTTTGAGGTTCATGCAAAAAATTGGAAACCAGTTTCCTTGATAAAGGATATCCTCCAACTCTTATCAATGAAGCTAGAATACATGCAATTGAGAAAGGAAGGAATATCAACAAATTTGTCCCTACTAATGATATAAAGAGTAACTTTATTCCAACTAGTGGGGAGTTAGATTGTAAGAAAATTGATACAGATCCTTCACTTTTATTTATCTCTCAATTTAATAATGAGTCCAGGCGGATACGATCAATTGTGAATAAGAATTATACACTACTTTTCAATGATCCCGTTCTGTCTAAATGCATTGAATCTAGACCTAAAATTATATTAAAAAAGAACCGTAATCTTGGCAGTTTTTTGGCTCCCAGCATGCTTATAACCTCAAGACCAAACTCTAATACTAATTCCACCTGGCTTTCCACTAGAACCCTGGGATGTTACCGTTGCAACCGTCCCAGGTGCCTTACATGTGGGTATATTCAGAATAGAGTTAAAACAATCTCCTCTCTAACTAACAATATGGAATTTAGGATTAAGTATTTTATTAATTGTCAAACTGAATACACTATTTATGTACTTAGATGTACTTGCCCTAAGCAATACGTTGGTCGTACTACAAGGTCTCTCAAAGAAAGGTTTAGAGAGCATCGCACTAATATTCTTAATGGACTTATGACCCACAGTGTGTCTCGACACTTTGTGGAACACCATAATTGTGATCCCAAGGATATTTCTGTTTTAGGAACTGACACTATCAAACACACCATTAGAGGAGGTGATCGCTTCAGACAAATCTGTAGAGCTGAATCTGAATGGATTTTTAAACTTCAGACCTTGGTCCCAGATGGGCTTAATGAAGCATTGGAGTTTATTGATTAGCTGTGTATGTGGGTGGTGGTCGCTGTCTGTCATCCTGATGTACTGTCCGGTCACTGGATGGCACACTGCAGCCCCCACTCACCTACCTGTCCTCCTCGGCTCACACCTATCCATTTATACCTGCTCTTTCTCATTTCCCTCCAATCATGTATTCCCATTTTTCCTTATTTGCCTCCCTTATTTTCCTTTTTCTCCTGTTTTGACCTTTCTCTCATATAGATATATGGATTTATTTACCTTTTCCTGTTAACATCTATTTAAGACCTGGGTTCCATTGCTTTAATACAATTTTTCCACAGCTCTTTTTATGTTTTTTTTCCCATTCTGGTTACTTTTGGATCTCATTTATGGACTTATTTTAGGTTTTTTTATATCAATCTCATCTAAATATTAATGTATGTGTATGCATATGTGTATACATATATACATATATACTTTATGTGTCGTTCTCCATGTATATATGTGTGTGTGTATGTATTTTTGAATATGGGGACAATTTTAGTATCTGGTTTACAGTTGCCTCCTGGCTATTGTAAGCAATTTTTGTGTTAGCAGGTTTGTTCCCATCAATTTGAATATGTGCACATTACTACCATTATTAATAATCTTTTTACTCTTTTCAAATCTACATGGGCAGTATTTTTATATATGCACTTATTATTTATACTTTTATACTATTATTTTTATTATTCATTTATTTATTTATATATTCTACTATATAACTATATACAATTTTTTCTAATTTTTGTTTTTATTTATTATTTTTTATATATTACTATTTTTTTGACTTTTTGTTCATTCATTTATGACCATTTTTCGATTATTTTTGGTGCTCATGTTCTGCTCATATATCAATTGATTTAGGATTATTGCTATGCACTTTTTATTTGATGCTGAGCGATGCTGTTTATATTTTTTTATTCTATTATTTCTGTTTTTTATTATTATATTAATAATTATTATTTCATGTTTGGTATACATATACTCTTTTGTATTCATGTATTTTCAATTCATTTATGTTACTATTAATGAGATGATTTATTTTTATTTTTAGTGTTCTCTGCTATTACCAAATACCAAGACATCTTAGTAAGGTTGCCTTTTAAACTTACAAACCTGCTGGGAATGATTGCCAGTTAGGACTGATTTGATTAGCAAGGCTTTCTTTTTAAGGAGACTTTTTCTACCATGGGCATTCAGCTTGAAAAAGCTGGGACGAAACACATTGCTGCCCATTACCTCCGTGCCTTATTCACTATTTTGCAACACGTTCATCCAGTGTCCGCTAGTCCATCTGCTGGTGTGAGGAATTGATCCTAAGACGCGGCCATGCTGTATTTACATACATCCAATATCCATCAACCCAGCACATTCTTATTTGGGACGCTGTCCTAGCGTGTGGACTGGGAGGAGAGCCACTGCCACCAGAGTGGACTGGTGTCCAGAGACCTTTGTACCGGCTAACACTACCTCTGCTGATCCCGCTAATCCACTGTGGTGCCCGACGGGGTGTATATATAACCACACCAAGGAATTGACACTACTAAACACACCATCAACCCAGCACACTCCTAATTGGGACGCTGTCCGAGCGTGTGGACTGGGAGGAGAGTTACTGCTGCCTGAGTGGACTGGAGGCCAGAGATCTTTGTACCGGCTGATACTACCTCCACTGATCCCGTTAATCTACTGTGATGCCCAACGCGGTATATTTAACCACATTAAGGTACTATTACGGCATATGTTAACTCTCCCCTAAGCTCCACTCACCTGGGAATTCGGACACACAACGGATATTATGTTTTAAATACGGCTAATCCACTGCTGTTACAAAGTATTATTCATAATTTGTGACAAGTGTCACTACATGTTGCAATTGACTCTACCTATTTTGGATTTCATCAACTATTTGGATATAGCACAATTCGACTATCATTTCATTTTTCTTAATTTATTTATTCTTCTACTTATTTTTTGTGAGCTTCATTCTTAATTTTTTATTTTTTATTATCTATGTTTAATTATATTGTGCTAATTGATGTATTCTACTTCATGTGATGCATGTTTTTTATTTCAATAGATTTTTACCTAATGTAATTATTTGTTCCAATTTATCATTAAATAATTATTTATTTTTAACTTTATCCATTTTTGCCAGTGCGATTTATAAATATTTTTGCTCCTAGTGTTTGTGTGGGGTTGCTGTTTCACCTTGTTTAAATCACTACAGGCTCCCCCTTCCCTTGACATTGTGTTCAGGCGCTTAGGTTTTCTCTCCCCTTTTTTCCTTTTATGTCAGACAGTCCGTTTCACTACTGGCAGGAAAAAGAGGCAATGTGGAGTTTCTTACACAAACTGGCTTTGCTGTACTTAAGTTGCCCACCCTCCAGTGTGTACTCTGAAAGAGTTTTCAGCACAGCTGGGAACCTTGTCAGTGATCGTCATAGGAGGTTACTTCCCCAAAATGTGGAAAAGGTGATGTTCATCAAAATGAATTACAAATTCCACGAGGAAGACCTTTACCAGCACTTAAGTCCAAAAAATACAGAAGCCTCTGACTCTGTAATGGTGGAGTCCAGCAGGGACGAATTCATATTGTGTGAAGAAGAGGAGGATGCACACACTGAAGAAGATGACGATGATGACATCTAATGTATTGTAAAGTCAGTTTGTGTATGGGATCATTGCCACCAATGTCCACTGCACATTGTCAGCTTGTTTTGTGGGGGATCCAAACAAACCAATCATTTCAGCCACAAGTGGTAGTCCCTTTCGCTGAAGTGATTGGTTTGTTAAACTGTGAATGTCCTGTTTCATATACAACATAAGTGTGGGCTGGAGGGCCCAAGGACAATTCCATCTCGCACCTTTTTCCTTTCCATCATGTGCTGGTTGGGGCATTGCTGCTTGACATTTTTAATGTTATGGTTTATGAATGTCCAGAAATTGGAATGGCCACAGACAGCATATCCTGCATGCCCCTTTCATTTTTTTTAAGTAAATTCTGAGCCAATTGCTGCTTGTTGTGTCAACCCAATCGCGCAAGTCGCACAACAGTGACATTCATACCAAGGTTTTCAGCCCTTAAGGCTGCTACACGGCCCAAAGGCCGCATCCTGCTTCACGGCCCAAAGGCCACCTGTCATCACTCCTCACCAGCCCTCAAGGCTGTAATTGCCGCAACTTTCCAAGAGTTCCAGGCCTCAAGGCTGTTGCAGGACTGGTTCCTTCCTAATCATAGCTCTGTATTCCACTACTACTCAGCCCGGAGGCTGCATCAACAATTAACATTCAACTATCAATTCTTCAGTCAGTGGCTGCACCACCAATTATCAATTCTTCAGCCAGGGGCTGCACCACCAATTATCAATTCTTCAGCCAGGTGCTGCACCAATTATCAATTCAGCCAGGGGCTGCAACAATTATCAATTCTTCAGCCAGGAGCTGCACCAATTATTAATTCTTCAGCCAGGGGCTGCTCCAATTATTAATTCTTCAGCCAGGGGCTGCACCAATTATCAATTCTTCAGCCAGCCAGGGGCTGCATCAATTATTACTTCTTCAGTCAGGGGCTGCACCAATTATCAATTCTTCAGCCAGGGGCTGCACCAATTAACAATTCTTCAGCCAGCCAAGGGCTGCACCAATTATCAATTCAGCCATGGGCTGCATCAATTATTAATTCTTCAGCCAGGGGCTGCACCAATTATCAATTATTCAGCCATCCAGGGGCTGCACAAATTATCAATTCTTCAGCCATCCAGGGGCTGCGCCAATTATCAATTTAGCCAGGGGCTGCACCAATTATCCATTAATTTGTTCAGCCAGTGGCTGCACCAATTATTAATTCTTTAGCCAGGGGCTGCCCCAATTATCAATTCTTCAATCCAACCGTTTGGCCCTTAACTAGGTGAAAAAAGTAATTATTGTGAGCTGGGAGGTGGTCAAAATTGACTGGAAACTAGTGGAAATAAATGTTATTGAGGTTAATAATACAGTAGGAACAAAAAGAGGCACATTTTATGTGATTTTAGCTGTTTTTATGATTTTTTAAGAAAAAATCCAGATCCAAAACCGAAAAACAAAACACGGAGGTGAGATTTTGGCAAAATCCATCCAGATCCAAAACCAGGGGAGATCCAAAACCAAAACACGTGGGTCAGTGCACATTCCTAGTCACTATTCACTCTACACATTTTGTGAAATTGGCAGTCCATAAATGGTAGATCTAGGGTGGAAACTATTGTATTTTAACAAGGTGTTCCGATCTCTGGGTTTAGAATACAATTTGGTTTTAAATTTACCTTCCATAATTGAGATAGTAACATCTAAGAAGTTAATATCCTGTTCACCCACATTCACTGTTAGTTTAGCCGGATTATCCGACTGATTTATGAGTTTCCACCAGATCAATTAATTTCTCTTTTTGATCAGTCCACAGGATCAGTACGTCATCTATGTATCTACAATAGTTCTTTGCTGATCTGTTAATTGCTGAAAAAGAGATCTCGTTCTACCGCATACATGAAGGCGTTAGCGTTCGAAGGGGCTACGCAAGAGCCCATAGCACAGCCCGCTTTTTGTATGTAATATTTGCCATCATATAGAAAAAATTTATGAGTCAAGGTGAATTCTAATAAAGCTATAAAAATCTATATCTGGGCTGTTATATTGTGTATTACCCGTGATTAAATTACATACCGCCAATAAGCCCTCACTGTGGGGTATACAAGTGTATAGACTTGTAACATCTATACTTGCCATAAGCAAATGTTGTGGTAGGTCTGACAGGTCGTTGAGCTTGTATCTTTCAAATGTGTAAACGTCCCTTAGATGCATATTTAGAGGAAATTAAATACACTGCAATAGGCTCACACAGAGAACCCCTGGCAGAAATGATTGGTCTTTGGGCATCCTTGTGCACTTTAGATACAGTGTAAAAAATCAGGACAATAGGTGACTGCCTATATAAGGACTTTTCATTGATGATACCTTCCTCCACAGCTTGTTGTAACAGACATTCCAGTTCCCTTTGGTATAATGCCGTGGGACTCTGTCCCAAAGTTCCATAAGTATCAATATCAGACAACAACCTATTACATTCCTCTTTGTACATCTCCGTATCAACAATGACAATGGAGCCACCTTTGACCGCCCCTCTAATAATTATGTCTTGCCTTTTGCTCAATTCTTTGAGGGCTATCTGTTCTTCTTTAGTTAAATTATAATGGACTTGTGGCGTTATCTCATTGCTCGATTGCTAACGCCTTCATGTATGCGGTAGAACGAGATCTCTTTTTCAGCAATAAACAGATCAGCAAAGAACTCTACTACTATTGTAGATACATAGATGACGTGTTGATCCTGTGGACTGATCAAAAAGAGAAATTAATTGATCTGGTGAAACCTCATAATCAGTCGGATAATCCGGCTAAACTAACAGTGAATGTGGGTGAACAGGATATTAACTTCTTAGATGTTAATATCTCAATTATGGAAGGTAAATTTAAACCAAATTGTATTCTAAACCCACAGATCGGAACACCCTGTTAAAATACAATAGTTTCCACCCTAGATCTACCATTTATGGACTGCCATTTTCACAATTTGTCCGAGTATGTAGAGTGAATAGTGACCCTATAGAAAAAGAACATTGGCTTAATTAAATGGTGGAAAAATTCCTGGAAAGGGGTTAATACCAGGATCTCATTAAAGCCTAGAGTAAAGCTTTGTCTATTGAAAGAAGTGATTTACTGAAAGAAAAACCCCTAAACACAGGGACAAAATATTTCCATGGGTCAACCAGTATAACACCAAAAGTCAATATACTAGTAGACAGGCCAAACAATTGTGGCCAATGATACTGTCTGATTCTGATTTGGGTTTCTTACACAATACTAAATTGATGTGTAGTTACACTAGGGGTCCCAACATCAAGGACCTGGTTGTAAAAACAGATATTACAGGATGGGGTATAGATAGGAGGAGCTTCTTAAGTAGAAAGGCAGGATGCTACAGATGCACAGGGTGTGTCACGTGTAGCTACCTCATACCTGGGGATAGCTTTATGCATCCATACACAGGCAAAAAAATATAGTATTAAATACACCCTAACATACACCTCCAATTATGTAGTATACCTCCTGTCTTGCCCATGTGGGTTGCACTATGTGGGCAAGACAGAGAGGTATACTACTTTTTAAGGAGAAAATGGCACAACATAGAGCAGCCATCAGGGCCTCTCTCAAGTCAAGCACTAGCGATCAAGCGGTTGCTAGGCATTTTGCCAAAGCGAAACACAACATGGCTATGCTCAGATACAGGATCATAGATCATGTGCCGGCATCCTTGAGAGGAAGGGATAGATCTAGAAAACTCCTACAAATCGAGAGTAAATGGATACATACATTAAATACAGTTAGTCCCTTGACCAAACTCTTCATGATCGTTTAATGTATGAGGCAACTCTCCCCCCATTGTCCCCTTCTGATAGTGAAACAATGCAACAGGAAATCACGTTGGACGAATTAACACACATAATTTCTACTTTAAATTACACAAATCCCCGGGTCCGGATGGACTCTCCATTGAATACTATAACATACTAAAAGGACATAAAGCTCCTGCTTTTACTTGAATTATTCAACAACATTCTTAGCAATAGCAAAGCTTTCCCACATTTTAATGACGCGTATACAGTGTTGATCCCTAAGCCACATCGAAATCCCAAATCAGTAGACTCTTACAGACCCATAACATTGTTAAATACGGATATTAAGATACTTGCTAAAATCATGGCTGATAGGCTACAGCTTTTCAAAACAAGTGGTTGGAGAGACTATTGGCGCTTCTGAGCAAGCTGCAGCCCTTTCAAAAAAGATCTTCCCTAAAAAATCTAAGAATTCACAGAATATACAGAAAAAATTGAAATAACAGCGCTGCTTGCTGTGTTACAGTAAAATAATGATAAGGTAGATGAAATACTTATCCGCATTAGTAGAGCTTAACATGCCCCTCTCATGGTGAGAATTTCTTCTTATACCAGAAACTCCGTGTATATATGAAAAAAGAGGTATGTATGATATCAGCATGTGGTTTTTAGAGTAATAATATACATGGAAATCACTTCAACACAATATGGAGGATACGAGTTAAGGTGTACCCCAACTCATTAAATTAGAGATGGGTATACCCCGATATTGATCTCCCAAAAGAGGGGTTCGTCCAGCATCAGTAAACGCACCCCCTGCAGTACCAATCGGATTTTCAAAATATAACGGTAAGGCGTACCCCAACTCACAGGTTGAGAGATGGGTATACTCTTAAATGGGTATCTTTAAATCCAAGTCCCACGAGCAGGTCTAAGCACACACCTGGACTTACACTTGTAAGGAAAAACAGGATATATCAAAGGTATCTTTAGCCCAAAGAGAGACTTGAAGTAGAACGCGTACCAGTACTCACAAAGCTCTTAGTTGTTACAAGCTCGTAACGGTATCTTTCATTTTAGGTTTCTAATAGTCTTCAACACATGGGAAAGTAACTTTTCTTCCATTAATCCAAAAATTGAATAGTAGTATAAAATTGTTGATAAAATGAAGTTTTAATAGCAAACAAATGGTTGCATGAACATAAATGTAAATTCTTAAAAAAACATTCTCAGGGGGAAACAGCTGGGCTGTGATAGACTGAGGCAGCAAAGGTGTGGAGACAGTGGGGTCCGGATCCCAAACATGCAAAAAAGCTGGATAATAATGCAATCTCCTAACACCTACCTCAAGTCAGCAAACAAACACAGCGATCCCCGTGAGAAGGTGACCCTCCAATCCAACGCGTTTCGAGAATGAACTCTTTTTCAAGGCATGAGGGTACATACTGAGTCCTCAGTTTATATACACATCTCCGTGTATTTTCCAAGATGGCGTCTTCTCTCCTTCCGGTCCACAGAGCGCACAGTCGTTTGCCGTCTGTAACAGTAATCAGCCGCTCTTCCTCCTTATTGATGTTTTCCCACTCTCCTTCAATAACGGAGACACTGGGCATACTCATTTGTGTAGAAAACCAACTCGGGTTGACTAAATTCCCCGGGATTTAACCGGAAGTCGTCACTTTGTCGCATGGAATTCTGGGAGATGTAGTTTTTTCTTATATGGACGGAAATTCTTTTCATCACAGTGTTTTTTCACAGGGAGTGTAAAGACTCATTGGCTCTAATAAACAAAAATGTAGTATCAATTGAAAATAATAAAAAACAATAATATAAAGATCAGCACTATATAATAAATAGATGAATAGATGCACACACATAAAATGGCATATATAAAAGAAACTGCTTAGCAGTATAAAAAATCAATAAGCAAGAATAGATTCATAGAAACCATTTTAGCTCAAAGTCTTGATTAAGACCTTTTGGATGGAGGGTTTTAAGTTTGAATATTGTTCTCATTTCTGTTTTTGCTAGATTTTTTTCGATATTCTTGTCTCTCCACGTTGCCTTCACATGTATAATACCTATAAATCTTCTAATATGTTGAATTGAGCAATTGTGTACGTTTTTAAAGTGATTGGATAGAGAATGGGTAACCAATCCTTTTTTAATGTTCCTTATGTGTCGGATAGACGTACTTTCAGGGGTCTTGTGGTCCATCCTACATATGTCAACCCGCATGTGCACTCCACAGCATAAATTACATTCCAAGTGTTACATGTCACAAAATCACTTATTTTAAAATCGACATCGTTAATCCGTATTTCCGTGTATTTTTTGTTATGGTCCTTAATGTGTCTGCAACCTATACACATCCCACATCTGTGGAAACCCTTTGTACGGATTTGGTTTCTTTTTGGTACCGGTAACATACTTTTCACTAAAATATTCTTTAAATTTTTTTACTTCCGATAGACAAATGTAGGATGATTTGGGATCACTTCCCGTAGTATAGGATCCCTTTGAAGTAAGTGCCAATGTTTCCGAAATATTTTTTCTATTTCCTTGTATTGGGAATCAAAGCCAGTGATCATCGCCCATTGTAACTTATCATTGTTTTTGGTATGCCTGCTTACCCTACTGGTACTATATAAGTCTGATCTCTCTTTTTTTGTTGTTTCTTCTATTACTTCATTCAAATTTTCGAGTTGGTATCCTTTAGCCATAAAATCTTTTTTCATTTGGAAGGTTTGTTCTCTGCACACTTCTTCATTACTACAATTGCGTTTTACCCTTAAAAATTGACTTTTCGGTACTCCTTTAAGCCAGTTAATATGGTGTTGGCTGTCTGTGGGAATGAAGGAGTTGATATCAGTAGATTTTTTGTAAATTTTAGTCTGTATCTTATCTTCCTCCACATAAATCGTTAAATCTAAAAAATGTATCTCCGATTGACTATACGTCAAAGTGAGATGAATGTTTACATCATTCATGTTCAAAAGTGAGAAGAAATGAACAAGACTATCCTCTGTTCCCTTCCATAGCAATATTACATCATCGATGTAACGATACCATTTCATAAGGTTTGTGCCCCAAGTTACGCCACTATACACACTGGTCTCTTCCCAGAAACTCATGAATAGATTGGCGTAACTTGGGGCAAATTTAGTCCCCATCGCCGTGCCT
The DNA here is from genome assembly GCA_031769625.1 of Taudactylus pleione. Lineage (NCBI taxonomy): Eukaryota > Metazoa > Chordata > Amphibia > Anura > Myobatrachidae > Taudactylus > Taudactylus pleione. Next base: position 8,158,699 of record JAUIMM010000368.1, on the reverse strand, counting down.
GTACATTGGAGGAAGAACTCGCCATTAAACAGAAAATAATTATTTAATAATATGAACCTAATGGCTGCTTGTACAAAATCCTTCCTCTCCGTAGATAACTCTGTTTTTTCAAGACACCATTTAATGGCTTCCAACCCTTTCTCATGTAGAATACAGGTGTACAAAGATGTAACATCCACTGAAGCCAACCACATTTCTTCCGTCCATATAAAGTCATCTAATTTCTCCAAAATATCCCCTGTATCTCTCAAGTATGAGGGGTTGGCTATTACTAACGGTTGTAGGATCCCATCTATGAATGATGATAAATTAGATGTCAAACTATCCGTACCTGCTATTATGGGTCTTCTGGGAAGAATGGAATGAAATCCTAAATACCTGTTCTTTCTCACTCATGAGTCTCATACTTAAAGAAAGAAGGAGTAAATTGAGAGAAGTGAATGAAATAGAGATACTCAAAACCTTGATTATGCCATTTAAAAAGGCATCTATGTTTGCTGTATATGAAAAGGAAATTATTGAAAAAATAACAAGGAATACGGATTTCCTTATAAAGAAAAAACAGGGGAAACTCTAGAGAGACTTTGACTATTATAAGTTTGGGATAGTTAGAGAAAGAAAGAAGAATTCCGAAGGACATTTAATAGGAAAGATGCAGGATAAGTACTCCCGGAAAACAGAAAAGTATCCTACAGAACAGGAGGATATCTATAACTACAAGAAATTTAGTCCAATTCAATCTAGATATCCGAGAAGAAGAGTTAATTCAACCAGAAGACACGACGAATATGGACATCAATATAATCATCGTAAGGACAGATTGGATGTTAGAAGATTTAAAGATGAAAGAGTATTACTGGAAAACCCAAGATCGCAGGACTATTATCGGGATAAGACACGAAAATACCATGAGGAGAGAAACTATACAAGAGACAGGAAAAGATACAGTCCCATACAGGGAGAAAGAAGACAAGTTTCCCTCAATAAGAGGGGTAGGAAGGATCGTTATGAACCTACACACCCATCAAAATATGAGAGGAAGATTCTCTCTCACTCCCCTAAAGGGAGATATAGGAATAACTTTACAAAAGAACTGAGATATAGAAGATCTAGATATGATAGTTTCAAGGGCAAATACCTGCCAACTTTTGAAGGAACCATCCCCAGAAGACAGGGGACATCAGTTAGGATAGAAGAAGAAACGCCTAGAGCTTTAAGAACCAATATAGGTGTGTCAAGACATTTGGAGTCACATAAAGGAAAAGGTGAAACTCCATCGACGTCACAGATAAACCATGAGGCGGAAATCCAAGAGTCCCCTAAATCTCTGGAATTTCCTTCTCCTTTTTTAGAAGAAAGGACAGTCAGACAGGTCTCGCCTTTTTTAGAAGAAAAATGGACGCGGAAGGGTAAGGAGAATGGGAAGAAAATAACACAAACAATGAAAGATGAGACTATTCAGAATAAATATAAGAAAAAATCTACTTTTTATCCCACCCATATAAAAGGGAATTTTATAGATACCTTTTCTAAAGTAGTATTGGAAGAATGAGAGACAATGAAAAAATCCAAAGTTAGATTCAATTTGACGAAAAAAGAAAGAGACATCATAAAAAATCTTGGAGAAGACGAAGACATAGTTATCAAACCCTGTGATAAAGGGGGGGGCATTGTCATCATGGACAGAGTAGATTATGTCAAAGAAGTGGACAGACAGTTATCGGATACTTTCACTTACACTAAACTCAAGAGTGATCCAACTCAGAAAATCAGAGAAAGTTTCCTTAAATTAATTAATGAATATCTAAACAAAGGAGGCATTACAAAAGATGAGTTTGACTATATAAATGTTGAGAATCCTATTATTCCCACCATGTATGTGCTACCCAAAGTGCACAAAAGCACCACCAACTTTCCGGGAACACCCATAATAGCAGGTACAGATAGTTTGACATCTAATTTATCATTCATAGATGGGATCCTACAACCGTTAGTAATAGCCAACCCCTCGTACTTGAGAGATACAGGGGATATTTTGGAGAAATTAGATGACTTTATATGGACGGAAGAAATGTGGTTGGCTTCAGCGGATGTTACATCTTTGTACACCTGTATTCTACATGAGAAAGGGTTGGAAGCCATTAAATGGTGTCTTGAAAAAACAGAGTTATCTACGGAGAGGAAGGATTTTGTACAAGCAGCCATTAGGTTCATATTAGAAAATAATTATTTTCTGTTTAATGGCGAGTTCTTCCTCCAATGTACAGGCACGGCGATGGGGACTAAATTTGCCCCAAGTTACGCCAATCTATTCATGAGTTTCTGGGAAGAGACCAGTGTGTATAGTGGCGTAACTTGGGGCACAAACCTTATGAAATGGTATCGTTACATCGATGATGTAATATTGCTATGGAAGGGAACAGAGGATAGTCTTGTTCATTTCTTCTCACTTTTGAACATGAATGATGTAAACATTCATCTCACTTTGACGTATAGTCAATCGGAGATACATTTTTTAGATTTAACGATTTATGTGGAGGAAGATAAGATACAGACTAAAATTTACAAAAAATCTACTGATATCAACTCCTTCATTCCCACAGACAGCCAACACCATATTAACTGGCTTAAAGGAGTACCGAAAAGTCAATTTTTAAGGGTAAAACGCAATTGTAGTAATGAAGAAGTGTGCAGAGAACAAACCTTCCAAATGAAAAAAGATTTTATGGCTAAAGGATACCAACTCGAAAATTTGAATGAAGTAATAGAAGAAACAACAAAAAAAGAGAGATCAGACTTATATAGTACCAGTAGGGTAAGCAGGCATACCAAAAACAATGATAAGTTACAATGGGCGATGATCACTGGCTTTGATTCCCAATACAAGGAAATAGAAAAAATATTTCGGAAACATTGGCACTTACTTCAAAGGGATCCTATACTACGGGAAGTGATCCCAAATCATCCTACATTTGTCTATCGGAAGTAAAAAAATTTAAAGAATATTTTAGTGAAAAGTATGTTACCGGTACCAAAAAGAAACCAAATCCGTACAAAGGGTTTCCACAGATGTGGGATGTGTATAGGTTGCAGACACATTAAGGACCATAACAAAAAATACACGGAAATACGGATTAACGATGTTGATTTTAAAATAAGTGATTTTGTGACATGTAACACTTGGAATGTAATTTATGCTGTGGAGTGCACATGCGGGTTGACATATGTAGGATGGACCACAAGACCCCTGAAAGTACGTCTATCCGACACATAAGGAACATTAAAAAAGGATTGGTTACCCATTCTCTATCCAATCACTTTAAAAACGTACACAATTGCTCAATTCAACATATTAGAAGATTTATAGGTATTATACATGTGAAGGCAACGTGGAGAGACAAGAATATCGAAAAAAATCTAGCAAAAACAGAAATGAGAACAATATTCAAACTTAAAACCCTCCATCCAAAAGGTCTTAATCAAGACTTTGAGCTAAAATGGTTTCTATGAATCTATTCTTGCTTATTGATTTTTTATACTGCTAAGCAGTTTCTTTTATATATGCCATTTTATGTGTGTGCATCTATTCATCTATTTATTATATAGTGCTGATCTTTATATTATTGTTTTTTATTATTTTCAATTGATACTACATTTTTGTTTATTAGAGCCAATGAGTCTTTACACTCCCTGTGAAAAAACACTGTGATGAAAAGAATTTCCGTCCATATAAGAAAAAACTACATCTCCCAGAATTCCATGCGACAAAGTGACGACTTCCGGTTAAATCCCGGGGAATTTAGTCAACCCGAGTTGGTTTTCTACACAAATGAGTATGCCCAGTGTCTCCGTTATTGAAGGAGAGTGGGAAAACATCAATAAGGAGGAAGAGCGGCTGATTACTGTTACAGACGGCAAACGACTGTGCGCTCTGTGGACCGGAAGGAGAGAAGACGCCATCTTGGAAAATACACGGAGATGTGTATATAAACTGAGGACTCAGTATGTACCCTCATGCCTTGAAAAAGAGTTCATTCTCGAAACGCGTTGGATTGGAGGGTCACCTTCTCACGGGGATCGCTGTGTTTGTTTGCTGACTTGAGGTAGGTGTTAGGAGATTGCATTATTATCCAGCTTTTTTGCATGTTTGGGATCCGGACCCCACTGTCTCCACACCTTTGCTGCCTCAGTCTATCACAGCCCAGCTGTTTCCCCCTGAGAATGTTTTTTTAAGAATTTACATTTATGTTCATGCAACCATTTGTTTGCTATTAAAACTTCATTTTATCAACAATTTTATACTACTATTCAATTTTTGGATTAATGGAAGAAAAGTTACTTTCCCATGTGTTGAAGACTATTAGAAACCTAAAATGAAAGATACCTTTACGAGCTTGTAACAACTAAGAGCTTTGTGAGTACTGGTACGCGTTCTACTTTCAAGTCTCTCTTTGGGCTAAAGATACCTTTGATATATCCTGTTTTTCCTTACAAGTGTAAGTCCAGGTGTGTGCTTAGACCTGCTCGTGGGACTTGGATTTAAAGATACCCATTTAAGAGTATACCCATCTCTCAACCTGTGAGTTGGGGTACGCCTTACCGTTATATTTTGAAAATCCATTTGGTACTGCAGGGGGTGCGTTTACTGATGCTGGACGAACCCCTCTTTTGGGAGATCAATATCGGGGTATACCCATCTCTAATTTAATGAGTTGGGGTACACCTTAACTCGTATCCTCCATATTGTGTTGAAGTGATTTCCATGTATATTATTACTCTAAAAACCACATGCTGATATCATACATACCTCTTTTTTCATATATACACGGAGTTTCTGGTATAAGAAGAAATTCTCACCATGAGAGGGGCATGTTAAGCTCTACTAATGCGGATAAGTATTTCATCTACCTTATCATTATTTTACTGTAACACAGCAAGCAGCGCTGTTATTTCAATTTTTTCTGTGTAGGCTACAGCTTTTGTTGCCTCAGCTACACACAGACCACCAGCTTGGACAAGTAAAAAATAAACAACTGGTAAAAGGGATTAGAATGGCTGTGGCGGCGGTAATGGCGTCTCATGGTGAAAGTCGCACACAAAACGTACTTCTTAGTTTAGATACAACAAAAGCCTTTGATACGTTCCTGTGGCCGCATCTGTTTGCCGTCCTTTACTTGAAACAATTTCATCCATCTTTTATTGATTTTATCAGGTATCTTTTACTACAGTCCTTCCACTTCCTTATTGATCAATGGCTACTGCAGCAATCCCATTACTATGTATAGAGGTACTCGGCAAGGGTGTCCCCTCTCGCCCCTTTTATTTAACCTTGTCCTTGATCCACTGCTTAGACTTTTACAGTCTGGTACTTTTTTCCAAGGTATCAAAATAGGCAACAAAAAAATTAAGCTCACAGCCTTCGCAGATGACATTCTGCTATATGTGTCCGATCCCTCAGTGTCCCTTGATCGTATCTTTGCTGTTTTAGCTGACTTCGGCTCCATATCATGATTTTTGGTTAATATTACTAAGTCGGTGTCACTTAGTCTGGGTCAGCCCTCTTCTCGCATCCCATTTTCTTCCAATATCCCCATTATGTGGGCTACGCAAAGTTTCACATATTTAGGTGTTCAGATTTCAAGTAATCCCCATCTTCTCTATGATTTAAAATTTTCCTCCATAATTCGATCTGTTTCAATGGAGCTGGATGGTTGAAAAAATTTACTATTGTCTTACTTAGGCAGGGCCAACCTGATTAAAATGATGTCATTTCCTAAGCTAATGTATCCTATTCAAGTTCTTCCCTTCCTTCTTTCTAATAAGGACGCACAATTGGTCAATTATATTTTCAGGAAGTTCATTTGGAAGGGAAAGCGCCCACGAATTGGTTTAAATAAGTTGCAACAACTCAGGTCTAATGGAGGAATTAATTTTCCTAGTGTACAATTGTATTCTTATGCTGCTCACTTTAGATACATTAAGGACTGGCTGTGTAACAGAGTCCTACATGCTAATACTATAGTTTTTGGAGGGTGGTGGTCCCCCAGGCATTACGGGATAACCCATTGCTTTGGCAGACTAGGAAAACGTGGCACATTCTTCAGCACAAATTTAGACTGAATGCATATGTCTTTGTACCTCCCCTTTCTTTCCAACCTTTCAAAATGGTAGGGCCATATCCATTTAACATATGGTGAGCTCAAGGGGTGGGTGATATAGGGACACTTGTTAATAAATCCACCAAAAAGCACCTCACGTTCCGGGAATCTAGGGAGAGTTATCCCACATTAGCAGCATTTTTGCAAGCGCGACACTATATTAGCTCAGTTGTACGAGTTTTTTCAGACATAGATTGGAAGAACCCATTGGATACCCTCATACAAACCCAATCTCTGACAACAAAATCTATTTCCATAACTTATACCCTTATTCGTCCCGTATTTATACCTGATAATTCTCTTACAAACCTTGCTCCTTGGCTAGCCTGATTTCCTCATTTGACAGAAGATGATTTAATTCGATCTCATGATAAAGCTGCACATTGATGCCTTACTCCCCTTATACTGCAATGTTTTTAAATATCCTACATAGAGCCTATTTATCTCTCCATATGAGTTTCTTGATAGGATCCTCACCAAATTCAAATCGTTAGAAATGTGGAGCTCAATCAGCAGATTTGTATCATTGCCTTTGTGCATGCCCCATTATTCGTGGTTTTTGGCTTCAAATACATGCCTACTCTATTGCTAATTTGGTCAATTATGTCTCTACTATGCCGGAAAAGGTCTTGTTTGGTATAATTCCCCCCAATATTCGTATTACTCAAGGTAGCAGACGCCTTTTATTGGCATTAAGTGCAGCGGCATGTAAGGCTGTTCTACAAACCTGGATAAACTCCTCCCACCCTCACTTTCTCTTTTTAAAGCCAAGTTACATTACTTGTTTAGAATGAACTGGGTTGAAGTCATTTTAGATAAAGACCTTAAAACTGAGAAATTCTTCCTTATGTGGGAGAGTTATATAGACACACTTTCTACCTCTATGCGTTCCCAAATCCATAATAGTCTACAGAACTCATCCTGGTATCTGTTACAACTTGCATCCAATGACCTGCCAATAAGATTGCAACATTGATTTTTCTTTTCGATAGCTTTTTATATGTACATTCGGTGGAGTGTGTGGGTGGGTTTGGATGGCGAGCTATCTAGTTTATATATTTATATTTCTACTGTGTCCTTACAATGATTTGTTGTACTATTCTAATTTTCTTATGTATGGCAATTATTTCATATGAAATCTGTTCGGATAATATCATACACCATTTGCACTATTGTACAACTATTGTGATCATTGCATTTGTATTATTGTTCATTGTGATGTCTGTAAATGTGACAATTGACCATTAAATAAAAACTGTGTTTATAAAAAAAATACAGCTAGTCCCAAAGGACTCAATGAATCTCTCAGCCTTTATTGTTTTCTGTGAGCAATATTTGGTGAGCTTTGACCCCCTTGGTTTATAATTATATAGCAACATAATAGTGCAGTTTTTTAAATTATTCCATTGTTGATGTATTTTTTAAGCATACTGTATATATATTTTTATTTGACATTTATATTGCACAGGATTTCTCCCAGTTTATTATGTTACTGGTTCTTATTTTATATAGTTATTATTGACTAAGTTCACACTGTCATTTTATTGTGAATATTGGTATGTAGTGGAGTAAAATATGGAGTGTTTATATTTGTTTTGTGGCAGTTACCTGGCAACCCTAATTAAGTTTTGGAGGGTGCCATGGTAACCGCCAGATCGCATTCACTCTGGTCAGTACAGTTGCATAGTATGTTGTACGTCACTTCCGGTGTGACGTCACACGCCACTACCGGAAGCGTTGCACTGGATGCTGGCCGGAGGGATGGGGAGAAGGTGGGAGAGTATCATCACTGTAATTATTTATTTAGCACTATTTGCACTTTATCACTGTGTGTCCTGAGGGAGGGGTTTCTGACCCCAAAATGTTGACATTTAAATAAACACTTGTTGGTCACGTTTGCCAGTCTCGGAGTGCCGCCTTTCTGTTTTGATGCTATATATATAATATATAATATATATATATATATATATATACAGTCAGATCCATAAATATTGGGACATTGACAGAATTTTCAGATCTTGGCCTCTATTCACCACCACAATGGTTTTGAAATGAAACAAACAAGATGTGCTTTAGCTGCAGACTTTCAGATTTAATTTGAGGGTAATTACATCCAAATCGGGTGAACGGTGTAGGAATTACAACAGTTTCAATATGTGCCTCCCACTTTTTAAGGGGCCAAAAGTAATGGGACTATCAACTCAAAAGCTATTTCATGGACAGGTGTGGCCTATTCCCTCATTATTTCATTATCAATTAAGCAGGTAAAAGGTGTGGAGTTGATTCTAGGTGTGACATTTGCATTTGGAATCAGTTGCTGTCAACTCTCAATATGAGATCCAAAGAGCTGTCACTATCAGTGAAGCAAGCCATCATTAGGCTGAAAAATCAAAACAAACCCATCAGAGAGATAGCAAAAACATTAGGTGTGGCCAAATCAACTGTTTGGAACATTCTTAAAAAGAAAGAACGCAACGGAGAGCTCAGCAACACCAAAAGACCCGGAAGACCACGGAAAACAACTGTGGTGGATGACAAAAGAATTATTTCCCTGAAGAAAAACCCCTTCACAGTTTGCCAAATCAAGAACACTCTCTAGGAGGTAGATGTATATGTGTCAAAGTCAACAATCAAGAGAAGACTTCACAAGAGTGAATATAGAGGGTTCACCACAAGATGCAAACCATTGGTGAGCCACAAAAACAGGAAGACCAGATTAGAGTTTGCCAAACAACATCTAAAAAAGCCATTACAGTTCTGGAACAACATCCTATTGACAGATGAGACAAAGATCTACTTGTACCAGAGTGATGGGAAGAGAAGAGAAGGAAAGGAACTGCTCATGATCCAAAACATACCACCTCATCAGTGAAGCATGGTGGTGGTAGTGTCATGGCGTGGGCATGTATGGCTGCCAATGGAACTGGTTCCCTTGTATTTATTGATGATGTGACTGCTGACAAAAGCAGCAGAATGAATTCTGAAGTGTTTTGGGCAATATTATATGCTCATATTCAGTCAAATGTTTCAGAACTCATTGGACAGCACTTCACAGTGCAGATGGACAATGACCCGAAGCATACTGCAAAAGCAACCAAAGAGTTTTGTAAGGCTAAAAGTGGAATGTTATGCAATGGCCAAGTCAATCCCCTGACCTGAATCCGATTGAGCATGCATTTCACATGATGAAGACAAAACTGAAGGGAAAATGCCCCAAGAACATGCAGGAACTGAAGACATTTGCAGTAGAGGCCTGGCAGAGCATCACCAGGGATGAAACCCAGTGTCTGGTGATGTCTATGCGTTCCAGACTTCAGGCTGTAATTGTCTGGAAAGGATTTGCAACAAAGTATTAAAAAGTGAAAGTTAGATTTAGGATTGTTTAGTTTGTCCCATTACTTTTGGCCCCTTAAAAAGTGGGAGGCACATATAGAAACTGTTGTAATTCCTACACCGTTCAACTGATTTGGATGTAATTACCCTCAAATTAAATCTGAAAGTCTGCAGTTAAATCACATCTTGTTTGTTTCATTTCAAAGCCATTGTGGTGGTGAATAGAGGACAAAATATGAAAATTCTGTCAATGTCCCAATATTTACGGACCTGACTGTGTATATATATATATATATATATATATATATATATATATATATATATATATACACAATAGAACAAACCGGCACTCCGTGTTAGCTGGCTATATACCTTGCCTTGGTGCCCTCCCCGGGGGTTGTTATCCTCCGTGGCAAATAAAACAAAGTACGGACGGCGGCACTCACAGGTCTTTCACTTCAATTAACGCACAGGACTCCTTAGGTCATATTCCAACGTTTCAATCTCATTTATTCGAGATTTTCCTCAGGGATCAAGAATAACGTCACAAAACATGCATTTATATAATCAAGGACAAACACTTACCCATGTGCAGCACCAACTGAGGCTGACTCCGGGGGAGGTGACGTCATCAGGGCGCGTCTCACTTACGACACGCATGACGTTCTCACACTCCGGGCGGCATCCAGTAACCAAGGTGATTAACCCATTATCACCTACACATAGAAGACATACACAGACAAACACCAACAAACTGATAAAACCTTCTAACATGATATACTCCGGCAGTTCATGTACATGCCAATATAAGCATAGATAAATAGTCTTCATTATAGACCTATAAAGAAACAATAGGATGACGCCGGAGGAATCATAGAACAACTGGAGAGAGAAGGTGAGAGGGTCAAAAGTCATACTGCATGATTAGAAATGAATGGAAGGTATCTAACAGACCAGTGAAGCTTAAGGGTCAGAGAGGAAAATTTATAGACGATAGAACACAAAATATGACATGAGCCAATAGTGCAAAGAAAACACTAGATGTTGTATGAGTGCAATGAAAGAGAAGTGGGATCCCATGTGGGTACCACAGACGCCCCGCTGTACCGTGGTCTCAAGAAAATAAAAGATATATGGTATAACAGCGTCACATATGTACATCAAAGAAAACAAGATAAATGTAAATTCTCATTGAGGCCAAACGGAGCCACACAATTCATATCATGGATCCATCTGGCTTCTAATTTCAACAGGGCTTTTTCTCTATCACCACCTCTTGGTGATAGTGGTATGTGGTCTACCACTTTATATGACAAAGTGGCTAAGGAGTGTCTTAAATCTTTAAAGTGACGGGCCACCGGCTGGTCCGTTTCTCTGCCATTTAGGGCTAGTCTGATCGCTGAGCGATGTTGTGCAATTCTTTCTCGAAATTGGCATATCGTTTTGCCAATGTACACCAGGCCACATTGGCATCTAAGGCATATATCACAAAAGTACTGGTGCACGTAAGAACATGTTTTATGGGGATCCTACGTCCTGAATAAGGGTGTGAGAAATAGTCACCCGTTTCATATAACGACAAGTCACATATATATAAACGTGAACAAGAGAGGACGCTCACTTTAGGATTTAAAGGGGTCCCCTTAATCAGAGAATCATCTATTCGTATATGAACATTCAACTATGTGAAAAAACCATATAACGTATAATTTAAAAATATAAATAAATTTCAAAAAGTGGATCAGTCCTGAATGGATGGTACAATAATGGACAAAGTCCTTTCTCAAGATGATTTCCAAAGGTTTTCTAGAACTCCTTCAACGTAGAGACAAAACTTGAAAATAATATTTCTCCAACTTCCTTTCAGGTCGTGCTGAAATATACCCTCACACCAAAGAATCACCAGAAAAAAAACAGGCCAAAAGGCCATCATTAATATTTAAATATTTATTAAAATGGGTGATTACATAAATGGTGTGAAGTAAACAAACTAGTAAAAGATGGTTATTTGTATCTACAATTAAAGAAAAAAAAACTTTCAAATACATACCACAAATATGGTGTAATGGTGCATATACACGGTCAGATTTTTCCTTCAGATATGAACGATAACGATTTAAAAATCGTTCAGTCGTTCATATCTGAAGGAAAATCTGACATATCTGACATGCCTGAATGATGGACGATCTACAATGCGCGTTCCCGTTTGTCAGATAACGATATCTGACATCTGATGTGTTTGCAGTCAGACTTGGACGATTCCATTCATTTTAATGCAGTCAAAAATCGTTCAATCGTTCAAATCGTTCAAAACTTTGGTAAAATCGTTCATCTGACAAATCTGACAAGTCTGACAAATCTGACCGTGTGTATGCTCCATTAGACCTAGATGAATCCCAGTATATAATTAAGCTAATAACCACACCTTATGGTGGAATAGAAAAAGAGAGATCTTGGTTTGCGACTGGATGACAATTCACCAACAATGACTTACAAAGATCTGGACGAAACGCCATTATCACCCATGTAATCACCCATTTTTTATCTGTTAAGATTTACCCCTGATGATGTCCTTTTAAGGGATAAAACATGTTGGGTTTTATCATTGTCACATTGGGAACCATAAGGTGCATCAGTTGATGTAAAAAGCTTACCTGGCCTTTGTTCATCTATTCTATGTAAGAATATATTTTATAGTTGGTTTACAATTGATTATTAATTTAAATAAATATTTAAATATTAATGGTGGCCTTTTGGCCTATTATTTTTGGGTGATTCTTTGGTGTGAGGGTGTATTTCAGCACGACCTGAAAGGAAGTTGGAGAAAAATTATTTTCAAGATTTGTCTCTACATTGAAGGAGTTCTAGAAAACCTTTGGAAATCATCTTGAGAAAGGGCTTTTTCCATTATTGTATCATCCATCCAGGACTAATCCACTTTTTTTTTTTTTTTAATTATACGTTATGGTTTTTTCACATAGTTGAATGTTCAGATAATACGAATAGGTGGTTCTCTGATTAAGGGGAACCTTTTAAATCATAAAGTGAGCGCTCTCTCTTGTTCACGTTCATTATTTCTCTTAAGCCCTTCTAACGGGGCTAATAGAGAGGAGCAGCCGATTTATAAAATACCATATTAATTGGGTTCATTTTAATTAATTCTTAGCGCATCTTTGGGGCTTTTCGTGTGTATATGTGTATATATATATATATATATATATATATATAAAACATGATTTTCATAATAAATGATGGCTCCATTTTTTTCTCATAGTTATAATAGCAAGACGGACTATCTATGAACTTTACTGTATTATCTGTGTGACAGGCTGCACAAATGGCAATGTAGAGTAGATTTTTATCCCATCTCCCACAAAAAGAAAAAAATTTTTTTAATCAAAATCACAAACTTATATGTGTAACAAATATTCATATACAATGTACATATTGATGCATTATTTTCATTTAGGTATTTATTTTGCAAACTTGTATAGTGTAATAATCTGATACTGCTTGAAACTAAAATCGGGAGAGAATGGTAAAGTAACAGTACATATAAGATTTGTATGGATATAGTCTATGGACAACAAAGGGATCAAGGACAATGCTATTCTCATTGGTACCTCCTCCATTCAGTATAGTATCTGGTGTGAAAAGTCATTGTTCTACAGACAGACTGGTTACTTTTACAACAAAATCACATTATGTTGTATCTCCAATCAGTGTCTTTAGATATGACATGTTTGTTCCGGTCAGGAGGAGGAGATCGCTAACTGTGTCATGGGCTAGAAGATGACTGATCCCCACTTAATATCATTTCTTTCAGATGCACCATCAGATTCTTTTCCTCCTCAGTAAGACTGTCTTCTTCTCTGGATTCCCATCTGTTGAAAAGAAAAACATATGTAAAGTTGTGAGCACATTTAATGCTTGCTATAAGATCTTAACTAATTATTAATCATTTTCTTTCATACAGTATGTTAGTTAGTATGGAGTTGACTAAATTACCCTACAGTCATATGTCATGTTCTAGCTAAGCATTTTATATGTTGTAATACGTCATGTAATAACTGCACTAGTTACCATGTACAGTACAGTGCTTTGAGATCATGCTAACTACTGAATATTCTCCCCACTGTCTTGTGCCAATGCCATGCATTACATTGCCCACCTGGCTGTACCTGAGATATGACATCTTGTGTGTGTACGGTACAGTGCCAGGCCTAGCAAGCTTATCATCCTCAGCCAATAATATATGCTCTATAGTTACTTTAGAAGTGCATCAGGAACTGGCTCACACTTAGGAGCGCATCATTGTGGTTACTATGTTGGGTAGCACTTCCAGTACTTAGGATAAGAATAATGACTGCCTCGTAATGTATGGGAGAAAATGACATTCAACCATATGCTATTATACACTACCAGATTTTCAGACTGGACAGATGTCTGACAGGTAATTGTATAGTGTATGCCCAGCATTAGTGAGACCCCACCTAACAGTCAGTTCTAGATGATTGTAATGTGAACCTGGTCTTGTGCACACCCCAAATAAATGAAATATCGGCTTCAGTCTTCCAGCTTCCGCTTTGGCTGCTCTTCTGTCTGCCCCCATATTACCGGGTACTTACCTGGCCTGTTAGCTGACCCTACTTTGCTAACATCCACTGTGTAACAAATATTGGGCTTGACTTTGGATCACATTTCTATGTCACTTCTTGCTGCTATTGCACTGAGTGCATCTGATTCACTGGCTGTTAGATTCTTGTATGCTGGTCATCTCTGAGCTGTGCAACATTTCTGTACAGTCTATGGGGAAAATTCATTTGGGGCCAGGCAGTTGCGGATTTACTGCTAGGCAACACGGGCGGCCGCTTAGGGCCCGGCGGGTCCCAGGGGGTCCACCAACAGGACTGTATAATGGAGGCTTGTATTATAAAGTACCGGCCCCGGCAGACTGTCAGCACATTGGACAGCTGCCAGATGCCACTCTGGTTCACTCCTCTCCCCTGCACTGTGTGCTGCGTGTGATGTCTCACGCACAGTGAGAGAAAAGCTAGGAGAAGCGAAGGTGCGCGTACAAAGAGGGTACATTACAAAAATAGAAGGTAAGGCCTGTGCAAGACAAAGTCCTGTGTCATCCCCCCCCCCTCGCAGCTACCCTGACCCCCCACCCCGAGCCCAGAATCCCTCTCCTCACTGCTGTAACACTGTATTGGTTTTCACAAAGTTTGTTGCTTCAGTGTTTTTAGTCCTTTTTGTGAGATGTTACTATGGTATACTGAAGTAAAATTACAAGCATTTCATAAGTGTCAAAGGCTTTTATTGACAAATACATTAAGTTTATGCAGAGTCAATATTTTCAGTGGTGACCTTTCTTTTTCGAGACCTCAGAGTTTGTCAGAATTTGTGGGTTTTTGTTTGTCCACCCGCCTCTTGAGGATTGACCACATGTTCTCAATGGGATTAAGGTCTGGGGAGTTTCCTGGCCATGGACCCAAAATTTTGATGTTTTGTTACACTTAGTTATCACTTTTGCCTTATGGCAAGGTGCTCCATCATGCTGGAAAAGGCATTCTTCGTCACCAAACTGTTCTTGGATGGTCGGGAGAAGTTGCTCTTGGAAGATGTTTTGGTACCAGTCTTTATTTATGGCTGTGTTCTTAGGCAAAATTGTGAGTGAGCCCACTCCCTTGGCTGAAAAAAACCCACACATGAATGGTCTCCGGATGCTTTACTATTGGTATGACATAGTACTGATGGTAGTGCTCACCTTTCCTTTTTCAGCCAAGCGTTTTTCCAGATGCCCCAAACAATCTGAAAGGGGATTCATCAGAGAAAATAACTTTAACCCAGTCCTCAGCAGTCCAATCCCTGTACCTTTTGCAGAATACCAGTCTGACGCTGATGTTTTTCCTGGAGAGAAGTGGCTTCTTTGCTGCCCTTCTTGACACCAGGCCATCCTCCAAAAGTATTCGTCCTGTGTCATGACAACAGTAAAGCATCCTGAGACCATTCATGTGTGGGGTTGCTTCTCAGCTAAGGGAGTGGGCTCACTCACAATTTTGCCTAAGGACACAGCCATGAATAAAGAATAGTACCAAAACATCCTCCAAGAGCAACTTCTCCCAACCATCCAAGAACAGTTTGGTGACGAACAATGCCTTTTCCAGCATGATGGAGCACCTTGCCATAAGGCAAAAGTGATAACTAAGTGGCTCAGGGAATAAAACATCGAAATTTTGGGTCCAAGGCCAGGGAACTCCCCAGACCTTAATCCCATTGACAACTTGTGGTCAATCCTCAAGAGGCGGATGGACATAAAACCCCACAAATTCTGAAAAACTCCAAGTATTGATTAGGCAAGAATGGGCGGCCATCAGTCAGTATGTGGCCTAGAAGTTGATTGACAGCATGCCAAGGCATATTGCAGAGGTCTTGAAAAAGAAGGGTCAACACTGCAAATATTGACTCTTTGCATAAACTTAATGTAATTGTCAATGAAAGCCTTTGACACTTACGAAATGCTTGTAATTTTACTTCAGTATACCATAGTAACATCTGACAAAAAGGTCTAAAAAAACTGAAGCAGCAAACTTTGTGAAAACCAATACTTGTGTCATTCTCAAAACTTTTGGCCATGGCTGTAGTCCCGGCCGCGGGGGGTTGTGGTGACGACCCAGGACTCTGTATTACCAGATGACTGCACAGTTGACTAGTATGGTCTTATTTACTATACTCGTGGAGTGGATTTTTGAGCTTAAATTCCAGGTATTAAAATAAGATAGCAATTAGTACTAGAGGGGAGCATGGACAAGTGTAGGGGTCTGGCAGTGAATACCGGGTTCATCTAAAGAAGCTTTGCGGTGACACGTGATGGGAGAATGGCCACAACTCCTTGGCAGACCCAGGTCAGGCAGGCGACAATGGGGTACAAAGGGTTCTGAGGAGCACCAAGGTGAGCGTGCTGCTGGGCAGCTGCCAAGTATGCAAACAAGTGGATTAACAAGGCCCTCCCAAGGGACCCCCCTCTGGTAAGCCCACCGTCACCTGGACCTGATTCAGTCCCCGTACTGCGGCTCACTGCACATATGTATGGCATCATGACGTAATTGCACACGACTCTACCGTTCCCTGTGTTCTGCCGCCGCATCTGAGGAGCGGGAGCAGGGTTATGGGTAGTGTAGTGTGTGTGTGGGGAGGGGGAGCAGGGTTAGGGGTACTGTAGTGTGTGTAGGGAGCGGAAGCAGAGGTAGCGTAGTGTGTGCAGGGAGCGGGTCTTACCAAGACCTTCTTGCTGGGTAATAATCTTTATTGTTCAGCATGCAATCACTGGGAGATTGTGGAATGAGAATATAAGTGCAAAGAGAATTTGTATTGGATTTTGTGTGCCTTTGTTTTTGGTAACTTAAGCAGCAAAAAGCTCTGTTGTTGTACTTTCATTATAGATTATTATGATTTAAAAGTAGGGATGTGCATGCTCGAATAGGTTCGAATTTGCACGCCGAGTTCGGATTTTTCCCTCTAAAAAACGGGACTCAAAAAGAGGCAAAACGTCATCTTGCATGGACTTTTGTCTAGGAATGATGATGTTTGTCCATGCAAGATGACGTTTTTTTTCTGAGTCCCGTTTTTTGGAGGGAAAAATCCGAACTCGGCGTGCAAATTCGAACCTATTCGAGCCTGCACATCCCTATTTAAAAGTGAATAGCTTCTTAAAAATGAAACTTGGAAACACTTTGTAGCTTTTACACTTTATGTCAGAGGCCCTAATTCATTCAATTTAATGTAGACATTGGAGAATATACTGCTACAAGCCCTTTCTTGGTGTTCAGCCGTACGTCCAAATGTGCAAGGACTGAGACACCCACTTTGAGCATGTTCCCATCAGTCACACTAAGCAGGAGTAGTGGTCTGTTTCATAATACTTATGCAATACAAAAAGAATCATACCAGAGGGCTCATTGTCTCATTGTCACTGCAAATGCTTATCTCAGTCAGTAGTAGCTACAGCTCTTTCTCTCCTTGGTGTGGTCCCTGATACACAATACATCCGTACATTGTGATCAGCTGTCTGCCTCTGAAATGATTAGTATCTGAGAACTAGAATAACATTTCCAACAAAGGTGATCCTGTAATTTGATGCACACTGGGTAATATGTTGTAGGCACAGAAAACAGACAAGAACACCCCGACAGTTTATTATGTTGTTTTTGCAGCAGCCGTGCTATGTGATTACATTATGGACGGCTTGTCCTTGTCACATTGACAAAATTTGATGTTTAAAATATATATGCTGTATTTCATGTCAATTGGCAGTCTGTTTAAAGTCTTCAGTTTCCTCTTTAAACCTTATTCCTTTCCAGACTAATGGGGCTGTCAGTTTGTCAGGAGTAGCCTATTGTGTTTAATATCAGCAAGTAGTCCCTAAAGGGAACAGGTGCATTGTATGAGACAACAGTGACTATACTGACCACTAATACAATGCGCTCAAGCTGTAGATGGCCAGAGATGATCTTACCCTGCCTTATTCTGCTGAGGTACACAGGGCGATTAAAGCAATCAGAGTTTGTCATTTCCAAGACTCCAACCTTTAAACTCTAAAACACCTTATGGGACTTATCCAAACTTAGGTAAATGCAAAGGGATCTAAATCTGTTTTTTTGGCCCTGAACAATACTTGTAATTGTATATAGCTACCTGCATTTTATGCTCTTTCATTTGAACGACAACTAAAATTTGTTTTTGAACTTGTGTATAATATTTAGGTGTAACTAAAGAAGATGGTAGTTTATATATTTATTTATGTACCTAATAAATGTTTAGACTTCTAAATCGATTATGCGTATTCTTAAATACTGTACTTATCATCAGGGCTTTAATCAGGGGGTGTGAGTGGTACCGTCAAGCAGAGCCCTAGGGGGCAGCACTGTCACCTCTCATATTGCATTTACACATGGAGCGATCCGCCCCACAATTTCTGATGGCAGCCCTGAAAACAGCCACTAATTCCCGACCAAGGTGTTACCAGCACACCTCGAGCACCTTTGTTGGTGAGTATACCATACATGGATCTCCCTGCTGCTGATATTTGCTGCATATACACCACAAGTAACACTCTTCCTATATCTTCAGTTTGTGATCTACACTGCCGGCACCAGGCTTGTGCACGGCTGTTCTCCTGCTGCAGCTTCACCATTGCTCTGCTACATCTAGAGCTGCATAATTATTGTGTATCATCACTGCAGCCATTGGTTTCACACTGTATTTGGCAGTGGCACCTGGATAACAGTGGTACAACAGGATTGGTACCTCTTCATTATCGTACGAGACAAATCAGATTTCTCATGTTCCTCCCCCAGGAGACCACACTCCTTTTTCGGGCGTGCATCTTAAATTCCTACTTACAAAATGGGGGGGGGCATCAATGCTCTTTTTGGCCCAGGGCACCATAAAGTCTAGTTACAGCTCTGATCTATAGAATAACTGAATTATGCACTTTAACAGTAACATATACATTCCCAAAGATAGACCTATGAGACATGCTTGAATAAGCAATTTTGTCCTTGATAACTCTCAGAAATATGCAGGACTCCTAGAGCACACAACACAAGCTGACTGTGGGGGTGATGTATAAGCAGTAATGAGGGGAGAGGTGGACCAGTGGAGAAGGTGCCAAACGCATCCAATAAGCTATGTCTCTTAAATTGGGACAGTTAGGAGGTATTCTGTCACCCACATGTGACCGTGTTACCAAATATCAGCGCTGTAACATGGTTAAATAGCACTCTATGCTGGCAGTGATCTTGGCTGTATGGAGTCGTTTTAGACACCCTGCTAGCCAGAAAGCAAGAGCCATGAGATGGTGAGGGTGCTGCCCACAGAGTCCTGTGCTCTGTACCAGTCTCACACCCCTAGTTACAGCCCCGCCAAATATCCTTCCTGTACTAAAATCCTGTACTCCCTGTTCCTATGGAATCGGTATGAAATACCGCCGGCCGCATGGTGCCTAACCCTAACCCTCCCTCTCCCTAGCCTAACCCTCCTGGGGGGGTGCCTAACCCTAACACCCCCCCCCCCCCCCCCGCGCGCGGCAGTCCACTCGCGGCGTCCGGCATCCCTTCGATCGGGATGCCGTGCGCCTGTCTCCCGGCGTCGGGAAAATAACAGGCGTCTAGATATAGACGCCTATCATTTAACCCACGCTGGGATAAAGCAGTTGGGAAGTCGGCTGTCGGGATCACGTCAGCCGGTTTCCCGATTGCATCCCGTTCCTATCACTGGACTGCCTAATAAAGGGCCAAGCACAGGTACATTATGTCAGTGAGTAGAATATATGCATAGATACTTCTTTCAGGAGAGACTTATCTCCATATCCACTGGAGTGTCCAGAGACCAATCAATTCTACCTATTATGTACATGTAAATGTTATGAAATATTCAAATTTGAATCAAAACGCTACTTTTACATATACAAATAATGTCAGTTCATCATTGCAATGTATTTCATTAGGAACACTAGCAGAAAAAGCTTGCTACTTAATAATATTCAGTGTTTTGCAAAAATGAAAAGTAGGCAGAAAAGTCGTCTTGGGCGCTATGAGAGTTGAGGATACAAAATTAACTGAACAATAGTTCTATCTTACTTCATATAAGTTGGAAAATGATCTTCAGTGTCTGCACCCAGATTCTTTGTTTTCCATGCCTAGATTAATAACTGTCATACCACACAGAGGATCAAATGTAGCACAGTGTTTCTATGCAATGGCCGCGTGATTCTTTATGCCTATGGGTCCAAGTAAAATGGAAAGGTCAGCATAGGGTGCCAAAAACACACTATGCGAGCACTGGGATCCGGGAGGGCGGCTTACTCTGCCAATGGGGCAACTCCTGAAATTGCGAAATTCATAAGTGTACCGGACATTCCATAAGAGTAAGCAAGTATGCCTTTTGGTTCCCTTTAGTTCTTTACTTTGTGACCTTTTCCACATTTTGAAGTCAAAGATTCTACTGGCGTGAAATGGTTGAAGACAGGGAGTCTACTGTAGATTGGTAAGTAATCAGCCCCACACAATCCCAGGAGAGAAGACAAGCATGCCTTTAGTGTTATGATGGGTTATGCCTGCATCAGTTGCCCCTGGACCAAATCGTGGGCATTCGGGTCATATGTAAAAAGTGATTGATATCTATGTAAATAGATCTATGGTCACAGGTCTTTCCTGCATGAAAGAGGTGATCTCAGTTTCATTAGACCTGGGTCAACAGTACAATAAATAGTAAGCAATGTAGCTAAAGGTAACATTTAACTAGGGGTGAGCGGGTTCGGATTTCTGAAATCCGAACCCCCCCGAGCCCCCCCGATCCGAGGCCGATCCGAGTCAGGCTCGACTTTTCCCGCCTGACTCGGATCTGAAATCGAG
Source organism: Taudactylus pleione (assembly GCA_031769625.1). Taxonomy (NCBI): domain Eukaryota; kingdom Metazoa; phylum Chordata; class Amphibia; order Anura; family Myobatrachidae; genus Taudactylus; species Taudactylus pleione. The sequence goes on along the minus strand of JAUIMM010000368.1, from coordinate 8,137,791 downwards.
GCAAAACGTCATCATCCTGCCTTCCGGGTCTCGCGGGTTTTGGATCCTATATAAGGTACCCGCGTCGGCGCCATTTTCTCACTTGGCTGTGGACAGTGAAGAGGGAGGGTGGGAGTTAGGGCTGGCTGGGCTGTGTAGTGTAGTGTAGTGCAGAGTAGTGTTGTGTTGTGCTGTGCTGTGCTGCTGTTGTCCACTACTTCAAAGTCCATAGGGGCTGGCTGTGTTGTGCTGTGCTGCTGTTGTTAATAGGGGCTGTGTCCACTACTTCAAAGTCCATAGGGGCTGGGTGGACTGTGTTGTGCAGTCAGTTCTCCATAGGGGATGTGTCCACTCCAAAGTCCTGTGCAGTGTCCCAGTCCTAAAGGGGTGCTGTAGTGTTGTCCAGGGGGTGCTCTGTCCATCAGGGGTGCTCCCCCCAAGTGCTAAAAAAATTATATTTTTTCTGTGTTTGTGAATTGTGTGCGCAGTAGCCGCACGTGCATCAACAAAGTAGTGCCAAGCGTGCGCCTGTGTCATAAGTAAAGGGCCAGCTGGCTTGACCGTTAAAGGGTGCTGTAACCCCCAAAGTACACTCCAGTCCAAACCAAAAAAAAATAATATTTTCTGTGTTTGTGAATTGTGTGCGCAGTAGCCGCACGTGCATCAACAAAGTAGTGCCAAGCGTGCGCCTGTGTCATATGTAAAGGGCCGACTGGCTTGACCGTTAAAGGGTGCTGTAACCCCCAAAGTACACTCCAAACCAAATAACAAAATATTTTTTCTGTGTTTGTGAATTGTGTGCGCAGTAGCCGCACGTGCATCAACAAAGTAGTGCCAAGCGCGCGCCTGTGTCATAAGTAAAGGGCCGGCTGGCTTGACCGTTAAAGGGTGCTGTAACCCCCAAAGTACACTCCAAACCAAATAAAATATTTTTTCTGTGTTTGTGAATTGTGTGCGCAGTAGCCGCACGTGCATCAACAAAGTAGTGCCAAGCGTGCGCCTGTGTCATAAGTAAAGGGCCGTCTGGCTTGACCGTTAAAGGGTGCTGTAACCCCCAAAGTACACTCCAAACCAAATAAAAAAATATTTTCTGTGTTTGTGAATTGTGTGTGCAGTAGCCGCACGTGCATCAACAAAGTAGTGCCAAGCGTGCACCTGTGTCATAAGTAAAGGGCCGTCTGGCTTGACCGTTAAAGGGTGCTGTAACCCCCAAAGTACACTCCAGTCCAAACCAAAAAAATATATATTTTCTGTGTTTGTGACTTGTGTGCACTGTGGCTGCACGTGCATCAACAAAGGAGCAGCGCCAAGCGTGCGCCTGTGTCCCATAAGTAAAGAGCCGGCTGGCTCATTTCTTAAAGGGTGGTGTAACCCACAAAGTGCACTACTCTCCAGCAAAAAGAAAAAAATATTTTCTGTGTTTGTGTGCGCTTTAGCCGCATGTATATATCAATATAACATAAATGGAGGACCAAACTTTCTCTGATAAAAATAAAATACGGAAAGATCAAGAACCACTTCCTCCTAGTGCTGTTGCTGCTGCTGGGAGTTGTTCATCATCCCAGAGAGGAAGTAGGAACACCACCACTTTTACTAAACAATTGACCCTCCAACAGTCCCTAGCGATGAGGATGAAGTACGACAGCAGTCATCCTGAAGCAAAACGTATAACTGAGGCCTTGACTGCTATGTTGGTGTTAGACGTGGGTCCGGTATCCGCCATTAGTGCAGTGGGATTTAGACAATTGATGTAGGTAGTGTGTCCCCGGTTCCAAATCCCGTCTAGATTCCACCTGCATCCTCAAAGCAGCAGCGACAAGCGTGCGTCTGTCTGTTAAAGGGTGGTGTAACCCTCAAAGTGCGCTCCACAAACAATAAAATAATTCTTATTTTTTTTTCTGTCTTTGTGAAATGTGTGGGCTGTAGCCGCACCTGCATCCTTAAAGCAGCAGCGACAAGCCTGCGTCTGTCTGTTAAAGGGTGGTTTAACCCTCAAAGTGTGCTCCACAAACAATAAAAATATTCTTCTTTTTTTTACTGTCTTTGTGAAATGTGTGGGCTGTAGCCGCACCTGCATCCTTAAAGCAGCAGCGACAAGCGTGCGTCTGTCTGTTAAAGGGTGGTGTAACCCTCAAAGTGCGCTCCACAAACAATATAAATATATATTTTTTTTTTCTGTCTTTGTGAATTGTGTGGGCTGTAGTCGCACTTGCATCCTCAAAGCAGCAGCGACAAGCGTGCGTCTGTCTGTTAAAGGGTGGTGTAACCCTCAAAGTGCTCCAAAAAATAAAAAATATTTTTTTTATGTGTTTGTGACTTGAGTGCGATGTAGCCGCACGTGCAGCAACACAGTAGCAGCGCCAAGCGTGCGCCTGTGTCATAAGTCAAGGGCCGGTTTGGACATCTGGTCCGGACTGAAGGACGTGCCAACAATTTCTGACAAGTCTACTGTCACTGCATATGATACTGTCCTCAAAGCAGCAGCGACAAGCGTGCGTCTGTCTGTTAAAGGGTGGTGTAACCCTCAAAGTGCGCTCCACAAACAATAAAAAAATTCTTATTTTTTTTTCTGTCTTTGTGAAATGTGTGGGCTATAGCCGCACCTGCATCCTTAAAGCAGCAGCGACAAGCGTGCGTCTGTCTGTTAAAGGGTGGTGACACCCTCAAAGTGCGCTCCACAAACAATAAAAATATTCTTCTTTTTTTTTATGTCTTTGTGAAATGTGTGGGCTGTAGCCGCACCTGCATCCTTAAAGCAGCAGCGACAAGCGTGCGTCTGTCTGTTAAAGGATTACATCAGTGACAGCATCCAAGTAGGCATGTCAGACAGTCCGTACCTGTACTGGCAGGAAAAAGAAGCAATTTGGAGGTCCCTGTACAAACTGGCTCTATTTTACCTGAGTTGCCCCCCCTCCAGTGTGTACTCCGAAAGAGTGTTTAGTGCAGCCGGGAACCTTGTCAGCAAAAGGCGTAGGAGGTTGCTTCCACAAAATGTGGAGAAGATGATGTTCATAAAATTAATTATCAACTCTTCCAGGGAGACCAGCCTCCAGAACGTACAGAGGGACCTGTGGTTGTGGATTCCAGCGGGGACGAATTAATACTCTGTGAGGATGAGGATGTACACAACACTGAAGAGGGTGAGGAATCGGAGGATGATGATGACATCTTGCCTCCGTAGAGCCAGTTTGTGCAGGGACAGATTAATTGCCAGCTTGTTTTGTGGGGGCCCAAACGAACCAATCATTTCAGCCACAGTCGTGTGGCAGACCCTGGCGCTGAAATGTTTGGTTTGTTAAAGTGTGCATGTCCTGTTTATACAACATAAGGGTGGGTGGGAGGACAATTCCATCTTGCACCTCTTTTTTTTCTTTGAATTATGTACTGTTTGGGGCCTAGTTTTTCAAACTGCCATCCTGTCTGCCACTGCAGTGTCACTCCTAGATGGACCACGTGTTTGTGCCGCCCACTCGTATCTCTTAGCATAGTCATCCAGCTACCTCGGTGCAACCTTTTGGATATAAAAACACTATTGTGAGGTGTGAGGTTTCAGAATAGACTGGAAATTAGTGGAAATTAAGGTTATTGAGGTTAATAATAGCATAGGAGCAGAAAAACACACAAATTCTGTGATTTTAGCTGTTTTTATGCTTTTTTAAAAAAAAAAATACAGATCCAAAACACAAAACCCAGAACCCAAAACACGGAAGGGTGGTTTTGGCAAAACCAATCCAGATCCAAAACACGAAGAAAGATCCAGATCCAAAACCAAAACACGAAAAGTGGCCGGTGCACACCCCTACATTTAACAAATGGTGCTATGGGCAACATCTTCACTTCTAAAGACCCGCACTTTAGTAAATATATCCCTGACTCTTCAGGCTCAGCGGGGACCTACAGGCACTCCCTGGCATTTACTGGGGCCTCACACATGAATAAATTTTTAAAGTGGATCTTTTCAACTGCGTGCTTGAAATTGGAGACTTTGGAAACCAATTTCCATGTGGAGGAAATACATAAAATACGGGAAATGGTAAATATAAACTATATTAAACCATATTTACACCTTGATTGGATGCAATGCTGATGCATGGTTACATATAACGAACATAAGCAGTTCTGCTTAATACCACAACTGAACTAACACCATCAACATAGTTTTATGTATTTCTACATATTAAAGATGCATACCCCTCCTTTTTTGCACAGTAAATTAGAATTTACATTGTACATTATTTTATACATTGATTTCTGTGGTTACAGACTGCATAGAAGAGAAATACACTATGTACGCAAAAGTGATTGGACACCCCCGCACAAGAGAAATGTATACCATGCATACCATTGCACACGGGTTCCATATGGCCACTAATGTGGTGGTTTCGAACACTTCGTGCGGAGGACCATGCACTTGCAGTTCTACTGAAACAACAAATGTTTTTATCAGGACGACAATGCCACCTGTCATGTTTCCAGGCTATGCTGGACTGGTATAAAGAAGATTCTGTAACCCGGATGGACTGGCCAGCTCAGAGTCCAGATCTTAACCCCATTGAGAACCTCTGGAACGAATTGGAGAGACGGGTGCATTCTAGGCCGACTTGACCATCTTCAGTGTGACAGTTGGTCACTGTACTTAATGCGGAATGGCAAAACATACCACCTGCTGTTGTCCAGGAACGGTATACAATTGGGAAACTGGCTGCCTTAATACCAACAGCCGGCTTCCTGACTGTCATATCCTGGTGAGTGTGAAATGCCGGGCGTCTATATCTAGACGCCTGCCATTTCCCCGACGCCGGGGGCAGACAGCCGCGGGGGAAAGGGTTAGGTTTAGGGCACCCGGGGGGGACGTAGGGCTAGGCACCCCCCCGGGAGGGTTAGGCTAGGGGGAGGGAGGGTTAGGCACCCCTGGGGGGGACTTAGGGTTAGGCACCCCCCGGGGGACTCAGGTTTAGGCACCGGGGAAGGGGGGGTTAGGGTTAGGCACTTAGAGGGGGGATTAGGGTTAGGCACTTGGGGAGGAGGTTAGGGTTAGGCACCCCTAAGGAGGGTTAGGGGGTTAGGTTAGGTTAGTTTATACTTACCTTAGGGACGATCGGGATTTCCAGCGCTGTCGGGCTTACGCTGCCGGGAACTCTGCTTTTGTCGGCCAGGCGCTGCCGGGAATGCGGCCGGCGGTATTTCATACCGAGTCCCCAGGAACTTGTGGAGAGTTTGCCAAGAAGGGTGTCTGCAGTAATCACTGCACGTGGTGGACCTACAAAGTACTGATGCCAATAAAATCTTGTTGTTCTATTTGCTGTCAGTGTCCAATTACTTTTGTCGACATAGTGTAAAAGCAATTATACTGTAAGTAAAAATGTTATTAATTTGTTATTGGTCTCAAATGTACTTTTATTGATTATGAACATTTGTGGATGTAAATAAATATATACAGTCAGGTCCATAAATATTGGGACATTGACAGAATTTTCAGATTTTGGCCTCTATACACCACCACAATGGTTTTGAAATTAAACAAACAAGATGTGCTTTAACTGCAGATTTAATTTGAGGGTAATTACATCCAAATCAGGTGAACGGTGTAGGAATTACAACAGTTTCAATATGTGCCTCCCACTTTTTAAGGGGCCAAAAGTAATGGGACTATCATCTCAAAAGCTATTTCATGGACAGGTGTGGGCTATTCCCTCATTATTTCATTATCAATTAAGCAGGTAAAAGGTCTGGAGTTGATTCTAGGTGTGACATTTGCATTTGGAATCAGTTGCTGTCGACTCTCAATATGAGATCCAAAGAGCTGTCACTATCAGTGAAGCAAGCCATCATTAGGCTGAAAAATCAAAACAAACCCATCAGAGAGATAGCAAAAACATTAGGTGTGGCCAAATCAACTGTTTGGAACATTCTTAAAAAGAAAGAACGCATTGGAGAGCTCAGCAACACCAAAAGACCCAGAAGACCATGGAAAACAACTGTGGTGGATGACAAAAGAATTATTTCTCTGGTGAAGAAAAACCCCTTCACGACAATTGGCCAAATCAAGAACACTCTCCAGGAGGTAGATGTATATGTGTCAAAGTCAACAATGAAAAGAAGAGTTCACAAGAGTGAATATAGAGGGTTCACCACAAGATGCAAACCATTGGTGAGCCACAAAAACAGGAAGACCAGATTAGAGTTTGCCAAACAACATCTAAAAAAGCCATTTCAGTTCTGGAACAACATCCTATGGACAGATGAGACAAAGATCAACTTGTACCAGAGTGATGGGAAGAGAAGAGTATGGAGAAGGAAAGGAACTGCTCATGATCCAAAACATACCACCTCATCAGTGAAGCATGGTGGTGGTAGTGTGGGCATGTATGGCTGCCAATGGAACTGGTTCCCTTGTATTTATTGACTGCTGACAAAAGCAGCAGAATGAATTCTGAAGTGTTTTGGGCAATATTATATACTCATACTCAGTCAAATGCTTCAGAACTCATTGGACGGCGCTTCACAGTGCAGATGGACAATGACCCGAAGCATACTGCAAAAGCAACCAAGGAGTTTTTTAAGGCTAAAAAGTGGAATGTTATGCAATGGCCAAGTCAATCCCCTGACCTGAATCCGACTGAGCATGCATTTCACTTGATGAAGACAAAACTGAAGGGAAAATACCCCAAAAACAAGCAGGAACTGAAAACATTTGCAGTAGGGGCCTGGCAGAGCATCACCAGGGATGAAACCCAGCGTCTGGTGATGTCTATGCGTTCCAGACTTCAGGCTGTAATTGCCTGCAAAGGATTTGCAACAAAGTATTAAAAAGTGAATGTTAGATTTAGGATTGTTTAGTTTGTCCCATTACTTTTGGCCCATTAAAAAGTGGGAGGCACATATAGAAACCGTTGTAATTCCTACACCGTTCACCTGATTTGGATGTAATTACCCTCAAATTAAATCTGAAAGTCTGCAGTTAAATCACATCTTGTTTGTTTCATTTCAAAGCCATTGTGGTGGTGAATAGAGCCAAAATCTGAAAATTCTGTCAATGTCCCAATATTTATGGACCTGACTGTATCTTTTAATTCAGCAGTAAAATTACAGCACTCTTGACTACCAGTCCTGTCAAGGTATATGGTAACTTGTTTATTGGTCCTGTGTCCTTCATATATAACAACAAACATCAAAATAGTAAAGTGGATATTATTATTACTATTGTTTATTTATACAGCACCAGGGCTGAGCTGTACAGAGAATATCATTCATATCACTCCTTGCCCCATTGGAGCTTACAGCATACTTGCCTACTCTCCCGGGACGGTCGGGAGCCTCCCCAAAATCGGAGGCCGCTCCTGGCCCCCGCAAGAGTAGCAAGTCTCCCGGAATGGTCGCCGCCTCCATGCCCCCTAATGTCCGCACCAACTTAGTGAGCTAAAGTGGGCTGTCCGGGGGGGGACAGATGACACGATTATCACTGTTATTGATTGATAACATTATCATTGATATTGTCATTATCGCGTCATTGCAGCTCCGCACCCTACTTTACATTACCGGAAATATCAACATTTTAAAGTGGGGGAGGGGCCACAATCGCAACGACACTGCTCACTTTAGCTGCCCCCACGCCCCCTGCTGCACAGACCTGGCTGTCCCCACCCGGAGGAGGCTGCCGGAAAGTCAGTAAGTATGGCTCACAGTCTTAGAGGCAATGTAAAAAGCAGTGAAATGAGTGAAGATGTGGACTAGTGGAGAAGTTGCCCATAGCAACCAATGAGCTTCGAGGTAGCATTTATCAAGTACATATTATAAAATGATAGGTAGAAGCTGATTGGTTGCTATGGCCAACTTCTCCACTGCTTACATTAACCCCTACATTCCCTAAAGCACACACATACAGTACACAGATTATAATATGTCAGCTGACTATCAGGATATGCATCATAACAATATATATAAATAAGTTAAATATTATCATATTCGTAATCTATGGGCATTTTCCTTACATACTTTGCATACGCATATAATGCAACCATAAAGTGCCTCAGACTTTTCAAGGTAACTACGGAGTTCCAGGGTGCCACCTCTAGGAAATTATTGTAAACCCATAAATTACTTTAAAAAACACAGTAGATTAAGAAGCTTTTTACATTATGTGTCAGGAAATATGAAGCATATTTGGCCCATGGCTGCTGTCTCCTATGTATAGAGCCACAATAGGACCAATTATCTAGTAGGCTGTACATTTTACTGGATTACTTAGGATTACTCAGTGTCATCAGATATCATTCTCACTGTAATTTGTAAAACAGTGTGATAAATAGTGAGGAATAATAATGTTCAGGTAGAGATAAAACATCCTGTTAATAGTTCATTTCCCAAGCGTACCAGCCATGCCCTCAAACCATTTAGTAAAGTCAGTTCTTTACAGCAACTCTGTGAAATGCTAAGATGTTACACTTTCATATTGAAATCATAGCCAGATCACATTTCGGCAAGCTGAGCGGAGAACCTTGTTCGCCAACAGAAAATGCAATTTGTAAGGGGAAAACAATCAAAGCACTGGGTAAAGATGATACCTTTGTTGGCCATATGGTATAATCAGATGGAAGCTTTCTAGAGAGTTCATGTCATTTCCTCAGGCATCTATTTATCAGTGCGTCTGAGAAAGGGTACTAGTGAATGCTTGCCTGGAATGCCACCAACACTGTATAATATTACAGCTCTCTTTATCTTGTCCCTTAACAAAGCTAGTAGCAACTAATTAAACTTGTGTGATGTTTAGAGAATTTACTCCCTTAAACATGGCTTTCCTCAGCAAAACAAAGGAAATTCAGTTGCTTTTTTATTTTTGTGATTACATAAATTTGAACACTTACACTAACTGATTGTATTATATTTTGTGTTTGCTGCACTATCTTAACATTATCAGGTCACTAAAACTCCTTTTCCACTAGCTTGAAAAACTTTTTTTGCACGGGAACGACCGTCAGCCTGGGCTTTTTTTGGCAGTGGAAATGGCTACCTCAAAATAAACCCCGTCGAGTGATCTTGGAATCCAACCCGGGTAGCGACCGATCGGACGACACGGGTTCCGTTTACAGCATGGGGAGATCCGGATTTCTCGGCGCTTGGAGATTGCAGTGTGCACAGGGACCGTTGGACCCGTCTTCAAAATACCAGTTCCGAGCCAGAATTTAGGTGGAAAATGGGTATAAAGAAGGCGATACGTTCAGTATCCCGGCAAAGGGGATGTCGGCACTTAGAATACCGGCGCCGGTATCGCGATACCTGCCACAATCCCGATGCCAGCGTCCCAACCGCCGCCATCTTGAAGGAAAGTAGCAGGGTCGTGGGAAGGGTTAGGTTTAGGGTGCGGAGAGGTTAGCTTTAGGCACTAGGGGGAAGGTTAGGTTCAGGCACCAGGGTGGGAGTGGTAGGGAGAGGGGGAGGATAAGGTTATCTACCGACAGGTGTCGGTATCCTAACCCTGTTGGGATGCCGGCATCAGGATTTTGACCGCTGGGATTCCGAGCACCAGCATCCTGTACCCATCCCATAAAGTAATGTATTATGCAACCAATGTACATAGCATATGTGTGTGTCTGTCTCTCTTTCTATATATATTTATATATATATATATATATAAAGTTAAGTTGTGTTTAGGGACAGCGCACAAATGTAGTGGTTCCCTCAATGGGATGTGTATAGTGTAGTGAAAATATGGGGTATGTAATACAAGTCACTGAGCCTTCATTAAAGGCGGCAGCAGTCTTCTTAGTGTTCCAAATTGATAAAAAGTGATAATTGGTGCTCAAAATGAATGTGCGTACCAAAGGAAAGAACTTTAAAGCTTATCTGGGTTCTAATGATATGGTTCAAATGTGGATGGGTAAATGGGATGTCATCTACTGGAACACCTTTGAAGAGGGCTCGTTCAAGCCAGCGTAGTATGTTTTTATACAGAAATAGCGAGACAGGACTACAATTAGCTGCGTACCATATTTCGTAGTAAACCAAGCATGTAGTATGTGTCACCAAAGTATCTCCCAGTATTCCTTTTCCTCCTCAATAATCCTTGGAGGAGTAAAAGCTGTGCACAAGCTTTGGGATAGACATAAAATAGGTCCCCCGTCAGTGCATTTTATCAAGTAATCCATTTTGTTGGTTTGATAAAACCGTGTACCAGCCTGGCGGCGGCCATTTTACTGGTTTCTATTTAACTTCTGGCATGAATGACAGCTATGAAATAGCACCGTTCCTGTAATACGTGTGTACTGCTGACAATTGATGTTATTTCCAATATTTGACATTACCAATTTGACATTTTTTACATTCTTTAAATTTTTTAGAGATAGTATGGCTGCAGTTTTATAATTTGATTCTTAGACTCTCATTTACCTCTATTTTAAATTTTAATTTTATTTATTTATTGAATATATACGTACTTTTTATGGCCGTATTACTCGTTTTTAGCATAATAGTCATATAATTGTATTGTCATGCATGTGCTCCTGTATTTTATCATGTTGAACCATTCTCTTAATTTATCCCCTTTTTTATATATATATATATATATATATATATATATATATATATATGTATATATAAATATATATATAGATGTATGTATATATTTTATATCTCATGTATTTCTTAATTTTAAATCATTATTATTGCTTAAAATAACTGTTAATATGTTTTATCTTACAAAATGGCTGCTAATGTGTTAATTAACTGTCCCCATGTCTATCTCATAGACAACCAACAAGATGGCCACCGTTACATTCACCATTAAGTAATTAGAAACCAGTAAAATGGCCGTCCAGTAGATGACATCCCATTTACCCATCCACATTTGAACCATATCATTGGAACCCAGATAAGCTTCAAAGTTCTTTCCTTTGGTACGCACATTCATTTTGAGCACCAATTATCACTACACCGAATATACTACACTATCAGACGCATGTCTTTTTTAACCCCCTTTTTCATATATATTTATATATATATACTGTATATCTAACAAGACAATGCATTCCTATCTATGACCTTGGTTAAGTGGAAGATGTTACCAGGACCTCTTAGCACATCGGTAATACCTCTCAGAATGGTCCTTTGCCCATACACCTTACTGTATATACTATGCCGGTAATTATGACCTACAGTACCTGGTACCTGGAAACTGACTTCCACCTAACCAGGATTTCCTCTACCCGACTTACAGGTCCATGTATTAGTACTCCACTTACCATGGAGAAAAAGCAACTCCTGCTTTGCCTGCTATCTTTGTGAGGCAGAAATTGGCTAACGCACTGTGTACTAAAATATCTTCAGTAAGGAGAGTGAACATTATATCTCCCCCTCGGCGGTGACAGCAGAGACGCATTCCACCTGCGCTCTGGACTCACCTTTCTCACGCAACTGCAGTAGGGAGAACTTTTTTGACAATATATGACAGAAAGATTCCTTCCTGCTTGTCACTGGTCTTCAAGTGAGAAAAGGCAGATAATGGCAGCTAGAGGTGACAAAGCCCGCGTTTGAGAAGACAGCTGACGGTAAGTGATCTCTTATCTTAGTAATAGCTGGGTTTCTTAGCAATGCCATAGGAGCCTATGGCAGCACCGATATTCTAGCCAGCTATTAGTGCCGGCAGGCAGATAAATCCCTCTAGTACATATTAAGAAGCAATATGTGCAGGGATTTCTGTTTTTTTTTTTCGTTTGGCCCCCTTATCTCCCCTTAGTACATGGAGCCCTAAGTCTGTTCTGCCACTATAAATAGCCACTGCCAGATACATATCCGATACCCAACACACTTATATGTAGTTTGTATTACTGTAAAATAATTAGTATAAGATGTCTTGTAATTGGTACCAATATTGGGCTTTATATCTATTCATATATACAGTCAGGTCCATAAATATTGGGACATTGACAGAATTTTCATATTTTGTCCTCTATTCACCACCACAATGGCTTTGAAATGAAACAAACAAGATGTGCTTTAACTGCAGACTTTCAGATTTAATTTGAGGGTAATTACACCCAAATCAGGTGAACGGTGTAGGAATTACAACAGTTTCTATATGTGCCTCCCACTGTGAGGTGGCGAATAGCAGAATCGACTTACCTGTATCCACGTGTGCAGGTCCCCAGACGTGTCCCTCCGGCGCTCTGCTCTGTCCTCAGGCCCCGGAGGCTGGTTGGACATGTGTACTCCCCAGCAGAGCACAAGAAAGTTTAGAAAAAGAAAAAAATTATTTTTTTTTCTAATCTGTCATGTGGTCTGCTAGGAAACCACATGACAGACCAGCAGGACGGAGCCGGAGGCTGCTGCGCGGACAGGTAAGTCGGGGGGGGGGGGGTGGGAGGGGTCGGGGGGGGTACACTACCTTAACGCATCTGTAGGGAGTGCTGCGCATGCACTGGTTTTACAGATGTAACAGCGCATGCGCAGCACTGTTTCCAGATGCGATAAGGTAGTGTAGGCAGGGAAAAGTATCTATTTCCCGAAAAGCTGTCATCGCAAAAATGACAGCTTTTCGGAATAGATACTTATGGAGAGGTGGAATGATGAATTCCACCTATAATTAGGTAAAACTCCATGCGAGTTCTAAACCTAATTATCTCCATCAAATTTTTAGGTTTAATGAATAGGCCCCACAATCTGATAGAATCCATCAATAGAATGGTGGAGGATTATTTTAATGACAATGTATACATTAGCTTGTCACGCAGTCCCCTTGAATACTGGGAGGAAGAAAATGTAATTTGGAGTCCCTTTGCTTTACTTCAGCTGCCCAGCCTGTGTGTACTTAGAAAGAGTATTTAGCACAGTCTGGAACCTTGTGAGCAATCAGCGTAAGAGGCTATTTCTTAAAAATGTGGAAAAACTGATGCTAAAAATATTGTGAGAAATACTTTTGTTGCTAAATGCAACTATGGGCCTGATTCATTCAGAGTCACTATTGCGATCACAGCTCCGTAATCGGATGCAGGCCTGCTGCAATAATATGTTAATGTATGCTATCGCTATGCCATCACACTGCCAGCATCGAGACGCCCACTGCCTCCCACTACCGCTATCTCACATCCGTAATACCTTGCAGCCCTGCGTGTACATCAGTAACATTGGGTACCATAAACCCCTCATGGAGAATTACAGCAGCCCTGACCTTATTTAGAAATTGCTAACCTTGTTCCATTCAGTAAGCTGCGTATGCCATCGCAATGGCTAATTCAGGCTTGCCTGCTTATTTAGGCACGGCATTCAAACGGACAGGCACGCCTGCGTTTCTCCAACCACTCCCTCATCACCACCCCCAAATGCTGCCTACCTGCCACTCACTCAGCGATGGCTTACCGTGCAGTGTGATCGCAGTGTAGTCTTCACGCACTGCGATGCATATGCATGCGCAGTACACAACAATCGGCCAACTGTGTCCTTTGTTGCAGTTGCCATCCATAATGAATCAGGCCCTATGTACAGTGGGCCTGATTCAGACCCGCTCGCGAGCGCTGAGCGCTCGCAAGCGGGTCGATGGTGCCCTAGTGCGCATGCGCACGACGGAGGCCGCTCCGTTGTGCGCATGCGCGAGACCCGGCTAGCGACGGGGAAGCCGTCGCTCCGGGTCTCGCACCAAAGGGGGCGTGCTGTCGATGGTGACTGACAGCACGCCCCCTTTGGTGGGCGTGCCGGGGGCTTGGCTGCCAGACAGAGACGTTCCCATGGGAACGCCTACCGTCTGGGTCAGGTCCCACTGACATCACTAGTGATGTCAGTGGGAGTGATTTTGGCCCTGATAGAGCCAAAATCACTACAGGGCTTGCGGTCACCGAGACCCTACCGCAGGGTCTTGTCGCCAGCCCGATGGTCGCGATGGTCTTGATCATCGCGACCATCTTTTTGGCCGCTCGCATATGCTGTGGGTGGTCAAGTTTAGGTAGGAGGGCCCTGATTCAGAGCGAGCGCTCTGGTCAGAGCGTCTGGCTCTGAATCAGGCCCAGAGACTTCTGTAATGCTGGATTCCAGTAGGGATGAGCTAATATTGTGTGATGATAATAATAACACTGATGAGGATGAGGATGATAAAGACATAAGCCCATTGGCAGCTTGTTTTGTGGGGAACCAAACAAAACAAGCACTTCAGCCACAAAAATTACAGTCCCTGGCGCTGAAGTGCTTGTATTGTTAAACTGTGCATGTCCTTTTTAATATACAACAAAAGGGTGGGTGGGAAGGAAAATTCCATTATGCACCACTTTTATTTTCATTGTACTTTACTGGGCTGTACTTTACTAGGGCATTGTTGATGGTCTTCTGGTTTGCAAGGCCCACTGATTCTCTGTTCATATAATCAATAATCAACCAGTCAAATCAGTCAATGCATGTTTTACTTGGCTTTCACACTACATGTTTGCCAGGCCCAAGTATCTGGTTTTCTTCTTTTTATAGTTATAACTGCTTCTCTTTTTGTATAATCATTAATCAATCAATGGCATGCTTTACCTGGCTTCCACACTACATGCTTGCCAGACCAATGTCTCTGTTTTTTCTTTTCTTTATACAGTAGTTATAACTGCTTCTCTGTTCGTATAATTAATCAATCAATCAATTTTTTAACTGTCTTCCACTTCATAAATAGCATTAAATACTCTACCTCCATTTCCCTGTAATGGCCTTGGGCCTCTGATATAGTTCTCAATTAATGATATTCTATAGCATTGTATAGTTTTATATTAAGCTGCCACTGCATTGCCACTATGTTTCCTAGATATTCTATATTCTTTTAAACTGCCATGTGTTTGTGCCGCTGCTGTAGCTTAGTTTAGCCTGTCAGCTCACTGCAGCCTTTGGTCAATATTAGTGAAAACAATATTGTGAACTGTGATGTGGTCATAATTGACTGGAAATTACTGGAAATTAATGTTATTGAGATTAATAATACTGTAGGTACAAAAAATAGTGCTAATTACATGTTTTTATAAATTTTTAAAAAATCCAGATCCTAAACCAAAATACCCGAGTGTGGTTTTGGCAAAACCAAAATACTATCATAAATTATTATTATTGTTATTTTTTTTTTTCATTTTTACAGTTTATTTATAATTAGAACCAAAACGTGGAGGTCCACGCACATCTCCAATATGTATAGTGACATATATGGGTCCGAGTCCCAATTTCCGGGTGTGTCGCCTTACTGCCATCTGTGTTCCCGATGGCTTCCTGCAGCCTTCCTGAGACCTGGGATCACTACGCTGTCATTCTGCATCATGAGCATTTGTCACAAGCCGCCCCTGCGTCTCGTTGGACAACAGTGCTCCGGGCAGTTTTCTCAGGCCCATTGCTAGGATACATGGACGCCGCACTGTTACTCCGTGAAGTTCTCCTACCTGGTTGCCTTGTCATCTCTGCCTTGACTAGATTGGTTCTGTCTCATTTTTCTTGTCCGCTTGTTTGTTGCTCAGATGCCGGTGATAGAGTCCAGTACGTGCCTTCCGGTTCCTGTGTACAGAGATCATCCTCGTGTGTGTTCTCCATTCCAGCCTGTGTCCCAGCAGTGTCAGCTGCTTGTCTGTGTTGAGCGGTATAGCGGCTACAAACATCTCAGCAGCTAATACCGCACCTCTGTGTCTGAGTGTTCCATCCACTACCAGCAACAATGGCAATCTCAACCGCACTACAGTGTCTGAGTGGACAGTCATTAATTTTCAGCTTGACAGTCTCAGCAGCAATACTGTGTCCGTGTACTTTTGTTTGGTCTCTCTTCAGTCTCAGCCGTACCTCAGCATCTGAGTGCCCATTCCGTTATTACATCACGGCAATCACTGCCACCCACCAGCAGCAAGATAGACATTATCTAAATCCCCAGTACACATCAGCCGTCAAGGCTGCAGCCAGCCAAGTACATACAGCCCTCAAGGCTGCAACCAGCCAAGTACATATCTGCCCTCAAGGCAGCACCCAGCCAAGTACATATCAGCCCTCAAGGCTGCAACCAGCCAAGTACATATCAGCCCTCAAGGCTGCAACCAGCCAAGTACATATCTGCCGTCAAGGCAGCACCCAGCCATGTACATATGTACTTGGCTGGTTGCAGCCTTGTTGGCAGATATGTACTTGGCTGGTTGCAGCCTTGAGGGCTGATATCTGCCGTCAAGGCAGCACCCAGCCAAGTACATATCAGCCCTCAAGGCTGCAACCAGCCAAGTACATACAGCCCTCAAGGCTGCAACCAGCCAAGTACATATCTGCCCTCAAGGCAGCACCCAGCCAAGTACATATCAGCCCTCAAGGCTGCAACCAGCCAAGTACATATCTGCCGTCAAGGCAGCTCCCAGCCATGTACATATGTACTTGGCTGGTTGCAGCCTTGTTGGCAGATATGTACTTGGCTGGTTGCAGCCTTGAGGGCTGATATCTGCCGTCAAGGCAGCACCCAGCCAAGTACATATCAGCCCTCAAGGCTGCAACCAGCCAAGTACATATCAGTTTTCAAGGTTGCAACTTGGCCATCAGGCTACACTCCAGTCCTCAAAGTTTCTTTATTAAGTGACTCTCTCAATCGACTCTTCTCAGCTTTTTTATCAATTGACTTCTCAAAGCTTCATTATCAATAGACTACTCAAAGCATTCTTTTCCTGATAAACTATTCTGAGAATCATAACAGCGTTACCATCTTAGACAGTATCACATGAATCGATGACAAAACAGTCTCGAGCAACTCCAGTCACATGATTCTTCTATCAGTTTGTAGGCCAACCCAGGAACTGCTGACTGCTTATTGCCAAAACTTTGCTCCCTAGAAATCAGTACTCCGATACCCTGGCTTTGGTTCCGTTTGAATCCTGCATCTGTTCCAGTCATCAGTCACAGTATTGCTAACCGCATTCTGCACTTTTTCCAGTTACCAGACTCCAGCACTTGTTTTATAAGCATTCTGCCTCTGTGTTCCAGCACACCTGTTCCAGTAATTACGTTGCAGCACTCGGCTTCAGTGCTATCCAGAAAACTTGCTCCAGTATTGCTTCCAAGCATTCTGTTCAGTGCTATCCAGAAAATGTATACCAACATTGCTTCTCAGCACTCTGGGCCTGATTCAGACCCGCTCGCGAGCGCAATGCGCTCGCAAGCAGGTCGATGGTAGCCCAGTGCGCATTCGCACGATGGAGCCGGCTCCGTCGTGCGCATGCGCGACACCCGGATAGCGACGGACAAACCGTCGCTCCGGGTCTCGTACCAAAGGGGGCATGCTGTCGATGTTGAGTGACAGCACACCCCCTTTGGTGGGTGGGCCGGGGGAGTGGCTGCCCAAACGGAGGGGTTCCCATGTGAACGCCTCCGTCTGGGGCCGGCCCCACTGACATCACGAGTGATGTCAGTGGGAGAGATTTTGGCTCTGTTAGAGCCAAAAATGTCTATAGGGCTTGCGGCAACAAGACCATACCACAAGGGTCTCATCGCAAGCCCGATGGTTGCAATGGTCTTGACCATCGCGACCATTTTCCTTGCCGCTTGCTATAGCTGTGGGTGGTCATCCACAGCTATGCGAGTGGCAGGAGGCCGTTCAAAAAAAAAAAAAATAGCCCGGCCCTGATTCAGAGCAAGCGCTCTGTCAGAGCGTCCGGCTCTGAATCAGGGCCCCTGTTCAGTGCTATACAGAAAATCTGTTCCATTATTGTTTCACAGCATATTTCATTGCAGCATGCTTCTATTGTGCATAGCATGCAGTTCCAACATCACCTGCAGCCTGCTTCTATAATGCACAGTACGCAGTTCCAACGGGATGTAGCTATGAGACCGGCGGCCGCGATGCCGACAGTCTCAATACCAACAGTGAAATCCCGACAAGGGACTTAAGATAGGTGTCAAAATACCAACGCCTATCTTAATCCCAACATCGACGGAGGTAAGTTCATAGCGTTAGCTGCAGGGGGGAGGGAGGGTTAGGTTTAGGGAGCGTAGTGGGGTTAGGGTTTGGGAGGGAGGATAAGGTTAGGCACCCCTAGGGGGGAGGGTTAGGCATCACTGGGGGGAGAGGGTTAGGGTTAGCCACTAAGGGGGGAGGGTTAGGTTTAGGCACTAACTGGGAGGGACAGGGTGTGGGGTGGGGAGGGTTAGGCTACAAGAAGGGAGGGTTAGGGGTGAAGGGGGGAGGGTAAGCAAACTTATCCGACCCCTGTCAGGATACCAACCATCGGGTATCCGCTGTCGGTATTTTGACAGGAGGCACCCCGACAGCTGGCATTACATACCCATTCCGTTCTAACATCACCTGCAGTCTGCTTCTATTATGCACAGCACACAGTTCCAATACCTCTTGCAGCCTGCTGCATTATAGCATCCAGGTCCAATATTTCTACAGCCTGATTCGTATTGTGCTACCGGCACCTGACTCCAATGTATCTTAACAGCCTGTTCCAGATTTCCCACACACTATTGCCATCTCAGGTCATCCTGGTATCTGCATCTGTCCTGTATCCTGCTTTATAATAGTCTCTGCCTATAGCCCTGATCTGCATGAGGAAAAGCATAATTAGGTATAATCAGGTAATCTAGCTTTGTTTACTTTCCAGCTCATATAGCTAGCCCTAGGGGTCCTGACCCCAATCAACAAAACCCCAGTGATGTGATTTTTATACTGTACTCCTGAACTAATACTGGTTGACTAATATTCTACGTCTCCGCCATAGGTACAAGTAAAATAACTGGGTTTGCCTTACTAAACATTACCAATTTAAATTTGACTGCTAACTCGCCGGAATCTCGTCAGTTTCAGACTCCCGCATCCTATCACATTTGGCGCTATAAGTATCCATCTGACAGGACAGGGAATCATTACTCCTGTTGTCAAGACTAGCTTAACTTATTCCCTCCCCAGAGACCATATAATAGTTATTAACTAAACTGCACTAATGTAGTAGATTACTGGGAATTGCTACAATTTACTGTACCACCTACTAAAGCATACATTTTTTTATGCCAATACTTTTGCTGTATTTATTTAATTTTAGTTGATCTAATGTAAAGCCTTTCACATGTGCTATCGATGTGACCTGTTAAGGTCAGCAACTGCATTAGCAGGTGACATCCGCTATTGATAACTAGATGACAGGTGATAATACACAGAGTTCAGAGACTGTTACTCTCAGCCAGGTAGGGTTACTACAAAGCCTAATCCTTTATTGGTGACATTAGTGTTAGAGAGAGAGAGAGAGAGAGAGAGAGAGAGAGAGAGAGAGAGAGAGACTGGAGACTTATGCTTCCAATTCCACTTTACAGAAAGGTTAAAAAAAAAAAAATATATATATATATATATATATATATATATATATATATATATAATTATATGTAATGAAAAATAAATTAGCTTTATGTAAATGAATAAATAAATCACTTTTCTGTACGGGCTGTCTTTACTATTGCCATGAAATAGATATAAGAAGATTGTGGTGGAACATGTACGGTATAGGGAAGCTTTTGCTGGGAAAACCTGGCGAATAGTGTATCTGTCAGTGTCTACTGCCAGTAACCTTTTAGTAGATAACCCTTGAAAGGACTTATCTACAAGTGTGAAAAAATGCTTGTAATTGGTTGGCGGTGAAGGGGGGAGTCCCAGCAACCTCTGGCTTTGATCATCGCATTCTCAGTATGCTGGCGGATCATTTTTGTTATGGAGAATTTTCTTAAGACTGGAAATGTCATATTTTATCTGTGCAAGTTAGACAATGAAATGAAACGTCTGATTGGTTACTATTTGTTAGTGCATATTTAGCACTGAAGGGCAAGGTAAGAAAATGAGCCCTACTGTCCTTGAGTGTGTTTCATTTTGTCGGGCTATATCCGGAAGGCAAGGATCCGGTAAGCATTTTGGAAGTCTCTCTGCTTTCTTCACAGTCTTGCATTAATTCACCATCTGCTGGCTTCCATTCATTTATTTACGTTAATTGCTGGTCATTCATCTCTACAGTTTGATGAATCGCTTAGAAAAGCCAGCAATATCAAAAGGATTATGTATGAGGTTTAATTTCTGTCTGCAACCATCACAGTCAGCAAGTTAATACCACAAGCTCCTCAGCCCCTTAGCCAACACCTACATTAACTCTTTAATTGCTGGGTGATGACAGCCATGAAACGGGTTGTTAAGTGTTATCCATTGCAATTAAGTGCCAATTCATATACGCAACATTATTCACAAGATACGGCCTCCATTCACCACATAATTCGCCACTGTGATCGGTGTACTAAAATTAAATATGAAATAAAGAAAAATTGGAGAAAATATCCCTAATGACCGTCATTGATTACACCAGGACAGGTGTCTCATGCCTGGGAATTAGTGTCAAGTGGCTCATTTTTCATCTTTAGTTGGCTTAATTCGAGTGTGTTCACTGAAAAATCCCTGTATTATATATTATTCATGCTGTTACAACACTGTGCAGGAGGAACGAGCCTGACAATGAAAACGTAGCCTTAAATGTGATTCTACAATACAATCACTTTGGATTTGCAATGATCTGCCTAGCTAAAAGACAGAGGGCCTGACTCAGAGCCACTCGTAAGCGGCCGCTCGTTCGCTCCGAGCGATGTTCGCACATCTGCGCATGCGTATGGACCGTAATGCGCATGCGCCAACCAGTCATTGCAGTTGGAAATCGTGTGTTCGCAAAATAGCGAGTGCCTGCTAATTTGAGTGACAGGATGAGGCGTTTGTGGGTGGTAACAGGGGAAGGTGCTTGAAAACGGGGATTGGAGATCCGAACGCAGGCGTGCCAAACGGTCAAAACGGGCGTTTTAAGGGTGTGCATAATTAACAAAGCAGCGTCATCGGCCACGTCACTTGGTTGTCTCTTAGCCTGAACTGTTCGCATGATTGTCGTAGGAAAATCCTACTACAAGCACTGCGAGCAGTTCAGACGCCTTGCGATGTACTCGATTAATCTAATAAATAGCGGAGATGACGTATGATGCGAACGGCCAGGGGGTGTTTTTACAAAATAGCGAGCACATATTTTGATCGCTCGCTCAGACATAGAGGCGTCAACAGACCGCAAAGAGCGAGAGCTCTATTTAAATATCCGGCCCCTTTTTCTGAACGAGCGCAAATAGCTACCGGCTCTGAATCAGGCCCAGTGTACAAAGTGAGGAGATCACATTTTACACCATAAATCTACACAAGTCATTTATTGAGTCTGAAGGGGATCATACCTGCTAGGATTTGAATCCCTAATATTTTACACTTAAAACAGATCTGTCATCTACCTATATGTCCTCATAAAACAGGAACAGACAACACATATGTTACATTAACTGTGTATTACAGCTTTAAAGTTTCTTGTATATATTTTCCATTTTGCATGGCTGTATAAAGTCAGCCATCTACTGAGGAGATATAAATATTCATGAATATTAAAGAGAATGAAGAGTCGATGTACTGGCAGGAAGATGCTCACTGTGGTTCTGGGAAACATAATGTGACGTCACCATGCAGCCAGCACTCCATGCATTGGCTCTGAATACCCACGTCAGATCAGTGTTACAGGAACTTGTGCTGGCACCATATAAATAAGAGGTATGGAGTTCTTGGTTTATGAACATGCGTGTCCATGTATATAAGGAGCCAGCAACAAAAACAAGTTAATGTAGCAGAACATAATAACGACATAAAACCACACAATGACAACAGCTTATTCACAGCTACGTTACAGAAAATATATATATATATATATATATATATATATATATATAAACCAACAACACCAAAAGCAATAAAAGTATATAAACACTCTGTGCTGTTACCGTAAATATGTTACATTTAAGTCCAAAAAGTAACAATGAAATACCATAAATTCTGGGATTCTGTCAGTAATGTTGCAGGTGATGAATGGTTAATTTTTTTTCAAGACTTTTCAAACATAGCAGGTGAACCTGCACCATATGTGAATCCTGACTATGGGCCTCATTCAGACCCACTCGCAAGCGGCTGTCCGCTCGCAAGTGGGTCGATGGTGTGCACTGCGCATGCGCACGACGGAGGGAGCTCCGTCGTGCGCATGCGCCAGACGCAACGAGCGAAGGACTTTCCTTCGCTCGTTGTGTCTGATCAAAGGGGGCGTGCTGTCGATGTTGATTGACAGCACGCCCCCTTTGGTGGGCGTGCCGGGGGTGTGCCTGCCAGACGGAGGCGTTCCCAAGGGAACGCCTACCGTCAGAAGCCGGCCCCACTGACATCACTAGTGATGTCAGTGGGAGTGATTTTGGCTCTGATAGAGCCAAAATCACTCCAGGGCTTGTGGTCGAAAACCCCGACCACAGGCTTCTGGTCGCACTGGCGATGGTCACGATGGTCAAGACCATCGCGACCATCATCCTGCACACTCGCATGTGCTGTGGGTGGTGACCCACAGCTATACGAGCGTCCAGGAGGACGCTCCATTTTTATGGAGGACGGCCCTCATTCAGAGCGAGCGCTCTGGTCATAGCGTCCGGCTCTGAATGAGGGCCTATGTTCGGTATGATAGCCGCCAGTTCACATAACTACGACGCCAGAAGCCCGACTGTTGAAAATCCCGACTATAGCTGGTAAGTACACCAACCCTCCCCCTCCTAACCCTCCCTTGGTGGTGCCTAACTCCCTCTTCCCGCATCCTAAACCTAACCTTCCTGGGGTGGTGCCTAACCTCCCCCCCAGGGGGTGCCTAACCCTAACCCACCCTCCCCGCAGCCTAACCTTCCCGGGGGGGGTGCTTAATCCTAATCTCCCCCCAGGGGTGCCATCCCCGGGCTAACACTAAAGGTAAGCCGGATACTTACCTTGGGGATGCCGGCGGTCAGGATGCTGACGCCGGTATCTTCATCCTCTTTGGGATGCCAGCATCGGGATCTTCGTCCTGTGTGGGATTCCGATGTCGGGAGATCGGCGGCCGACATCCCGTCCGCCAGCATCCTGACTACATCCCTTCTGACTAGCAAATAGCTGAACACAGAACGAAACATGTAGTTGAAGAGAAAAGATAATAAAACAAGATTGGAAACAGAGCATGAGGTAACTAAAGCAAAATTGATCCATTTTTAAAAACTGGAAAGGAGGCGGGGGACGGTGGAGTGGCAATCCGCATGAAGGAGGGAAAGAAGTTGGTGGGAAGAGGGTACAACCAAGCAAGCTATCGAGTGCAATAGATTGGTAAATAAGGAAAAAACAGAGACATGAGTATTAGGAGACTCCAGTATCAGCAGCATAATGATGGGAGATGGAAATAAGACAAGGATCCCATGTTTTGAAGATGGATACAGAGGTATTATGGAGAATGCTGAACATATACCCCTTTTTATAAACATGCCAAATCCTCAAGAGAGTCGCGACTCAGTGGGCAAGATCACATTTGCCGCAATTTGACTTATGGTGGGCGATGTAATGTTATGTATAAATTTGGATTGATGATGGGAAGCTGTTGGGATCCTTATCAGCAGAAGAAGAACCTGGAAGAGACCAGGACAACAATGCCAGTTAGGGAATTAATAAGTTTCCCAAAATCTGGCCAGATGAGGTGTAGTTTAGGGCAACCCCACCGTACGTGGAGGAAAGAGATGTCCGATGCATATCCCTTCCAGCAGTTCCTGGAGATGGATGGGTTCGTTCTTATTAAGCCTAGTTGGGATGTAATACCGTTCATAAATTACATTAGTTTTTTTTTTAAAGATATACAAATGGAGACGGAGGTCACTTTAGTACGAATCTCCTCTCAATCCTCATAGTCCATAGTCCCACTAGGTATAAAGTATGCATGATGCCCTTAGAGGAAGCTTGTCCTAGGATGAAGGACTCACAGGAGGTTAGTGGTCTGAGTGGGAGGTGTCTGTCACGTATCAGGGTTTCAGTCCACCCTCCTCCAGGTCGTGCCTGGTGTTCCTGAGACCTTGGCTGGCACATCGCCATGTAAGCCTGACAAGAGGACGTCATCTGGGCTCATTTTTATTCCAGCAAGCTGCTTACAAACAGGGCTTATATTGTTTCACTTTGCAGATCAAACCCACCTAAACACAGCCATCAGCCTTTCTAAACAGGACATATTGTAAAGGTTATTTTTCCTGTCACTCCGATACTAAATAGGAGAGATAAAACTTCTGACAAAGTAAGCAATTGCGGTAATTAACCTATCTACAGCAGCAACATGCACTGTTCATCTTCCAACATTTGGAGCAGAATTAAATGGCTATAACCATTAATGAGGACCGGCATTCTGACATAACGCTGTAGCACAATTGTACTATACTTAAAATAGATGTGCATTTTACTGCTTTTGCTTTGTTCTTTGGAGATAAAAAAGTATTTACAAGCTCCTCCTCCTGAACCTTAAATGACAATACCCTCATGAGGTTTATAACTACGCAATAACTCCCTCCCCGATAACCCATAGCAGTTCTGTGACTATGGGCACCTCATGGTAATGGTGGAAATAGCTGCTATTCATTTACATAAGTGATGTGGGTAACCAGCAGTGTCACCAATTAAAAGACTTTCCTTAGCAGCAGGACCTATCTTGGTGCTTATATTCATATAATGCTGGGAGACAGAACTTGCTGATTAAGAAGGGCATGGACTACATACTGTACACAGCACTTATAGCAATGCTGGATAGAGCTGGTCTAACTTTAAGATTTTTTTTATTCAAAACCAGTATAATGCATGGTACCAACAGACACGACTGTGTTATATTAGTAAGGTAAATGTGACAGGGCAGCTTCAAAGTACAAATGGATTCCACATTCATCTGCAACAGAAATAACTGTCAAAGTATATACAGTATGTGCAGATGAGTAGCGTGGAACCATGGCGCCCGGAGAAAGTGCATGTCATAGCCCCCGCCATTCCCCTGTACTGCACTGTGCCAGTAGGGTATGGCCAGCCTGTGAGGGAATACTCAAGTGAAGAGAGAAATAGCAAACAGTGGCAATACCACGCTGGGGCATGGAGGTACTATTGGGGGTACAAAATGCTTCAGTGATGCACTATCTGACATTAATTGGTAGCTCCTTTGGTGTTGGTTTATTTATGTATAGCACCTAGGATCTGACTTTTGTCTCCTTCGAATCATTGTTATTAGTCAATAGAGGAGATTGTATTATATAGTCTGATCATTTAACTTAAATTGACAGAACACATGTGCAAAAGTGAAATTCCACAGTGTGCTCAGCTTATTACTGTAATTACTGCCCCGAGCAGCTTTCACTGGAGTGGGAACACCTATGGGAAGCTTCCTTCTCAGTAATGCTCCTACTTAGCAAATATACATTGCACTTATAGTATATTAATGTGAGTACTACTAACCATGTCATGTTCTGTCTACCACCATTATTATTTTTTCATGTCTCCTAATATTTATTAAAAGACCTTTCAAATAACACTTTGTGGTCATGCCTGGGAACACCTAATAGCAAAGCAGTTACTTTTTTTAATCTCATACCTTATAATTGAAGTGTCAGGAACCGTATGTGAAGTTTCTCGGGAGAAGACAAAAGCCAGGGGGTTAGGGCGGCTAGGTAACGACCAGGTGAGTGACAGCACTAGATTTTCCTATTGCAGCCAAACCCAGGTTTGGCTAGACCTGCCCAAAGGCGTAGAGTCTAAAGGCACACATCCACTAGATGACAGGCAAAAGACTGCACGATTACGACATTGTAATCGCGCAGTCGTTTGTCTGTCTGTGATGTGCCTTCACTGAACGAGCAGTCGTTCAGTGAAGGCAGATCAATCATCTGCAAGCATGTTGAACCTGACGATATCGTCAGGTTGTACAACATATTTGTATGATGATAGATGTCTAAACGAACAGCGGGAGCGCAAATCACTGGTCATTTTAGAAATTTTTTAAACAATCTGCAAATGATTTTCAAACGATTATTGAACGATAATGATATAGTTATCGTTCAATCGCTCAATTTAATTGTCTAGTGAATGTGTGCCTTAATTCAATTGGTGGGCTTCACCAGTGACCCCTCCAGTTGGGATATGGGTTTCGCTGCACCAAGTGAGCAGGTCATGGCCCACTGGACAGGTACCTGAGAGTGGCAGGAAGACCGGTAACTATATTTACGAGAGTTAACACTGGAAACCATAGGAATGTAATAACACTAAGAAACACTAGAGGCCAGCGTAAGAACTATACAACTAGGACACAAGGGATCAGCTAGTGAGCTGAAAATTTAGCACAGGAGATAAGCGTATGAACTGAATACTTGAACACAGGAGATCAGTGCATGAACAGACTACGTGAACACAGGAGATCAGCGTATGAACTGAGTACTTGAACACAGAACATCAGTGTGTGAGCTGAATAATTGAAAACAGATCAGCGTATGAACTGCATACTTGAACACAGGTGATCAGTGTGTGAACTGAATATTTGAACACAGGAGATTAGCGTATGAACTGTATACTTGAACACAGGGGATCAGCGTATGAACTGAATATTTGAACACAGGAGGGGCTTATGAACTGAATACTTGAACACAGGAATGCACTGAGAATTGTAAAGGATCTAGTTGCAGACTTGCACTGAGAACACAGGGAAATGTAGATACAGTCATGTACTGGGAATTGCTAGAGATCCAGTTGAGAACTAACTAGTAATTAGCATGAAAGCTGACACCAGTAACACAGGGAGGTAGCTGGGGAACTGAACAGCACAATAATAACAACACAAGAGCTGTTATGTAAAGAACTGGAGTTCAGTGAGAAAACTGAAATGACACACTGGGAGTCAGCATGGGAGCAGAAATAAATAACACTGGAGGACAGCGAGAAGGCTGAAGCAACACACTTAAGACATTACATGGAGAAACACTGATGTGTATCACAGTCACTGGAACAGCAAAGTTGAACAGCAGCTTCCTGGAGTCAGACTTAAATACCCTTAGGCAGCTAGTCATTGGATCAGAGGATCAGAAGAGTGACCACAGGACTACCATTGGGAGAGACCAGTCAGGTGATATGGACCAACATGGTTGCGCCTATGCCTGGCACCCCAGAAACCAGGACGCATGCACGGAAGCCCTAGAAGACCCTGGGGAGAATACTCACTCACCACTCACCTCCACTCCCAGAGACTGAACACTTAAGCCCAAGGACACCGGCACAGAGGTGAGTAGCGGCTGATCCCAGGCTGCATCATGACATGAAGTTTAGGACTTTACCTCAGATGTGTCACTATTAAGTCCATTGAAGCAAAATGAATAAATGAGGCAAGAAGGAGGGAGGGAATCAAAGAATTGCCTTCGCGCACTGCGATACATACGCATGCGCAATGGCAAATAATCGCTCAATCTACGTGAAAATTGCATTAGCATCCATTTCTGAATCAGGCCCAGAGTCACAGTTGTGATCTCAGGCACATGCAGGGAGAAGTGCATTGAAAATATAATGGGCGTCCCTGGGCAGTGACAGGGAGGTGTGTTAGTGCACACACGGAGATGGTCCGTCCTATGGGCGTATTATGGGAGGGTCAGTGAAAGTGGTTCTGTACACAGACACCTGACCGCTCACATAGGAGACCATACTCAAACTGAGAAACTGCATCTGTCATAGGGCTGGTGCAAGTTTCCATGGTGCAATTGATGGTTGCGGGTAAGAAAGCACCAATCGGTGTTACTGTGTGTACAGACGCTGACAGTGGTCTCAGTAGTTGCACACTGAGACACACAGATGTACACAAGGTTAGAAATTCTGCAGCGGATTTGCATAAAGTGGCAGATGGCGCTTCTGCGTCCACCTCTGAGTCAGGCTCACAGTGCTCCACACCACTGCTCATGGTGGAAAACAGAAGATGTATGAGACATAGAAGCTGGCCTAACTCTATGCAGCTGTCATAACAAAGAGTAGGAGGGGAGATGTCAGAGGAGGAGAGGTAAATTTGGATCAGAATCGTCGGGGTTTGCCTGTATAAAATTAATTTAAATTATACAGTATATTACACTTAACAGACTTTAGTACGAAAAGCGCTCACCTATTTGCTTTAGAGAGTGTTTCCAATGTACTATACACAATATGCCAATGTCTCAGTTGAGGGCTTATGGGAAGGTCTGGGCCGCACTCCGCTGTCCTGGGCTAGCTTCAGCATTCCCACTGCTTGAAGCTCATGTATAAGCATGCTCCTTGCACACACATACAGTAATGTGCATGTTACATTATTTCTCCTCCTTTGCGAGCATTAGTAGTATGGAAAGGAAATGCTTACCTTACAAAGTATGTGTGAGAGTTATAGGGACAAGTTTACCTGCTATATAACTGTGACAAGGTCACTGGTATAGTGCTGGAAGGTCACTATATTTCTAGATTCCTAACCTATGTGTTCTAAAAACCCCAGGGAAATTACTGTGTTGGTAACAGTTTTGTGGGCTTTTTGACAAAAGTGGAAAAGGGTTCCTTGGGTTTATGAATGGAGAGAGAGGGCGGGCTCTATTCATTAGGCCCAGTTCGGGTTTTTGAGCTTTTGTCCTCATAGGAGGCTAATTAGGGCTTTCAGTTGTGTATGTATGTTTTAAGCCTGTTAAGCTGATCATTGGTGTCTATGGTGTCTCTATGAGAGAAAACATGCTATGCCTGGTAAAAGGCTTGTATTTTATTAGTGAGCTAGGACCATTCTGTGTTTAGTTAGTGCTGGACGGCAAGGTGTTTATTTTTGTTATTTTGTTTTTGCTTTATAATAAAACTGGCTGAGGTCAGTAGCACCAGACCAATGGACTTTGGGGCATATGTATCAAAGCTTGATGTGAGATAAAATTGTGAAATATATATCACCAACAAATCAGCTTCTAACTTAAATTTTGCAGGCTGTGTTTAAGAAATGATAGTTTGGAGCTGATTGGTTGGTGATATATATTTCACAATTTTATCTCACATCAAGCTTTGATACATATGCCCCTTTGTGTGATCTCTCAGCTGCTGCGCATTGCCATTTACTCCGGGAGATGGTACCGATTCCCCGACCATGTCACAATAATGTATAGTATTATTTTGCTTAGTTTAAGTACATGAACAGTCACCACAGAGATATATTACGTGAATGTTAGAGATGATTTCAGCAAGTCTACCAAGTACACACAGTATTCTGTTGTACACCACAGGCGACATTATCAATCACAACACTGACTTTGTGAATGATTAATATGTTCAAATGCAACTAATAATTTAATATGAAATAATTATATGCTAAAAACGGGATCTAGTCAGCACAGGATGCGGCGTTCAGAGGGCCTGATTCAGAGCCGTTCGTAAGCAGCCGCTCGTTCGCTCCGAGCGATGTTCGCACAACTGGGTTGTAATACGCATGCGCGAACCGGTCATTGCGGTCGGAAATTGTGTGCTCGCAAAATAGCGAATGCCTGCTAATTTGAGTGACAGAATGAGGCGTTTGTGGGTGGTAACAGGGGAAGGTGCTTGAAACCGGGGAGTGGAGATCCGAACGCAGGCGTGCCAAAAGGTCAAAACGGGCGTTTTAAGGGGGTGCATAATTAACAAAGCAGCGTCATCGACCACGTCACTTGGTTATTTCTTAGCCTGAACTGTTCGCATGATTGCGGTAGGAAAATCCAACCACAAGCACTGCGAGCAGTTCAGATGCCTTTCGATGTACTCGATTAATCAAATAAATACCGGAGATGACGTAGGATGCGAGCGGCCAGGGGGCGTCTTTACAAAATAGCGAGCGCATATTTCGTTCACTCGCTCAGACATAGAGGCGACAACAGACCGCAAAGAGCGAGCGCTCTATTTAAATAACCGGCCCCTTTTTCTGAGCGACCGTTCGCAAATAGCGTCCAGCTCTGAATCAGGCCCAGAATCCCGGCTCTGGAATCCCAACAGTACATATTGGGGTTAGGGTTTGGGTTAGGCACTAGAGCATACCAACCAACTGTCCTGCTTCTGGCGGGACAATCCTGCTACTCAGGTGCTGTCTCGCTGTCCCACCCAAAGGCTACAGTGTCCTGCAGTGGAGGAAAGTTGGGGGAATCAATCTCACAGTTGCTCTGCAGAGCAAAGCAGTGGATGAATAGATGCAATGCGCACGGCATCTCTTCACTGTTCGGGGAGGCTGCCGAGGCTGCCGGGGTAGGGTTAAGCTGCGGGAGGGGAGGGTTAAGCTACGGGAAAGGTAGGTTAGGGTTAGAGGGAGGGTTAGGGTGAGTTACCTGCAAGTGTTGGGATTCTGACTGTCGGGATTTTGCTGACGGTATTCTGACTGCTGGCATCCTGACCGCTGGGATCTGGTACCCAACCCCTAAAAACTGAGTTACATCAAACCTTAAAGTCCTGATAACAGAAGTGCTATAACATAGTTCTGCCATATTCTACCATATGTGTAGACCAGGGGTTCCTAACCACTGTCCTCAAGGCACACTAACAGTCCAGGTTTTAGGGATAGCCATACTAGAGCACAAGTGACTTAATTAGTACCTCAGTTATTTTGATTTAACCATCTGTGCACAATCATGGATATCAATAAAACCAGGACTGTTAGTGTGCGTTGAGAATCGAGGTTGGGAATCACTGGTGTAGACCCTATTAAATGTTTCCTTGGAACTGTGAGTATTGATGTGTTGAGTACAATAGATGGAGAGCAGAATATACAAGACACAGGGCCTGATTCAGAGCCGGACGGTCTGACAGAGTGCTCGCTCTGAATCAGAGCCGGCCCTCTGGTTTTTCAGAATGGCCTCCTGGCTGTTCTCATAGCTGTGGGTGACCACCCACAGCTATAGCGAGCGGCCATGATGATGGTCGTGATGGTCAAGACCATCGCGACCATCGGGCTTGCGACGAGACCCTTGTGGTAGGGTCTCGTTGCTGCAAGCCCAAGAGTGCTTTCGGCTCAAACAGAGCCGAAAGCACTCCCACTGACATCACTTGTGATGTCAGTGGGGCCGGCCCCAAACGGTAGGTGGTCCCATGGGAATGCCTCCATCTGGGCAGCCACGCCCCCGGCCCGCCCACTAAAGGGGGCGTGCTGTCACTCAACATCGACAGCACGCCCCCTTTGGTACGAGACCCGGAGCAACGGTTTGCCCATCGCTATCCGGGTCTTGCGCATGCGCATGACAGAGCCGGCTCCGTCGTGCGCATGCGCACTGGGCCACCATTGTCCCACTTGCGAGCGCATAACGCTCACGAGCGGGTCTGAATCAGGCCCACAGTTCTTTGGGACATACAGTGTATGTCCCAAAGACTGGTGCACTACCAGTCTGGCACGGAAATACAATGCTGGGCAGGGTAATGCAGAGTGAGGAAGAACGTCCTCGGAAGTTCGGTGATGGCTTGATCACACCATTAGTAATGCAGAAATAATCTCTCTGGTATATTAGTGGTCCGAGGTAAATATCACATTATTGAATTTCAACATCCCAAAAATTAAGTGTATTAAGTTCTCTTAAGAGAATATCACCAGTGAACATAAATGAGCACTTGCAGTATACCAGTATGTAAGCATAAAGCTTGCTCCCCCAGGGGTGCCGAGAGGGGGGGAAGCGAGTACAAATTACCCGGGCTTACTGGAGGGGCCCGGCGGGGGACCGGGTCTGGCACCGCCCCCCCTCCCTTCTACATCACAGCAGCCCAGCACTAGCTGCTGTGTGCTGGGCTGCAGTGGGAGAATGCTCGCAGCTGCTAAGCAGCAGCTAGAGCAGTCTCCTATGCCTGTGGGGGGAGTGATCACACTGATCGCGCCCCCCATTGGCTGTGCGCCGGGCTGAGGGACTTGCAGTGACCCCTCCCAGCGCTGCTAAAAAAAAAATGTGTTTTTATCCCTAAGGGGGCGTGGCCATGCCTGTCACGATTTGGCCATGCCTCCTGTCACCCGGGCCCAGCACGGCTCTTGGCGGCCCTGTGCTCCCCTAGGGTAGCTCGCAACATGGTGATGTCCTCCATATCCTGAAAACTTTCATCAGTGAATTCAGTGAGTGGATGGAGGTGGAGCATATGGCACAACATTATGACCACGCTCACAAATATATCTATTAATAGCTAGCGAGGGCAAGGACAAGTGAAAAGGACCCTTCACTCATAGGCCTGTGTGTGCTACATATCCTAGAGCCATGGTTTATACACTAATGATTTAGGATAATATTAGCATGTAAAGGCATGGGTTAAGACAATTCAAATAAGCCTAACATAATCAATTCAGCATAATATGATTTTTTTTTCAGTCACATAAAATGAGGTTAGGGTGACCTTGGTAAAAAACAAAAAAGTACTAGAATGATATAGAACACGCCTCTCTGAAATAATGGGTGCCTTTTCTTTCAAGGACACAGAGGAGTTGCAGAAGTTCTATTAAGGCCCCTTTAATCAGGGCAGGACTGGCCCACAGGGGAACAGGTAAAATCCCCGGTGGGCCCCACTGCCTGAGGGCCCACCCACTCCTCTAGGTGCCAGGTTCCAGACCTCAAACCATACATTGTTACTCTATTAGATGGTCAGTTACCTGGTGGAGTAGTACCACTGATCATGTGTGATGGGTTCTTTTCTATAGATACTACACCAGATATGCTTATTGGTTAACCAAGCATCTAGTGGCAGGCCACACCCCTTAACCATGGGCCCCTTCCACTGCATTCCCCTGTTGGGCCCTTCATGCTCCAGTCCGACACTGCCTTTAATACAAGGACAACTAAAGATGTACTCTGTCATTAAAGGCCTGAAACATATACCTCTTTTGTTTCTTCACTATGGCATAACAGGAAACTTATTACAGAGACTTTGCATTTTTATAGTAAAATATATTTCAAATATACTTCATATGTGATTTTTTTTTTATTAGAAAATATTGTACAATAATTTTATATAACATATACAGTCTTCTTTTAACCCCTGCTCAAAAGTTGAGCTGTAAAATATAAGACAAGCATTACTAATGGCATAAGCAAGCATTGCTCTCATACTATTCCCAATCAATGTGTCCACAAGAGTGATGTCAGTATCCAGTCATAACAAACAGTAAGTGACTGACTGTGTAACTAATGCCAAGTTTATAATGCATGTTACACGTATCCATATAACTGAACATAATGGACTTCACTGGACTTATTTAACTACAAAAACAATAAAGTGTCAGTCAATAGTAATGGAAAATCAGCCTCCCTTTCATTGATAAATCAATAGAGTCTCACTTTTGTCAGCTGTAAGTGTTAGCAAGTTGTCATTTGTTATTATAAGTAGTCTGCATGCTGGGATGTCCTTCTGTTTACTGTCAGTTAACTAGCGTCAGTACTTTTCTATTAGTAATAAATTAGAATAATTTGGGGATATTTAAATACATTAATTGCAGTAAAGTCACTTTGACATTATTTTATGTCCTATGTACAGTACAAGTCACATTGATTGTTATAAGAATACCCAGTTATTTCATTTTGAACCATAATTAGACAGTCTCAGCCTAATACATTGAAAGACCTGAGAAAAAATGGCAGCTAGGTGGACCATGGGAATTAATATAGGCGATGTGAAATATTGATACTACTCAGAGAACCTTATTTGTTTGTATATGTGTGTTTGAGTACCCATGTAGTTCAGAGTAGACAAAAATGTTAAATTCGTGTAACAGTGCTGGCTAGCCATGAAAATTACAGACTATATGACCAGCTGTAGATAATTCTAGTTAAACCATTTTAGTTTGACCAGCTAGCCATTACCCACACGTAGCAGTAATGAAGCGCTCTCCTGATTGGTACAGGTTGGTATACTCACCTTAGCCAGCACAGCACTTGTTATTTGCCATAGGCTTACAGCTGGAGGCTTTGAAACTTTAGTTAGATGTTGGTCCTGGCTTCCTGACATCCAGGCTATATCTCCTCCATGGTGACAGGTGCACAGCAATGTCATTCTTTTAACACTGGTATAATTAGTCTGCCCTTTTCAAATTGTCAGTTCTATTTAAACTGGCTTTGAGCACACTATAGTGCCGGAGTATTAGGTCTCCTTTGCTCCAGCACTCTCTAGTGAAATTGTCCTACTGTATGTACCATTTCCTAGCCTATCTACTGTTTGTGATTCTTGCTAGTGACCCTGACCTGGAGCCGGGGCAGATTGTCACAACCTGCATGTCTCTTGCTGTTGAGCTAAAACTCTGTTGCAGGCATCCTTAGTGAAGACTAGTGGCACATTAGACCCTTAGAGCTCTATTTACAAAGCAGTGGCTTTTGTAATCTGCTGCTTCCCAGCAGGTTGCAGGTGAAAACTTAAAACGGCACCCGCAGTTTTACATTTTCACCTGCAACCCACCGGGGAGCAGCTGATTACAAAAGCCACTGCTTCGTAAATAAAGCCCCTAATCTCCATTCCCGGTGGTGCTAATCCTGCCTGATAGTAATATTCCTTATTTTTCTCAGTGTATGACTGTCCACAGTATTATTTAACTTACTTTGTGGAGCAGTTAGGGGGAAGGTATATTTAGGGAGGCATTCCCAAATTTTACAGTTAGGATCACAACCTTTTCCTCCAGATGATCAGAGGTACTGGAATCCACATTTTATTCCTATAATATTAATGGGACACATTTTGTACCTTCCAGTTGACTTTTACAGGAAGACTCATTTCTATGCGCCCTTCGAGAAGAGTAGTAAATACCTCCAGTTATTCCAATGAAAAACTGATGTAAAACATACAGGTACACTTCTAGTCCTTGGCCTTCACTTTCACCAGAGGGCAACCCCTATTTTATATGAGGGTAACCTACACAATGGGGCAAATGTCATTTGTTTCATAACAAAAGATTGCCTACATTAGGGTTGCTATAATATCCCTTTAATCAAAGACACATATGAATTACACAGGTTCTGCAGCTGATTAAGCCAGGTGGAATGGAGGCTTGAAGTTAGATAGCCGCAGAACATGTGTAATTTATATGTGTCCCCGATTAAAGGGATTTTATAGCAACCAAGCCTAAATCCTTTTACGTTACAATGCTGTTCTTTTGTTGATGCAAGTTTCAGAAGTCTGCCCTTCCTGGAGGAGCAAATAGTAGCGACACAAATAAATGGTCAGTGCAGGCTTGGGTGTAAATTTTGCTGCCTGTACTATATAGGGACAGACTGGGGGCTAGAGTCGGCCTTGGCATTTTTTTTACGTGTAGTGAGTGCATGGGGAAAAGAGGCATGGTCACGCATCACAGTGCGTGGCCACATGGCACTGGGCTAGGTCACGAGTCATGAAGGCAAGGCCTACTGACATGCCTCCTCTTAGCATATAGGCTAAGCAGAGCACCGGGAGGTGGAGCTGCTCGTCCAAGCCTTCAGGCAGCCAAACTGGCCTGTCAGCCCTTCTGGCATTTGCCAAAAGTGCAGGATGGCCATTCTAACATGGTACTATACTACCTCATCCATCACACTTACCCCTCTCCAAATACACCACATACCCACTGAAACACCTCTCGGCCATCCTTCAGTTCAGCATACAGTGCCTCTTACCCTCAGGTACAATCCCCCAAACACTAAAATACCCTTCACGTATGAGTATTGACCCCATACCACACCCAAATAAATATTCCTCACTCACCACTCCCTGATCCCATACCTCATCTACTGTAATTCCCCTCACTCACCACCACTCCTTGAGCCCATACCTTGCTAACTGTAAATCCTATTACCATTACTCCCTGACATCATACCTCATCCACTGTGATTCACTGCTCTTACATGTAGCACATTTGAAATATTACTTACCCACCACCATTTCCTGTCACCATAACTCATACACAGAAATAACCATACCAAAATCTGACAAAAAAAAGAAATCATCAAAATTGAACATTTTATTTCTTAAATTAAATAGTCCTACCATTCATGTTCATAAATTGCTCTTCAGTCCTCCTCGCCAGCTTTTATCATACGTGCCACTATGCCCACCAGCTATTCTCACACATGCCCGACTGCTCACCAACTTTTCTAATTTATGCACACATGCCCAGCAGCTTTTCTCACATGTGCCCTTTTGCCCATCAACTTGTTACACATGTGTGCCTTGCTTACCAGCTTTTTTCACAAATGCTTCCCAGCCTAGCTGCTGTTCTCTCACATGTCCGTTACCATCAGCTTATTGCACACATTCCATCCTACTCACCAGCTTATCACACACTTGCTCGACTGTGCACCAAGTTTTCTGAAACATGCACCACTGCTTTGGTCTAACATGTCGTCTTTCTTGTTTACATGCTCTTCTCTCAACTTCTTTTATTTCTTCTGATCTTTTACATCTTCGTCTTCTTGTCCATATCCCTGAGCAGTCATAGGGCTCCTCTTAATTCTCAGAGACAAGATGTTATGATGTCTCTTGCACCACATGTACACAGCCAGAGAAGGGGGGAAACACTAAGCAGGA
Organism: Taudactylus pleione; assembly: GCA_031769625.1. NCBI lineage: Eukaryota > Metazoa > Chordata > Amphibia > Anura > Myobatrachidae > Taudactylus > Taudactylus pleione. The sequence continues at coordinate 8,101,460 of JAUIMM010000368.1, read as the reverse complement.
CCAAACCGCTGACAGCTGGGCAGGGTATCTTCCATTATGGTCCGGGTATTGAATGTGGTGCCACCAGGGCCGTTTCGACAGCACCAGCTGCACCGTCCTTGCCGCAGCCTGCCAATGTGTTTCAAATCTCATCCACTTATTGACAGCAGCGGGAATCGGATTATCCATTTCTAGATCCTGAAGACCAATCACCCCTCCAACAATTAATGGAGAGGATTCATCTCTCAGTGTAGGTATAAAAAAATGTTTTACAGCCCAGCTTAAAATGTCTACATGACTGGTATCTGAGCTGTAACATGTGTTTGCTATTTTGTGTTTTCATTAAAAAGAAAAACAAAAACATTTTAATATAAAGTCTTACAAAAACATTCAGTCCTAGAGGAAAATTCAATTATGTGTGAGGCTCCTTTAATGTGGGATGAGCTCTAACTGTAACTATGGTAGAACCGCCTTCACACCTCGCTGTTTGCACCACATAGTCATGAGCAGAAACCCAGTTTTAAGTTGGGGTCATTGATTGTGACTAAGTTAATTGAATTGTTTTGGGCACTTAAGCCACATAAACACAAAATCCAGAACCTTGTGGCTAATTGAGTCAACCCCTTAATGTCCCTTGATTTTCATGTGTAATATAGTCAGTGATTAAATTAAGCTAAATCTAGAATTTTAGGAAAACAAACAAATAAATAAATAAAAATGAATGGAGTAATCCTAATGGAAGTGGGTTGGAGTTTCTACTGACATTTATGTTTACTCTATGCAGTAGTTTCCCGCATATGTAGGCACAGATTTATATTACAAAGATCTTTCCAAAGACTGGAATGTGGGCATGCACTTTAAAATGTAAAAGAATTGCTAGTCTGCAGCTCTGACCCTTACTGTATCTTATAACCACTACTTATCAAAGGCACAGAATAGCCTTTTAAATATTATGAATGCAAGCACTCCATCCCACTGGTAAGATGAAGAGTGACCTTGGACTGAACTAGGGCAGCTTTTTACTACATTGTCCTTATATATCTGCATTCATAAATGTGTTCACTGTGAAATACTCATCTCTTAACCCATGGGAGACAAACCACTGTCTGGCAAACAGTTTCAGCTATTGGTCACAGACACATACTGTAGTATATACTATTCATCTACTTCACCAGGCATGAACGCTTGTGTGCACTGTAGCAGCTTTTATTGTACAAGGGGAGTAATCTTTCTTTTATTATACCCCATCTGTATTCTTTACTCTTGCTATTAAAGATCCCATGCCGTGCAAAACTTAGAATAATGCCTATTTATAAATCTGTGAATGTTTACAGTAATACAAAGCCAGAATGACAAAAGTAAAATAAAAGGTAGAAAATAAAATATAGTAGAAGCAGACGGCTAACTGTGGGAAATAGAGATTCCAGGAGAGCGCACTGTGAATCCAACAGCTGGGACCCCATTAAACATATGTTAAATTATGAAATAACTTTTAAAAGTGGTTCTTAAAGTGACGCATGGCTGAGTGCTCGAATGTAATGGTTTTTCCAATACATATTACTAAGATGGAGTGACAGTTATGTGCCAACTACAAACTCAGTGCTGCTTTAGAGACAGACAGATAGATAGATAGATAGATAGATAGATAGATAGATAGATAGATAGATAGATAGATAGATAGATAGATAGATGTCACTCACATGTACTATTTCTGAGATTAGCTGCTCTCACATTACCTGTAACAATTAATTCCTTAAGCTACATTCTCAAGCAAACAACCCTATGCAGCTCAAACATGTATTTTGTTACATAATAAACAAACAAAAACAAAATTATAAAAAATAAAATAAAAAATTATTCCACTAATACTGAATATAATTGGATTTACCATATGAAAGGTATTAAAAGTTCCACACATGGAACCGCAGGTAAATGAATTCAATGACTACATAACAAATTCACGTGTTTTTATACATTTCAAGATTGCATAAAGACCCATAGTTTTGTATGCAAATTGAATTATAAGCTTGCTTATCAAGGTACATCGTTGCCCTCTGTTTAATTGTTTTTTTTCTTACACTTCTTTGCAATATTCCTTTTCTACAGTGCTGGTCAATATCTTGTCACTTTATGGATTAAAATAATAATGTCCTAGGTAAAATATATCTGATGTCCTCTTTCAAAGTAAGAATGGGACCTCACTTGACATAACTAGTTCATACACCACCTCAATAGTCCTATAGCATTTCACTTTAAAATGTACTACAATTTACAAATAGCTACTGTAATATAGAGAGATACAATTTAGTGCCCATTTTCTAAAAAGTGCGTCAAGATTACACGCACGCACGCACGTGCACACATACACGCACCCACACACACCACCTTGAAGAATAAAGAACTAAGACGTTCATCTTCTAAAAAAAACTACAATATATAGATAATTTTTGACATTCGTCTACATGTTATAAATTAATTATGCTTCCAAAGTTGACATTCTATTTATGCAGGTGAATATTTGCCTTATAAAGAAATACTGTCTATACCTTATTGATTTCTACTCAATGTCCTTCATGCAATTACACAAATGTCTCATGTACTGCATTTAAAACATTGACATAAAATACAATATCAACAATACATAACAATGGAAGCTCAACAGTGCTGGATCCTGAATTTCATGGTTGAAACTTTAACATCTATTGACAAAATGGACTATGTTAAATTACAACCCCAGTTCCTCTAGCCTGGTGTCCATGAATCTTTATATTAAATTGCATTATCTAAACAATGCCAGGAGAAAGAGATACTCTCAATTTATACTGCTGTACCTAATAAATGAATGTAAGAACAACATGCATCATCAAATTAGCTGTTAGCATGAGCAAATCCATTCTATTCAAACTATTTCACAATATAATGGCTCTGTATCCTAAAAACGTGCAATGCAGACTCAACTATATTTATCGTACAATCGGAGCATTTGATTTTAAGTTGTGCTTATGGGAAAATTCTACAAATTACTGATCCTGATATAAAATTGCAGCACTCGTGTGTATATGTGTTGGTGTGTAAATCTGTTACAAAAAATGAGTTCTCTTGTATATTTTGAGCCTTCATAATGGGGTTTCAGCGTAATTGCAAGTTGTTGCGTTTTTTTGTCTCCAACTTGCACATCTTTGTGTGTGTACGCAGCTTTTTACACTGCGCCTATTTCTTCACCTGTAAATGTGACTTGCGACTATGAGACCTGATTCAGAGATAGATGGAAATGCGACATTTTCGCAGTTGGCCTTTTTTTATTACTGCGCATGTGTCGGATTCGCAAGGAGCATGAGGCGCAATGTATTACTGTTGTCGCTCGCAAGGAGGATTTATTTGTAAAGTGATTGACAGGCAGGAACCGTATGTGGATTGGGTGGGGGTGGCGACTGGAACGTAGGCGTGTTGCAACAGTTTTCAGGGCGTGTCTCAGCCTGCAACTGCGATCTCACAGTTGTAAAGGTTCTGACATCTCATTTCCGATGGCCAAACTGAATAACTATAGAAATCTGATTATAGACTGATCTGGGTCCAGTACATCTTTGTATGCAATCGCTTGCATTTGCATATTTTCGCATGGTTGTTGCGTATAAAAGACACAGTCGTGACGGGATTTGTGTCCATCTCTGAATCAGGCCCTGTGTACAGCTACAGTACAGGGATGTGGGTTGCAATAGGCACGTAGGTATGGGCAGGGTAAATGCAAATGTGGCCACAGTACAGTAAGGGCAAGGTGTAGATGTGTAAAGAAGTTGTAAATTGCAGCTAAAATAGACACTAAACAGATGTGATTGTGTTTGCTTGGCCTGACTTGCAGATGCTAAAACCCTTGTGTATTTTGCACACTGATGATGATGCAAATAGACACAGCATGCATCTGATTAGACAGAAACGCCTTAAACACACCCATTTATGCAAATACAGTTAAACTACTGCAACAGTGCTCTAGAAGTCAAACTACAATATACAGTACATACTCATTTACCAAAAGCATGCTACATACATTGCTGGGGAAGGGGACAGCTGCACATATGTTTATGAGTGTTGCCTTAAAACAATATATATATATATATTTGTGTCTGGTTCGCTTAGCAATTCAGATGCTTCAAGCCACTTGGGTACTCATTATCTGCACTACAGGACCATTAAATTAAATGTGTATGAACTGTGCACTGAGATTTTTTGCCTTTTGGTAGTCACAGTAGAACAAAGCCTTCAGTTGTATTCCAGCTGCATCTGTCCCAGCTAGGTGAAGGGGAAGTAGCTGCAGTTGCAAACTTGCATAATCATCCAACTCTGAATACTGTAGGTTGCAAAAATACAACTCTTTTTAGCCAGATACAATTTACGATCCATTTTGCATCCAATTGTGAATAAGGCACAATGGGGCAGATGTATGAAGCTCTGGAAAGTGATAAAGTGCAGAGTCATAAACGACCAACCAATCAGCTCACAACTGTCATGTTACAGGCTGTGTTTGAAAAATGACAGGTGGGAGCGGATTGGTTGGTCATTTATCACTCTGCACTTTATCACTTTCCACAGCTTCATACATCTGCCCCATTATGTCCAACTTAAAAGACAGCAATATGTGTATAACTTATGTAAGTCTAGCACACTGCAGAGGGGGCATGGGTCATTATATAAAAGTTAATTGCTAACTGGATTCTATGTTTTAGTGCATAATTGCCCCTCAATATAATGTAGTGAGCATTGCTCCTTCAATAAGTGAGCAATCTGGAAATGTATTCGTTAGGAAAAATCAAGTAGATTGTGAATGCAGCCGTTCAGAGGGCCTGATTCAGTCCCGGATGCTATTTGCGGACGCTCTTTGCGGTGTGTTGACGCCTCTACGTCTGAGTGAACGTCCGAAAAATGCGCTCGCTATTTTGTAAAGACGCCCCTTTGCCGTTTGAATCACACGTCATCGCCGGTATTTATTAGATTAATCGGGAACATCGAAAGGCATCTGAACTGCTCGCAGTGCTTGTGGTAGGATTTACTTCCCGCTATCACTGCGAGCAGTTCAGGCTAAAAGACAACCAAGTGACGTGGTCGATGACGCTCCTTTACTAATTATGCACTCCCATTAAACGCCGTTTTGACCGTTAGGATCTCCACTCCCCCGTTTTCAAGCACCTTCCCGTTACCACCCACAAACGGTACATTCTGTCAATCCAAAAATTTGCAGCCCCTCGTTGTTTTACGAGCGCACGATTTCTGACCGCAATGACTGGTTTGCGCATGCGCATTGTGAACCACATGCATGCGCAGTTGTGCGAACATCACTCAGAGCGAACGAGCGGCCGCATACGAGCGGCTCTGGATCAGGCCCGGAGTGCAATGCTCATCAAACTGACCCTTTATTATCCTTTTGCTCATTTTACAGCAAATATTCTTAGTAAATAACCTTAATGTAGCTATAATAGGTGCTGGATGTGAGGTGCCCACAGGCTCCTGAGTTAGGGGAGACCCGTGGCTACACACACCATATTTCTGGTGATTTATTTGGAGCCACATTTCCAAATAAACCATCAGAAATATGGATAGTTAAGACACTGGCACTGTGTACTGATCTAGAAGGGGAGTGGGGCCAATAATTTGCACATGGGCTCCCTCATATCTTTACATGCCCCTGCTGGTTGTGCATGTCTTCAAGGCTCTGACTATCATCGCAATGGTTTGGCTGTCATATTCTAAGCCTATTTCAGATTTATTTATTTTATTTAAGTGGGAAAATGAAAACCTATTATGTGCTCACATTTGTCTAGAACAGAGTGGTTACAAATATTTTTATTTTTTTATTTTATCTTTTAAAATTCATTATTGTTGTTGGAGAAGTGTGAATGTTAATTTATTATCATAAGAAAATACTCTATTCTTGCAGAAGAACAGAGCGCAGAAAATGGTTAATAGTATAATGGAGAAAAACAAAACGAAATCAGTCTTTATGCTGAATGTAACCTTCATAAATCCACAGCTGAAAGAAAGGTAAATTATAAAAGTATGTTTTTACCCAATCATTTCATACCATAATTACAGAGACGGTTCATCAAAAGAATCATTAAAACAAAAAACAATACTAATTAAATACATATTTACATAAAGACTGTGTAACAAAAAGGTCCAATAAAGACAACACAGAAAAAGAAATTATTCCATGAAATTTAGTAAAAGGCAGATTTTCTTTCAAAGGATTCATTAAGTAATAATTTAATCAAAAGAATTATGCAATGTGTGCATTTTTATAATTATAATAGTTACCTATCTATAAACCATGAATTATTTATCATTTAATATAAAATATGATTCTAATTTACAGGCTGATTGTAATTTGAATTGCGGATTGATAGAAAAATAAAACAAAGCAAGGTGGTTGAATAGTAAAAACGTATGATACCACATCTAATTAATCGCACTGTCACATAAGCGCTATCTTCTTACAGAGATAAAACAGGATACTGTTACAGCTCTTCATTAAACATAATATAAACCAAAAAAATCTCTTTTATCTAAGCCACACCCTGAGAATACACATAGCTGAACAATACCCGAATAGCAGACATTTGTTTCCATAATTGAATAATTCCTTGAAAGCAACAATAACTATTTTGTTTCATAAAGCCAAATGAACGTCAAAACAGCCTTGTATCATGTTAAACGTGGTTGTCATGTTACAGTGGCAATGCTATCCATGTGCTGGCCTTCTTTCAGACTGAAAACATCAAGTTAATCATAAATCTCTCTATACACTCAACGGACTGAAAACAAGTTGGATGTATTCATCTTTTTTTTGTTAATTTAGAGGTAAGTATGACACATAGTCTCTCAACCGCTTCACAGGGGCTCCACTTTATAATTTTGCACTATGGGATAATGGCCCTGATTCCAATGTGGACAGTATTGCACAGCAGCAAGGAAGCAGCTGTGTAATACCGTCCAACTAAAATGCAGAAGGAGGTGTCTGTAGGAAATAGACACCTCCTGCATGCATCAAAGATCTGAGTGCTGCATCCGTAGGCGCTGCTTCTGATCACCATCGCGACCTTTGGTCAGGCTGCGTAAGCTGAAGCTTACTCAGCCTGGTCGTCAGAACCCCTCTGCCAGGTAAAGGAAGTCTGCATCCGACGATGGAGACCCTGGACTTGGCACACCCCCGTTTAGTACAATGGTACCAGTTGCCGCCCCCAATCTGCCCCACCAAAAGCATCAACATGTCCATAATGCTACGGCTACAGGTGGACTGCGAGCGATCATGCAGGGCCTGTTTTGCACATGTGCAGATCCCCAAACATTTGATATGTATGTAAACTCATATGCACATTTTTGTTGTTCTCAAAAATCGTCTTTCACTAGCTTTAGGGTGGTTAGGGTAAACACTATTAAAATAGAGTTTCAGTAGGCGCGGCCCTTTCCACATTGGTCACTAACTTGCTTTTGACACCAATAATCTGTAACACGGGATGCAGTCAGCATGTTGATGGTCACAATGTCGACAGTTATGATGTCGACATTGTTGAAAAATGCAAAAGTGATGGTGCACATCTGCAAAATGTTCACAATATCAACAACATAAATGCTGACATTTTGCAAAATGGCGACATTAGGTTTAGGGTTACAGTATGTTTAGAAATAGGGGCATACTTACCGCCGCAACTGTAGTTTTGCGACATTAGCCAAAACCGAAGACTAAAGCCACAACTGCCGGAATGTTAGGGTTATGCCTAGGGTTCTTACCACTGCAACAGCCGCACTGCCACTTGTCAGCGTGTCAACATTTCATCAGCGATGACATGCTCAATATTGACATGCTGAACATGTCGACATAAAACAATGTTGACCATCTCAGATACTGAACTGCTTTAACATGATCAGACCCATTTTCGTGGTTTTGCATTGTGTTACTTTCACCAGATTTATTTTTTTTCCCAGGACAGTGGTTTCTTTTGGCAACACTAAAATTGATAATGTGTCATTCCATGATCACTAACCAGGAAAAGCAGACAAATATCACACAAAATACTTTAAGATAAACATTAATCTCATAACTGTGCAAAAAATGTTTACTTTTAATAGGCATTATCAGATATTCCAATATGGCAAACTGGGCTTAATAGTAACTACTATAACGATCACAGTGATACCTTGCATTGGTAGGTGATTACAGGAGGAAATCTCTAGTGATGTCAAATGGCGACATAACTGGTATATCCCATAATTTTGAACACTATTTGTATAGCTCACAGGATCAGGAACTGACACTAACATCCAGAGCTGAATTACTGTGCTCTTCTTGTAAATGACATGCTTCTTTTTTTCTCTTTACCCCTTTTAAAATTCATTATCATTAGCATCAGTTGCACCTAACAATCCAAGGAGGGGGGGCATAGCCTTCAGTGCCTAGTGCCAGCCCTCTGCCTCTGTGACTTGCTGGCAGGCCCATTTGCTTTGCTGAGGCAGACCACCACAGCTAGGTCGGGCTCTGTTCGAGGAGTGACATTGGTGCGGGAGATTTGGAAACTGCAGCTTGTTATCTGGAACCTGATAACAGCCTGGACTGGGCAGTGAACACTCTGTCCCCACAGAGAGAGTGTGCTTTATTATTGACCTTATTGTGTATGCAGTGTTACTATATAGAAAACTCATATTATTTATAATGATGATAGAAAACTGTCAGACCATGGGGTTCACCCTGATGGATTTTGTGTTTCACGGAAAGGTGTGTTATCTAGGGCCGTTGAGAGCTCCGGAGGGCCTGGGTACTGGGGTGGCGTGGCCAAATCTGGGAGGGTTGCCCCCACCTGTAAAACTTCTCTGCCCACTACTGCTGGCCACTGTAGAGCAGCGCAGTGGCAGATCAGGCAGGGAGAGAGGCAGCGGATGGTCCAGGGAGGTTGCTGCTGCTGAACAAATGCAGTCTCCTCTTTCTTCCTGCCCGATCTGCGTCTGTGCCCGGTCAAGGCTCCCCCCTTTTCGCAGCCCCTGGTGTTATTGTAACATAAATATGATGTTACATTATTTTCCCTTCATCTATGAATGAGGATGGTACTGTACTCTGCAGTGAAGAAAGAAAAGAACAAGAATTAGAGACGACGCTTAAGAAACTGTAATAAATGAATATTCAGAAATGTTGGACTTTGCTACACAATTACTGGGATCATCTTTATTTTAGCGCTTCATCAGATTACATTTCTCTCCTCTTTTAAGTGCAATTGTATACAGGTTGAGTCTCCCATATCCAAATATTCCGAAATACGGAATATTCTGAAATACGGAATAATTTTTGCATGACTGAGATAATGAAACCTTTGATTTTTGATGGTTCAATGTACACAAACTTTGTCTAAGGCACAAATTATTAAAAATATTATATAAAATTACCTTCAGGCTGTGTGTGTAAGGTGTATATGAAACATAAATGAATTTCATGAATGTACACAAACTTTGCTTGAGCCACAAAATTATTGAAAATATTGTATAAAATTACCTGCAGGCTGTGTGTATAAGGTGTATATAACACATACATACATTCTGTGTGTATATTTGGGTCCCATTCCCAAGATATTTCATTATGATATGCAAATATTCCAAAATACGGAATATTCCGTTATCCAAAATACCCCTGGTCCCAAGCATTTTGGATATGGGAGACTCAACCTGTATTGTATTGTATTGGCCTGATTCAGAGCCACTCACAATGTCTATATGTTCACGTACTACAGTTGAGTGATTTTTGCTACTGCACATTCGCAGATATCACTATAAACTCCTATGGTGCATGCGTTACACAGAATGTACACACAAAGGCGCTGTTGAGACCGAGATGCACAGTATCCGAAAGGTTTTGGAAAAGTGCTGGGAGTTCCTAGGCTGAGACAGAGAGTTAGCTTAGCGCACGCAGTGATGGTCCACACAGACACTCAGGACATCACACACTGACCAGACCAAACACTCAGAACATCACACACTGACCAGACCTAGCACTGAGGACATCACACACTGACCAGACCTAACACTCAGGACATCACACATTGACCAGACCAAACACTCAGGACATCACACACTGACCAGACCTAACACTCAGGACATCACACACTGACCAGACCTAACACTCAGGACATCACACACTGACCAGACCTAACACTCAGGACATCACACATTGACCAGACCTAACACTCAGGACATCACACACTGATCAGACCTAACACTCAGAACATCACACACTGATCAGACCTAACACTCAGGACATCACACACTGATCAGACCTAGCACTCAGGACATCACACACTGACCAGACCTAGCACTGAGGACATCACACACTGACCAGTCCTAACACTCAGGACATCACACACTGACCAGACCTAACACTCAGGACATCACACATTGACCAGACCAAACACTCAGGACATCACACACTGACCAGACCTAACACAGGACATCACACACTGATCAGACCTAACACTCAGGACATCACACACTGACCAGACCTAACACTCAGGACATCACACACTGACCAGACCTAACACTCAGGACATCACACACTGATCAGACCTAACACTCAGGACATCACACACTGATCAAACCTAACACTCAGGACATCACACACTGACCAGACCTAACACTCAGGACATCACACACTGACCAGACCTAACACTCAGGATATCACACACTGACCAGACCTAATACTCAGGACATCACACACCGACCAGACCAAACATCAGGACATCACACACCGACCAGACAAAACAACAGGACATCACATAATTTCCTGTGTGGGGGCTTCTCTCTCCCTTTCATGTCATGTTTTAATACTGTGTTTATTCCCAATAGTAAAGTATTTGGATTATACTGGCATTATAAACATATATTTTTATTATAAATAATAATAATAATAATGCTCTAGGTTTTAGATAATGATTATACACTGAATAAAGGTATTGTTTGTCTCCATAGTGCTTCATGTTACACATACTACTTGTCCTGGCTTGTCGGAGACTCGTTATTCTCACATAGTGTCAACCAATTCCATTTCACTTAATTATGGACATGCAAATTAACTCTTTGAAATGTCTTGTGACACCATTTTCAGTATGAGGTCAAGAAGAGGGCATGAGATTTAAAGGAAAAGAGTTACAAAATTCAATGTCTCTAATAAGTCATTTTTGTTATCCTGTAATAATCTCTGTGGAATATGCCAGATATTTGCTGTACGCTTATAGACTTCTAATACTTCAATAATAACTTATCAGCCATACCCAGAGCACTCTATGGAGGTTTGGGCACCTTGGACCTTGCACTTCGTGGCAGAGCACACACTGACCACTATCTGGTTCCCTTTTTGATAGTCTGCCCCCCTATCACCGAAATCAAAAATACAGCAATTTCCTACCACCCCTCCTCCTATAGCCCCAAGGCATGTATAAATTATACTACTGTTGATTTGCTTTTGACTATTTCTTTCTTCTTGTCTCACTATTATATTTCTCATACTATATTGTTGTCTTTAGTTCATAGCAATGTTATTTTTCCCATGCCGTCCTGTCATTCTCTTCATTTACCTTCCATCCCCTCTCCTGACACTTTTCTCCAATCCATTTTACATGACATTTGATGTTTATTTTTTTTTTAATTGTTGATAACCCAACGAATTAAAGCAAAAAAAAGCCTTCTTCAAAAATGTTCTGTCCATTTTTATTGTCAGTAGAAGAAATGTGAATGATCCTGCTCTCAAACAAATACATATATATTACATTGAAAAATTGCTGTCGCCAACAGTAAAACCATTTTTCCCCGTTTTAGAAAGCCTAAAGTGGGCGCCAGGGCCGTAACTAGAGTGGTGCGACCTGTGCCATGGCACAGGGCACTGCAGGGCAGGGGGCACTGTTTGGGCCTGTCAATTTTCCTATTTATTATCATTCTCACTTGTAGCTTCCTCTTCTTTTATCCCCAGCATCTCCTGGCCTCCCCTATCTCTTCCCTGGCCCTTCCCCATGAGGCAATGGCTCTTTTTTGGGTGCACTATTTTATGACCTTATTTGAAAAATGGGGATGGGACGGCGCCAAATGCTCTTTCTGGCACAGGGCACCAAAAAGTTTAGTTAAGGCTCTGAGAGGCGCTCTCTCATTCACAGATTTACATGTGTGTGGTTTACAAGTCCTTCTCCAAATTAGGTAAAGCTTATTTATTCCATTCACCCGTGGCCAAAACGCTCAGCAGTAGGAAAGGTCTTTGAATACTCTAATGCCTCGCCAAGGGATCAAGGAGCTTTAGCTCCTCCCAATATGTTGCCTCTAATAGGGCAGGGTTGTTGAAGCCTCAAGCCCAAACCACCTAACCAGAAGTTTATGCTGCTGTTGCTAACAAAACGCATCTCAGGCGTATGGGTGGAAATACGCTATTTTTCGGTGCACATTTTTGGAGTCAATTATGCTAAAATTTGCGACCAACTTTGCAACAGCCCCATTGCCCTTTGTGTTTACTTCTTAACATTTTGCTAATCTGTTTTTGACAAACAGAAAGCAGTGTTTTTATGACTCTACCGAACACTTGCAATACATTTTTTAGATTATTATTACTACATACTGTATAATTAATACTATAAATCTCATAACTAAATTATAACTATTATTATTATTATTATTCAGCAAGCACATTTAATCTCTCATGTTTAATATCTGATTGATAACAATACATATGACAAGCGAGTACTTATTGTTTCCCCATTAATGTGTTGCCAGATTAATAATTAATAACATTATGTAATACATAATTAACTTATATGAAGCGTCAATCTCCTGAAAATAATAAGGTTATAAGGATAAATTAGTGATATCAGTTGTAATTGCTCAGTTTTGACACCACTTAAATATTTTATTAAGATCATGGTTACATGGTATAGACAGGAGTATCATTGCCCATTTTGTATGTAAAATAAGTCATCTAGCATGTAGGAAGTCTTGTGCAAAGGCACAGGGTTAACGGGGTAAAATCCATCGGGACCCAGCATAAATGTAGATAGTAGTTCAGATTTTAATAAAGTAATGCAGTTGTAAAGATATTGTGAGTGTGGGGCTTATTTATCAAAGCCTTCGGCCCCGTAATTGTGCAGAAACAGCAGTTTCCGCATGATTAATACTGAATTAAAACATAAGGCTATTTGTTAAGCTTCAGTCCCATACGATGTATGTGGATGTTGTGGTTGTGCTATTTATCAAACACCTGATATGAAACATTTTCAGAACTTGACTCTGGTAGCTGACACCATCATCAAACCTCCTACTGAAAGAGCTACCGTATTGCAAAGAAGGATCCTTTTTAGACATGCTCTGGCTCTCAGAGTGCATATGTGCAGAATCACCGCTGGGACAGAGCTCAGCATTCCTGCTGTTAGTGGTGAAAGTAAAGGATTTTAGCCATTGTTGGAACTGCTTAACTGAGCAAGCTGTCCCAGCTACGGTGCAATGATAAATAGCCCCGAAAGCCATTTAGAAGTTGCAGAGAACATGAATGTTAGGTTTTGGGCATTTACTATAAATATTTGGAAACAGTGTCTAACACATCAAGGTACACAACGCTATTCCAGCTGTTTCTCTGCAGCTGTTGCAAAAATGTCTCATGGCGGTTGCAATTTTTCTCAAAAACATCCTATCTAAGCTAAGACACTAAACAATTTTTGCATCAGAAATCTACAACCAATTGTGTTGAAATAAGTAGTAGAGGGCTGAAAAAAAATCCATGTATCTGAACATCATACTGTAAGTCCCAAGATGTAAGGAATATTGCAGGACCAGATCATACTGTAGAAGTGGTACAAACCATTGTAATAAGAACAATTTACTATCATATAACTTCTCATATGGAGGCCAATTCAATTCCTAGCAATGTAAGCTACGTGTCATCGTAACAGGGTGAGTGTCACACGCCGCCTGGAGACCCCAGAATCAGACCCCGTCGCTTACCTTTGCGGGCGCTGACCTGCGCTGTCTTCCAGCTCCCGCGCTGCTTCCTTCTCTCTCTGGTCAGTCTCCGCTGTCCTCTGGAGGGTCCCGCTGCTCTGCTGCTCCCACGCTGGCTCCTGCTGGTCGCTGGTCCCCGCTGACTTCTTCTGAGAAGCGCTGTCCTCCGGGCCATGGGCGCGGCCATCTTGGATTGCCCATGTGACTCCACTACCACCAATGAGGAGTCTTCTCCTTCTCTCTCAGCCTGTCAGCTCCCAGCGTCCACTATAAAAGGTTCCCCAATGCTGACACAAGTTGCCAGTGCAACTACTTTCTTAGTTCTACTAAGTGAGCCTTCCCACTGCGCTCCGAAGGTGTTTCCTGCTAGTATTCACCTCTCAGCTACCAACGTCTCCACACAGCTATCCAGCCGCTCCACGTAGCCACTCAGCTACCAACGTCTACCCACGGCTATCCAGCCGCTCCACGTAGCTACTCAGCTACCAACGCCTACCCACGGCTATCCAGCCGCTCCACGTAGCCACTCAGTTACCAACGCCTACCCACGGCTATCCAGCCGCTCCACGTAGCCACTCTGCTACCAACGTCTACCCACGGCTATCCAGCCGCTCCACGTAGCCACTCAGCTACCAATGCCTACCCACGGCTATCCAGCTGCTCCACGTAGCCACTCAGCTACCAACGTCTCCACACGGCTATCCAGCCGCTCCACGTAGCCACTCAGCTACCAACGCCTATCCATGGCTATCCAGCCACTCCACGTAGCCACCCAGCTACCAACGTCTCCACATGGCTATCCAGCCGCTCCACATAGCCACTCAACTACCAACGTCTACCCACGGCTATCCAGCTGCTCCACGTAGCCACTCAGCTACCAACGCCTACCCACGGCTATCCAGCCGCTCCACGTAGCCACCCAGCTACCAACATCTACCCACAGCTATCCAGCCGCTCCACGTAGCCGCCCAGCTACCAACATCTATCCACGGCTGTCCAGCCGCTCCACGTAGCTTCCAAGTTACCACGCTACTTCTACATTCCTCAAACTCCTATCAGTTCGCTGCACCCTCTCATGCGGAGAAACTTTATTAAGCCAAGTCTCCTCCAGCGAGCATCTGCGCCAAGTAATACAGGTCCAAGGCCCAGTCCGGGAACACAGCTTCCAAATCCCACGATTGTGACAGTGGGTAAACTTGTAACGGTAGCAAATTGTTACTGCAGCATCGATAATTTAGCTTCACATCCCCTGAGGTTTGCGCAAGACAATGAGTGACATTGCTTTATCATAAAACTGAGAGACCACACCTCCCAACCACACATTGCTCGGAACGTAATCGGTCCCTTGGTGTCTTGATGTAAAGATCTATCTTGCAATAAACTATCGCCATTGGATGAACCTTGAAATTATACCGACAAATTCACCTGTCCCCTGAAAGACAGCTGTCTCTTCATTTTTGTTTTTAGACATCTCTGTACAGTAAACTGCCCCAGGAGTGGTGCTGGCGAGACGCTACATCAGTATACACTGCATGGACATTTCTTAGCCATGGTTTGATTGTTGGGGGGAATTTTTATTATTCTTTTTTTTTTTATTTGACATGGTCTGTAAATATATATCATCAAACATCCATTTTTGCAATGTATATTTTATCTATGAATTATAAATGTTTGTAACAAACTTCAGTACATGGCAGTCCACAAGTGGAATTACAGGGGCCTAAACTGTACCCTACCCAAGTAAGAATGTGACAAAATTTCAGTGTGACTGGATCATACAGCTCTCCAAGAACACCTGCAATCGGGCTGGACCAATTTGCAATATGTAGCACCTATCCTTGTATATCAACACCTATTTCCCTATAGACTGTAAGCTTGCGAGCAGGGCCCTCTTACCTTTATGTCTGTCTCTTACAACCCAGTTTTGTTCTTTTTAATGTTGTTTCAAATTGTAAAGCACAATGGAATATGCTGCGCTATATAAGAAACTGTTAATTAATAAATAATAAATACAAATATAAAGTAATATATTTTATCTACAATTCCTACAACTTCACAATCCCTCCAGTAACTCTTCCTTGTATGGTAGGGTGATCTGTACTGTCTTCCAGCGCAGGAGGCGCTCTGAATCAGGCCAATACAATACAATACAGGTTGAGTCTCCCATATCCAAAATGCTTGGGACCAGGGGTATTTTGGATATCAGAATATTCCGTATTTTGGAATATATGTATACCATATTGAAATGTCTTAGGAATAGGGCCCAAATCTAAACACAGAATGCACTTATGATTCATGTACACCTTAATCACAGCCTGAAAGTAATATTTTCAATAATTTTGTGGTACAAACAAAGTTTGTGTACATACATGAAATTCATTTATGTTTCATATACACCTTATACACAAAGTCTATAGGTCATTTTATACTTTATTTTTAATAATTTTGTGCCTTAAATAAAGTTTGTGTACATTGAACCATCAAAAATCAAAGGTTTAACTATCTCAGTCATGCTGAAAATATTCCGTATTTTGGAATATTCCTTATTTCTGAATATTTGGATATGGGAGACTCAGGGCCTGATTCAGACCCGCTCGCGAGCGCAGGACGCTCGCAAGCGGGTCGATGGTGCCCTACTGCGCATGCGCGAGACCCGGCTAGCGACGGGGTAGCCATCGCTCCGGGTCTCGCACCAAAGGGGGCGTGCTGTCGATGTTGATTGACAGCACGTCCCCTTTGGTGGGCGTCGGGGGCGTTGCTGCCAGACGGAGGCATTCCCATGGGAATGCCTACCGTCTGAAGCCGGCCCCACTGACATCAGTAGTGATGTCAGTGGGAGTGATTTTGGCTCTGATAGAGCCAAAATCACTCCAGGGCTTGCGGCAGCGAGACCCTACCGCAGGGTCTCCGTCGCAAGCCCGATGGTCGCGATGGTCTTGACCATCGCGACCATCATCATGGACGCTCGCTATAGCTGTGTTTGGTCACCCACAGCTATGCGAGCGTCCAAAAGGCCGCTCCATTTTCAGGTGGGAGGGCCCTGATTCAGAGCGAGCGCTCTGATCAGAGCGTCCGGCTCTGAATCAGGCCCTCAACTTGTAACATTATAGTGAAAGGTTTAGGTAGAAAACTTACGGGGAGATGTACAGTATCCAACCCTCTAAAGAGGACAAATGGAGAAATTGACCCCAGCAATCAATGAGCTTCTACTTATAATTTTATATAATGTACTACATAAATGATAGCTACAAGCTGACTGGTTGCTATGGACAACTTCTCCACTTGTCCCTCTTTAAAAGGTTTAAAACAACTCTCCCATAGTTGCCGACTCTCCTGGAATGTGCAGGAGACTCCTGGAATATTGACAGACTTCACACACCAGTTGCCTTATCATAAACTTCATTCTGCCCACTTCATAGCACAAATGACATCAGTAAGCCCAGCCCATGGACACTTTTCAGACTATCTCCTGTAAGGTAGGTATGCAAAGTTACTAAGTATGATAGAAAATCCCAGCAGAATCTATGGCCTTGGTCGCTGGCATAGAAAAGCAGGTCAGTTAATTAAACTGTTCAAAATAGTCCCAGTATTGTAGAGATTCTACATGTGGCATACACACCCAACACTTTCCATCTAACACAAAAAGCTAATACATAGAGTACACTTAAGCTGGGTACACACCTTATTCACGGTGCAACCCAGGGATGCAGCCATGTTATTTAACGATACTTTTGTGTACACATTACACAACCTGGCATACAATGGTGCAATGTATGGCTACACACTGCTTGTAACAACAATGCTTCAGCCGTGGAATCAACTCAATGAACAACGGCAGTGTACGACGGATTGGGCATACACACTATGCAATGTGTACGATATATTGTTCTAATCTGCGAAATATTGGATGACAGATCGTATAGTTTTTACCCAGCTTTATAGTTTGCCTTGGTACTTTTATATTCATATTATGAAAATTCAACAAAGTTAGTAAGAGCAAATAGTGCAAGAGGCGTTTTGTCCCACTTATACATCTAGATCTAGGTTGTAGAAAGGCATCTCGGAGAGCAGCATGGAGCATCAGTACTTTCAGACACACCACTGTGTCATGCACAAATGCAGGGGAAAAAAAAGCTATTTGAATATGATTTGTATTGTGTAAGGCAGCAGAGAAGAACAGAGGGAGCGTTTATTTAATTTCATCCTGACCTCAGATCAGCATGCTGGAAGAACAGGGAGGTGGGAACCAGGAGAGGAGTTTATGGGATCTCCATGTCTCCATGATTCGTAAATAGATTTATGAATATAGTATGTAGAAATTACAGTATGGAATGTTTAACCCGTTGGTTCCCAAACTCAATCCTCAAGGCACCCTAACAATCCAAGATTTTGTACAAGTGACTTAGGACAAAATTGCAAAGCTGCACCCAAATATGCAAATGCAGCAGCAGGTGTCTGACACCCTCTGCTACATTTGCGATCCCAGCACTGGGCCCGAGGTTACAGACCATTGTGTCTGTTTCCAGGACGCCGGCCGCCCCCGCACTGCCCCTTAAATGTATCTGCCTGTCAGTCAGGCATGGGCATAGCAGAGGCTGCGTGCGATCACGCAGGACCCGATTTGCACATGCACAGAACGGGTCCTGCACAGGTGCAGATTTCCAATAATCGGGAATCTGCATTCAGCACTGCACGCTGAACTAGCCCTTTAATTAGTACCTCAATTATTTTGATTCAAACTCTATTTGTGCAATCATGGATATCCTTAAAACCTGGACTGTTAGAGTATCTTGGGAACCTTTGATTTAACCTTTCATGGAAGCAGTGTGTGATGTACAGTATTCCCCAATGGCAACCAATAGGCTTAGCGACCTTTTTGGTTTATTACCTGCAAATTACATTCACACGTACAAAACAACATACCTGGAAATAACTGTTGTTTTTTTTTTCTTACCTTATTTATTTATTCGCTTTTCCAAAGCTTGTCAGTTTTGACAGCTCCAACCTGCTTGATTAATGCCTTGTGGGAACCCCTATATTGGCTGCCTGTTAGTGATCTCATTCTGTGCAGGAATGCCTGGGATGGTACGTTCAACCAATTCACCACCCAGGTGGCTATATTTGGACTAAATGAGCTGTGAAAGGACTTTATCTCCACCCGTCACTGCCTTCCTTCCCGGAGTCCCACGGTGTGCAGCCGCTTCCATGGCTTTGATTTGTCACATGCCGTCAAAAGAAAGTAAATTATTGCCTTTCTCACTTGTCAATGAGCTTATCTTCACCTCGGCTGGCCTAATGATTGGGGGCTGCGAGGGAACATTTCCGCCTTGGTAGAAGTAATTATTGCCGGACGCATTACTTTATGTGTCCTGACCAGTTTATACATGTAGGGTGAGCAGATTAATTGGATCTCCGCGACAATGATAACAGCATTACACTTGTACATCACAGGAGCTCATTTTAGATACTGAACGCTAGGCATGTGTTGATGATTATTTGCTTTCTTTCCTATTGCTTTCAGGGTAGCACTTAATAGCTGCCGAGGAAACTGGTCAGAGACACAGGATCACGCCTCCCTAACCTGTGATAAAGCTGAACATGGAGCTGTAAAAACAAAAAGGGCCCCAACTGGTCAACCAGTTGTACAGCGTATAACGAGGACAGCAAGCTCACATTTACAGCCCTGCTGCTTGTTTTCTTTATGCTCTGTACATATTTACAACAATTTGCTTCCAAACATTGCTCTTGTGATGGCAGTCATTTGTAAATAGGGTTCCTTTGGGTTGCATAAATGTGTTTGATTTACCGTCTCCGTGTTTTGTACATTACTGGCCTGAGAATTTGCAGCGTAAAGCTGGCATGCATTAAGTTCACAGCTTCTCTCAGCTTATTTCAATTACAACGGACCAAATACAAAAATAATGTACCATAACTAGGATGGTCTTCTAAATTCGGAATTAATTGTGCTATAGAACTCAGATATTAATGATGATCACTGTCCACCTTTACATGTATTACATATGTGGCAGTGAACTGAAATATTACAGGAATGTGTCATTTTAGCTTTGAAAACAACACTTGGAAACAGCTTCTATAGAGAATAACTGACCTGATAATATTCAGAAGTACTGATGTTAAATAATGTTAAATATAATAATATCAAAGCAATCATGTGACATGAAATTCATTAACAGGTGATTTCAGATTTGTGCCAGGAAACATTTTGCACACATTGATTGTCAAGTGATAGGTGTGCAAAACCATACAGGCAACTAGGCAAATTATTGGTCACTAAGGGCTCTATTTATTAACATTATTTTTACTAAAATAAAGTGAAAAAGGGTGTTTTCACACCCTTTTCACATTATTTTAGTTTCACCTGTATTTATTACAGGGCAATTGGAGTAGAATTAGTAAAATTCTACTCCAACCCCCAGTATCACTTATTTTTAGTAAAGCAGATCGCATTTCCCATAATTGTAATGGGAAATGTGATCTGTGTGCAAGTTACTAAAAATAAATTGTAAAAAAGTACCGGGGGAAGCCCTGTGATAATAACGCCACCTGGAGGTGGCGTTATCCAGGGTCTCCCCCGGTTACCGGGCTCCCACTCTGCTCTAACGGGGAGAGCAGAGGCGGGAGCCGGTACCAGTAATCAGCTATGTGGTCTAAAGAGACCGCAAGCTGATTGCTGTAAAAAAAAGAAAAAAAAAATTAAACATTTTTTTTTTTCACTTACCTGAATCCAGGGACCGGTGATCAGGGCTCCGGTGATGGCTCCTCACCGGTCAGCTGGTCTCCCACAGTGCACTGGGGCCCGGTCATCAGGTGATCAGGCCCCAGTGCAGTATGGGAGATCACCTGATCGGGAAGCCCGGAGAAGACCACCGGAGGCCAAGAGGATGCAGGTAAGTGTAATGAAGGGAGGGGGGGTCGCGGGGGTCTGCGATCGTGGGGGGCGGGGCTTAGCGCCGTGGGCTTAGCGTCGGAGGGGGGGTAGTAGCGGTGGTCGGTCGGCGCATGCGCGGGCTCTTAGTCACGGTATTTTTTCCGAAAATACCGCGACTAGAGTGCGGGTGGGATCCGCAGGGACAGAGCTTTATCGCAAGCTCTGTCCCTGCAAGGGATTTATAGTAAATCCCTGTGATATTACCTGAATTCGCAATGCGAATTCACTCTGTAATATCACACTACAATCCGCATTCAATATGCGGATTGTAGTAAATAGAGCCCTAAGTATAAAGAAAAAGATGCAATTTCGGAAAAGTAGGCACAATTGCATTGAGGTGTACAGATTTGCACTGCGCCAGGTGACGGTCAGTGACCCCTAGCCTAGCGTTGTGAAAACTGTGCCCACCACAAGGCTTAGCTGTATGGAAATGAAATGCAGTAAGGTCAGGAAAAATGTACTATGTTCAATCACTAGTTGTTCAGTCTACTGTATACTGTGACCGCATGCTATCTAATGACACCTCCTAGCTGACCTTGGCCCTCATTCAGAGCCACTCGCAAACAGCAGTACGCTCGTTGCGTTCCGATGTTGACTAACCACGCATGCGTCGGTGTTACACTGCGCATGTGCGTACGGCAGATTGCGAGCTTTTTTTCTGTCGTTCCTAAAATAGCGTACAGGAAGTGACATGTCAAATGTGATTGACAGAACAGGGCGTTTTTGGGTGTTGACGGGGGTGGAGATGGAAAAACGCAGGCGTGGCGAGGCGTTTTTGGGGCGTACATACATTAGCAGATGCGAACGTCAAATGTGTTCGGACCGTCACATACGTCACTGGAACATCCTCTTTCCCTTCAAAATGCTCGCACAGTTTAGGGTCTGGATTACTCAACCACATTGGCGATGGCCCTTCTCCTCCGTCCCGGGACTCCACGATGTTGCAGCGATTAATCGCGGGTGGTCACAAAAGCAATTAGTGTTGTATTGAAAACCGGCTTGGTATGTGTTTGGAAAGCAGTTTATTGGGATAGCACAAAACCGTACGCAGGTGGAAATCATACCTGCTAATGTCAGGATTACACAATCAATTGGCGTACATTTTTTGGGGGTTTTTTTGGCCTCAATTTGTTGTTTATGGCCTATTGTGACAATAATGTCATCATGTTTTAATTAGCTCCCCTTTTTTTTTTTAATGTGCAATTTGCATCGTTATGTGATTTTTTAAACGTTCCTTCAAGAGGCTTTTTTTTTATACAAATGAAATGGTTTTTGGTGTCCTTTTTTGCCTTTAGGGCCAGGATTAAATGTAACCCATTTGTACAATAATGTCACAATACAATGTCAGATTTTTTTCATAAATTTATTGTTTAAACACAAACCAATTGGCATAATATATATTTTTTTTTTTCTGCCAAAGATACTTTTTATCCAAAATAAATAATCAATAACTGATAACATAAACGTACAAAAATAACTTAAAAACATTTCACAAGAAAGGAGAGGGAAGTTTTGACCAGAAAGGAATATGAGCCAAGCACAGAAGGAGTGTGGGAAAAGTCGCCATTGCTGTCACCGTTTTTTCGCCCGTTTGGATGGGGGAGGGTGGGCGCCAGACCGGTCCGGGATGCCATCGGGCTGGCCTGTCCAGAGGCAGATGTTGTGGTCTCTGGACTAGGCACAGGGCTAGGCACATTTGGAGGATTGGCTGATGTTGTGCCAGAGGTGGAGGATCCTGATGTTCCGGCAGGAAGGGAGGTCGGCTCCACCATGTGCTGGCGAACGAGCTGCTCCAGGGCATCGGCGATGCGGATGTTGGCCCTGGTATTTTCCGCCAGGGCCTGACCAATGGTCACGTTGGCCGCAGCATTTTGCTCCAGGGCCTCAGCCACCCGTATCAGACTGGCGTCCATCCTCTGCAGAATCTCCGTATGGAAATCCAATTTGAAATTGAGTTCTTTGAGGAGGCCCACTGCCTGCGAGGGGGCACGCCCTGGACTGGCTTCTGCAGGGTCCTCAGCCGGATGTACTGGTTCCTCCCCTGCAGAGCCAGCAGAAATTCTGCGGCCAAGGCTTCCCTCTGGAGCAGACTCATCCGCCTGTGTCTCTGTTGGAAAAATGAGAAAAGACTCACATTAGAATCTACATATTGGCACAATAGCATTTCAGAGTTGGTGACATCACAATACTTACCTGGGCCAACATGAGGAGCCGCAAAGTCTGGCATGTCCGTATCCATGTTGGACACGCCAAACACCTCCACAGGCTGCACACACCCCTGTGCCAGCTCTTCTAAATCCGTCAACTCCAATGACACAGGGGTGGGACCCCCACCTGTCCCCCTTGCATGCCTAGCCCTGTCCGCGAGTTTTTGCTTTAGGCGATATTTGAAGTCGGCCCATCTGTGGGGAAAAAAGGAAGCCATTATCCTTTGGTTTAAAATGGGGTTTGTTTTTAGGGGGGGCAAGGGTTTACTTACCGCCGTTTGACATCCCGGGCTAGACGGACATAATCACCCACTCTATTGACAGCAACGGCTACCTCTTCCCACATTCTCCACTTCTGGCTTAGACTCATATTCCTGTCTGCCTGTGGCAGGATGTCCACACACTTCTGGATCAAAACCTCCATCTCCTTTCTTGTGAAATGTGGCTGCCTTTTTTTTTTGCCCGCTTTGGCCGGAATACTGGGCCCAGCAGCCTCTTCCATGTCATCCTCCTCACCTATTTGTGTAAATTTACAGAATTCACAAAATCACAACTTGCCTAATCTTATGTTTCAAATTAATCGTTGATAGAAAATGCATGAAAGACTTACCGCCTGACTCTTGTGCATTTTTTCCCTGGTCTGTCGCCATGTCTGAGGTCCAAACAAGAAATACACCAGAATTTGAATGTGTTTTCGTGACGTATTTATACATGCGTCCTTATTTTGCGGCCGCATCATTGATTGTGCGGCCCTATGATCCCTCCTTAATTTGTGCGGGAAACGAAACACTATTTATGGCTTGGTGTGTCTCAAGTCGAGGTGGCGTTTTTGGATTGTTGGAGGTTATCTTGGCTGGAGTTTATTGATTGCGTAGAAAGGAGTTGGAGGTTGGAGATTCGTTTGTTGGTTAGATTTGCGTTTTTTTTCCCGTTATCTTTGTTGGTTTATATTTTTTGGACCTCGTTTGTTGATTTGGTAAGTTTTGTGAAGTCTAACTTTTGTTCAATTGTTGTTTCATTGTATTTCGTATATTTTGTAATTTTTGGATACCTAATTTATTCTATTTTAGATTTTGTTTATTTTCGACCCCAAAGACCTTTTGATTTTGCATCTTAGATATTTGCTCTTGGTAAGTCCATTTTTTATCTTGTATTAGCGAACTAATTAGCGCATTTTTAGTAGTTACTCTTGTGACTTGTATTAGCGAACTAATTAGCGCATTTTTAGTAGTTACTCTTGTGACTTGTATTAGCAAACTAATTAGCGCATTTTTAGTAGTTACTCTTGTGACTTGTATTAGCGAACTAATTAGCACATTTTAAACAGCTTAATAATCATTCTAACTTTTTGATGGTTTAGCTTTCGCTTTTTGAGCCAACATTTCGACCCGTTTTGATGTACTGTGTTAAATGTCGCTTTGCGGTTTTGCTAAATGGGTGTTTGGCATATTTGAACTTTGGTCTAGCACAAAATGTATCCACAAAAATGCACAGAGTGAAATGTGTCAAGTAATTTTGTTGTTTATTTTCAGTTTGGACGTATCATGACAATACCCCGGCATGTAAGCAGCAATGGATGGTATCATCAAGCTAAGTTGTTTTAATATAGTTTTGGGGTGGGTCAAAAGCCTTACTTTGAAATTTTTGAATTTCAGGTTGATCTGGGGAGGATTGTTCTGGCCATGCTCCCGGAAGCCGACCAACCTCAATCTCATCCCAGGCGTAGGCATCGTAGGCATGCAAGGCCCCAGATATTTCGAACACGTGTCACCCTTTTTGGAATGCCCGATGATGAGGTTTTAAGACGCTACCGTCTACCTCCCAAAATCATCATAGACAC
Source organism: Taudactylus pleione (assembly GCA_031769625.1). Classification (NCBI taxonomy): domain Eukaryota; kingdom Metazoa; phylum Chordata; class Amphibia; order Anura; family Myobatrachidae; genus Taudactylus; species Taudactylus pleione. Next base: position 8,076,487 of record JAUIMM010000368.1, on the reverse strand, counting down.
TCTCTCATTAATAGAAAGTGATCTTGAGCGGCAAATTGACAGTCCAACAGCAATACCACCACTGACGCAATTTATGGCGGTGTTACATTTCTGTGCCTCAGGATCGTTTCAAACAACGGTGGGAATAGTGGCGGGCATCTCCCAATCCTCCTTTTCCCGGATCCTGAGGGCAGTGATGGAGGCACTTTTCAAGCACCTCCATCATTTTATTCAAATGCCTTTGGATATGGGTGCCCTTAGTGTGGCCAAGGCCAATTTTTACCAAATAGCTGGCTTCCCACACATCATAGGGGTTGTGGATGGTACTCACATACCACTTCAGCCTCCAGCACGGCTGGAGGCAATATTTAGAAACAGGAAACACTATCACTCCCTGAATGTAATGGTGGTATGTGATGCCTCCCTCCAGATCCTGTCCCTGAATGCTAAGTTACCAGGAAGTGCACATGACTCCTTCGTCATCCGGCAATCAGGGATATGAAGAAATTAACCAACCTACAGGCTGGTGATGCGTGGCTTCTGGGTAAGTGGAGACCTTTAGTACATAACAATGTTAAGCTTGATACACAGTGTTCCTGATGTTGTCTCTTATTTTTCACAGGAGACAGTGGATACCCTTGCATGTCCTGGCTGCTCACTCCTTATTTGGCTCCCACACCAGGCCCACAAAGTGAGTATAATTCTGCACTTACAGCCACCAGGCAAGTGGTGGAGCGCTGTATCGGCCTTTTAAAAGGCCGATTCAGATGCCTCCACCGCTCTGGTGGCGAGCTCATGTATTTGCCGGATATGGTGTCGAAAATTGTGGTCCTGTGTGGGATATTTCACAACATCGCCATAAGGAGTGGTGTCCCAATGCAGCCAGAGGATGCCTTACCTGAGGATGGCCCCCCCGAGGTTGGTCGGAGGTCAGTATGTGGGGGGGCCATACGCGATGATGTGGTGGCCAGATTTTTTAGGTAAGTTTGACCCAAACTACAGTGTTTATACCTAATGTGTTTGTGTTTGTTTGCGAACATCTAATTTTTTTTTTTTTTTTCACCATCTTCTGTTTGTTCACATAATCTTTGCCACTCCAACGCTCACTACTTCCTGCTACCCTTACCAAACCTGGATCTGGTGATTTTGGCCATATATTCTGGAACCCATATCGCAACGCCATGTTTGTGGAATCATGTTGGCATGGTCCTTCGTCAACCAGTTCTTGATTGTTTTTTTAAATTAAATATTTTATTTGTATGTGTTGTATTTGAGATTATCACTGGTTTTTTTTTTTGGGACTGACCACTTTGATTTCTCATTTATGTTGTGAATAAATGTTTGGAGAGTGAAATGGTCTTCCTTTGTTTGGACGTTAACAGCAAGTGTAACCAGGTTAACACACCTTACAATTGACTAAGGGGTAATCCAGTACTGACACCAGTTGATGTACACTGAAATATGTTTGCAGGTTCCCAACCCACACCAAAAGGAAGCCTGTCCAAACCTTTGGATTTTGAAGATTGGCCTAAGCAGCTTGCACACCAACTAGGAACCTGTAAAATGGCGAAATATCTAATTGACACTACACCCAAAAAGGGAAATGACATTGTTACTGTTATGTGTTTCTTGTGGCTGTTTAACATACAAATACAAAATACAATCTAACTTTTAAAAAAGGGAAATCCTTGCAGGAACAGTCTACTTATGTCAGGGAAAACTATTTGTGTTTTTGAAAAAAAGAATGAGCCAGAACGTATATTAGAACTACAAAATTTATTTACAAAACGAAAATAAACAAAAAAAACTACTGGCGAAGGATGCCAGACAGCCGGTCAAGGGCCACAAGAATGCCAATGACATGTTGGCGCATCTGGCCAACACAATCCTCCACCTCTTGTCGACGCCTCTGTTCCTCTGTGGGTGAGAAAAGTGTGTGGATTAATAAAACAATAGGGAATCCACATTAAAAAAACAAAAACACAACGAAATCACTCCTAAACCGAAAAAAGAAAAACCAAAACAAAAAGGGGGTGCTGGCAAAAATACAAGGCCTATGTACAAATTCCCACAGGTGTGATATGTGTATGTTGAAATCAGCAGGAAGAGGTAAAGGCAAACTGCTAAATCACCAAAAGTAAACCAAATAAGCACGAATAAAGGCACGACACATGATTACATACAAACAGTTTGTGGTTAAAAAAAATGAGAAAGAAAAACATACCGGGAGCCAAAACGGGAGCTCCGGAAGTCCCTCCATGTTCCTCCTCGGAGGAGCCTTCATTCCCCAAAGAACGGGGAGGGGTAATGATGGACTCCGGGGAGGGGGTAATTGGAAGAGGGGTGGGTGGAGGAGAGGGGGAAGTGGGACGGAGGGGAAGGAGGCCCGACAGTTCCGGGAGAGGGTCTGGGAAGGCTGGGGAGGAGTGGGGTATAGGGGAAATATTTGGGGTGGAGTGTTGGCTGGGGGTTGGGGATAGTGGCCGGGAACGCCGTCTGGCCGGACGGTGACGGCGTAGTCTTGGCTGTCCTCCTAAAATATGTCAAACAAATTGAGGTTAGTTTCTGGGCAAATCCGGGGCCCAAATAAAAAACAAAAAACCAGCAACAAAAAACATGCAAAAAGGAGTAGAATGAAAAAAACAGAAATAGAGGGAAAACAAACACACGCTGATATGAGGACAAATAATTAATAGGACAGACAGGAAAACATGCACACGCAGATATGAGGACAAATAATTAATAGGACAGACAGGAAAACATGCACACGCAGATATGAGGACAAATAAGTAATAGGACAGACAGGAAAACATGCACACGCAGATATGAGGACAAATAAATAATAGGACAGACAGGAAAACATGCACACGCAGATATGAGGACAAATAATTAATAGGACAGACAGGAAAACATGCACACGCAGATATGAGGACAAATAATTAATAGGACAGACAGGAAAACATGCACACGCAGATATGAGGACAAATAATTAATAGGACAGACAGGAAAACATGCACACGCAGATATGAGGACAAATAAATAATAGGACAGACAGGAAAACATGCACACGCAGATATGAGGACAAATAATTAATAGGACAGACAGGAAAACATGCACACGCAGATATGAGGACAAATAAGTAATAGGACAGACAGGAAAACATGCACACGCAGATATGAGGACAAATAATTAATAGGACAGACAGGAAAACATGCACACGCAGATATGAGGACAAATAATTAATAGGACAGACAGGAAAACATGCACACGCAGTTTGCCCCACAAACACAAACATGAAAACCACAATACATAACACTTACTTTCAAGGATCTGCATGCGAAAGCATGCCAGCAAGCGGGGCGTTCGTCGTTGCAGGTCTGACCACCTGCGCTCAAGCTGCCCGATGTTGCGGCGTGAACCCAACGACCGCAGGCGGGACCGTGCCTCCGCATACGCGGAGCGCTTCTGCCGGTTGGTGATGGGTGGAGGCTGGCTGGTGATCCGCCTATCCATCACCTCCGTAAGCACCAGCAGCTCGCGCCTGGTGAATGCGGAGGCTCTCATGATGGCAATGGAGTTTTTCATACAAAACATTTTTGATAAAGTGTGGCAAAAATTTCTGATTGGCTAATGTATTTTGGAAATTAACAGGAGCAATTTTATTGGTTAGTGTATGAGTCATGTGTTCAACAGGGCCAGAAATCTCTGGAGAGTTATGATAGGCTTGATGCAGTGACATGCGTTTGCAAATTTAAATAAAGAAATGAACCCCGGAAAATATGCGGGGATCCACAGCAATAGAACAATTGTTTAATTGTGGTTCACATGTTTTTTGAACAATAAAAGCGAATGTTCCATCCGTACGTATTCTGCGGGTAAACACAAACACGGACAAGAGTAAAGTTTCTTGCATTGTGTTGAAAAAAAAAAAACAATTAAGCTAATTGATACATTGATTGGCATGATACGATTGAGGGAGGTAGGCAGAATAAAGGAGCAGGTAATCGACATCTGACAAGGCCACTTCCGGGTTCACTTGTGCGTGCGTTCCCTTCAAGCCATTTCGGGGATGTACGCTCGCTATTTCGCACGCTCGTTAGTTAGAGGAGGGGTCGCCTGAGTTTAGGGAGGAATTTTAGATGCGAACAAAAATACGAGCGAGCCATTGAATTTAAATAATTTTGTACGTACGCCTAACGTACGTGCGCCCGCTTGCGAGTGGCTCTGAATGAGGGCCCTTCTCCTATCACATCTCTGTTGCGCATACTTACCGACATTTTAAGTCTTGTTCCCAGGAGAAGTGGGCAGTGATGGGGGTGGGGCCGGGCTATCGCGTCATTAGGCCCCGCCCTCACGATGAAATGTCGGGAATTGCAGGCATTTGAATAGGGGCAGAGCCAAATGACACGATTAGCATAGAATCTAATCATTAAGCCCCAACCCCTCCGGGCAGATAGGCGAACCAAGGTAAGATTCTCCCCCTTCTGTCCTACTTTTCCGGGGTAGCGGGGGGCTACCCGAAAAATCGTGAGCCTCCCGCAACTTCATGGAGAGAAGGCAAGTATGCTGTAGCGTCCTGCACTTTTGTAGAGGGGCAGGGATTTTATAGCCATTCTCAAGCTGGAGCTAGGAAGCACAGTGCCTGATTTGTGCGCAAATGTGTCTATTTGTCTGCTGTGCAGTGTGCACATCCACAGATGGAAACCTCTATTGTGCTTTTTGAAGTGCATGTGTGAAAACGGACCTGCATTTAAAGGTGCATACACACACAATGATTTTTTGAATGATTATCGTTAACGATATCGTTTATCGTTCAATCGTTGAAAAAATCGTTCACTTTCTAAGTTAAAACGATGAACGATTATCGTTCATGCGCGTTCACGTTTGTAGTTTGTAGTTCAGTCAGACTGACCAACTCAACGATTTTCATTAAGGGAATACACAAAAATCGTTTGTAGTTCAAAAAAATCGTTCATTACACTTTAAATAATCTGACAGAAAATCGTTCAGAAAATCGTTGGTAACACAATCGTGTGTGTATGCAGCTTTAGTCTTTCAATTAAATTTGTTTCTACTTGAACATAATACTTTATACAAATTCAGTGGACTTGAAAATATCAAGTAGCTTTGTGCATCCTGAAATCTCAGCATGCACCTGTTCAACAGGTAACTCCTTCCAAAACTCCCACTAGGGGCCTGTTTATCAAGTCAGACACAGATGCTCTTTTCTTTACCAATTTCTAAAACACTTTTTTTTTTGTTTTTTTAGTAAAGTGGAATTTATATACTTTGTCTGTCTTACAGGTCCACTGGACATTTGTATAAAATCTCTGATATCACCACAGATTGAGAAATATTCCTCAAAACACTTACTGCAGACTGAAACACTTTACTGCAGCCAATCTGCATTCAATGTGTTTTCCTCCTGCCATCAGAGAGAGCGATATGTTGCTCACCTGCAGTTGCTGCCAGCGTGCCGCACTAAGACAACATATCCACACCTTAGAAACAGGCGCAAGTGTGCAAAACTAAGAGACAGGAGAAGGAACAACATTTGTGCTGCACATTTTCTCAATTGCAAATGATTTATGTGTGTAATATGTCCTTCTAGCAATCAACAGGGGGACTGCTACAGTCATAAGAATATGCTGGGACTGAGGACCTCATTCAGAGGCGGTCGTTAGTTGCAAGCGGTCGCACTGAATCAGGGCGGCCGCTTGCATCCTGAACGACCGCCTCCTTGTCGATCGCTAAGCTGTGGGTTAACACCCACAGCTCTAGCAACCGACATGGGTGATGGTCGCGATGGTCAAGACCATCGCAACCATCGGGGCTTACGACCAGACCCTAAGGTTGGGTCTGGGCACTCTTAAGCCCCAGGGAGCTTCCTGCTCTGATCGAGCAGGAAGCTCCCCTTTGACATCAGCAAAGTTCCGGCGGGAACGCCTCCGTTTGGGCAGGCACGCCCCCTGGCCGCCTCCCAAATGGGGCGAGCTGTCACTCGCCAGCGACAGCTCGCCCCATCTGCAGCGAGACCCCTAGCGATGAAGCGTGCGTCGATAGCCGGGTCTCACGCATGCGCACGACGGAGTCCGCTCCGTCATGCGCGTGCCCAGTGGGGCAACATCGAGTCGGTTGTGAGCGCTCAGCGCTTGCGACCGACTCTAAATGACCCCCTGAATCCCTAGTTATCCACTAGTGATTTTGGTCCAGACATGATCAAAAAAGGAGAAGAGGGAACAAAATAAGGTCATAGAAAAAAAAAAGATAGCCATTTTCGATATATGTTATCTACCTGAGATTAACATATGAAATATAGGATGCGTGGCCAAAATTGACAATCTACTATGCGCTGCAAAGGGGGACCCTCTAGCAAGCCCAGGCAATTATATTGTCTCTCTCCCCCACTCTCAGCAACGCTGGCGTAATTATGCCATAATAATGTGCTGCTGAAAGAGAGCACTAGTAATGCTTAAAGTAGCAATAGCTTTTTCTAATTGTGCTGGGGACAAATGTAGGTTTGAGGGAAATTCTGTGTTTATTCAAGTCGGCTACTGATTTCTGTCCTGGCTGCAAAAAATAACCTTTCAAATAGGAATCTGGCAAAGGGATATGGCTGCATACTGTATAAATATTTTAATACTGGCCCTATCAGGAGAGTGATGAGGACTGAGTGGAAACATGCCTTTCCATCTAGCACAAAAAGCTAATACATACAGTACACTTAAGCTGGGTACACATCTAAACGGTGCGACCCAGAGATGCGGCGATGTAACGATATATCACTGTACACACCACACATACCAGCATTCAATGCTGCATGTAACAACACTGATTCGGCTGTGGAATCGTCCCATCTGATGTGCAGCACATGTGTGGTACGTGTGCTGCACATGGCACGTTTCAGTGAACAACGGCAGAGAACGACTGATTGGACATACACACTGTGCAATGAGGGCCTGATCCAGAGATGTACGTTCTTCCAATGATGAACGTACATCTTCGATGGTTAGGGGTCCGCGCCTGTGCATGTGCAGAACGGGTCCTGCGATTACACTCGCAGACCCCCCCCCCCCCAAACGGCAGCATGATTAACATGCTACGGCGTTTGGGGGGCGGAATAGGGGAATGGCTAGTCACTGTTCCCGGAAACGGGGGCGTGTCATCCCCAATTTCCGGCAGGGATGAGGCAAAGGTCTGCGTCGGCAGACTCAGATTCCTGGCCTATGAAGTGACCAGCACCCGGCCAGGCTGCGGGAAACTTCAGCTCCCGCAGCCTGAACAAAGGAGCAACCAAGGAGACTATCGGTCACGATGGTCGTGAAGGTGCTCACATATGCAGCAAGGAAGTGTCTGACACTTCCTTCTGCATTTGTATTAAGATGGACGGAGTTGCAAAGCTGCTTGTGTCTCCATCTCTGAGTATGATATATTGTTATGATCAGCGTTGGAACAATATATCGGACGACAGAATGTATAGTGTTTACCCAGCTTTAGAGTTTGTCTTGGTACTTTCATATTCATATTGTGAAAATTCAGCAAAGTTAGTAATAGCAAATAGTGCAAGAGACGTATATACCATATTACTAAAAGGAAAAGCCATGCTAATTCTTTAAGAAGGGATGTAGTGGGCATCCCGGCGTGCGGGATGCAGACCATCTAACTAACAGCGCCAAAATCCCGATAGCGCCAGTATCCAGACCGCCGGCATCCCGAAGATAAGTATCGGCAGTTAGGGGAGGGTTAGGGGGCGGGGTTTGGGTTAGGCACTAGGGGGAGGGTTAGGCACTGGGGAAGGAGGGTTAGGTTTAGGGTGCGGGGAGGGGGAGGTTAGGCTTATGCACTAGGGAGGGAGGTTAGGTTCAGGCACCGGGGAGGGAGGGTTAGTGCTAGCATACTTACCTCTGGGTGTTGGGATTCTGACTGTCGGGATGCCACTGTTGGTACTCTGACCAGCGGTATCCCGACTGCCGGCAATCCATACCCAACCCCTTTAAGAATTGTGGGAAACAGAAGAAAAAAGTAATGGAAAAGTGATAGGCAGCTGGCTAGTGCTTGTAATCACTGAGGGCATGCCGGTATACAGATATGCACACAGTTGGCTGATTATTTAAGTACAGCGTCCCAATTGTCACTACACAGACACATAAAAAACTAATTTGGATGCAGTAATTGTGGATTTTAGTAGTCGTTCCTGTGAGGTAACGGGGGGTGGCTAGGCAGACGTATGCGTGTCGCTGACTGTGTCTGCGTCTAAACACGCACAACCGCTCACACAGTACGCCATACGCAGGCAAAGAGACTGCACCTGCCAAGGGCTGATGAAAGTTTTGATGGTGTGGTTTTAACGGTGAGACGGATTTGCACCTGTGTGCACCTCTGAATCAGGTCCTGAATGTCTTCAACAGTGAAAACTATCAGATAAAACAGAATTACCAATTCTCCAACTTGGCTTTGTGCCTTATACCACCTTCTTCTTGCAGCCCGTTAGAATTAGAAACTTATTTTTTTCCCAGGATGTAAGTGGTCAATTAAAGCATTATAAAAGGTACAAAGTTGAAAAAAAATTGTAAAGTCTTTAAATATCAAATTCTTATTTTATTAGAATGTGAAAAATCATAAGCAAACCTCTGATTGTGTTTATCAAACAGGTTTTGTTTTAGCATTCTAGGTTCCATTTACCATGTTAATTATCTGGGGCAAATTTAGTATCTAACTCGCTGCGAGTAGCAGTGGTGGATACATTTCACCGATGCAATTCAACATCACTCCAGTGCAGAGACAGCTGATCCGAAAAGCAGCTGTCTACGCAATCTCTTTCACTGTTACTTTCGTAGCAGTGAAAGTTAGGGGATGTAGTTTGGAATCCGACGGTCTAAATGCCGACCGCCGGCTTCCAGACTTTCTAATCCCGGTGTGGTACTAATGACAGGCGTCGAAAATTTGACGCCTGTCATTAACCAGACGCCGGAAGACCGACGCTTGGCATACCGAACGAAGGTAAGCCGGGCGCCGGCAGCCGCGGGGGAGTTAGCTTTAGGCCTCCCGGGGGGACTTCGGGATAGTCACCCCCCCGGGAGGGTTAGGTTTAGGCTAGGGGAAGGGGGGTTAGGCACCCCCGGGGGGAGGTCAGGGTTAAGTAGTCAAGCTCCAAAAATATAATATTTCACAGCTTTATGAATTTAGGTCCCCATACTAGAGAATGGGGACTGCGGGACTGATCAGGACTGAAAGATAAGCAATTACCTTTATAATGAATAGCCCCAATTCTTAATTTCTACAAAAGTTACTTTTCACCTGCTTTGTAGAAATTAAGTGATGATGAATAGACCCCTAAATGTGTACATCTGTATACATGGGAACCTAACCTTGTGATCGAGTAAGTAGTTGATAATAGAGATGTGCGCCGACCCTCGTGTTTTGGTTTCGGATGTGGCTCTCCCCTGATTTTGAATCTGGATTGGTTTTGCCAAAAACCTCACCTCCGTGTTTTGTTTTTCGGTTTTGGTTTTGGATCTGGATCTCCCCTGATTTTGGATATGGATTGGTTTTGCCAAAAACCTCACCTCCGTGTCTTGTTTTTCGGTTTTGGTTTTGGATCTGGATTTTTTCTTAAAAAATCATAAAAACAGCTAAAATCACATAAAATGAGCATGTTTTTGGTCCTACAGTATTATTAAGCTCAATAACATTTATTTCCACTCGTTTCCAGTCAATTTTGACCACCTCACAGCTCACAATATTGATTTTTTCATCTAGTTAAGGGCCAAAAGCTAGCTGGCTCAGAACTGAGTGATAAATAGAGTTGAGGACTGTGCAAAGATGATGGTTGGGGTACCCCTTGAGGATTTAAGATTGATAGTTGATAGTTGGTGAGGCCACTGGCTGAAGTAAGAAAAGTTGATACTTGATAATTGGTGCAGCCACTGGCTGAAGAATTGATGGTTGGCGCAGACACTGGCTGAAATAAGAAGAGTTGATACTTGATAATTTGTGCAGCCACTGGCTGAAGAATTGATAGTTGACACAGACACTGGCTGAAGTAAGAAAGGTTGACACTTGATAATTGGTGCAGCCACTGGCTGAAGAAAGAAGAGTTGATAATTGGTGCAGCCACTGGCTGAAATAAGAAGAGTTGATACTTGATAATTGGGGCAGCCACTGGCTGAAGAATTGATAGTTGGCGCAGACACTGGCTGAAGAAAGAATAGTTGATACTTGATAATTGGTGCAGCCACTGGATGAAGTAAGAAGAGTTGATACTTGATAATTGGTGCAGCCACTGGCTGAAGAATAGATAGTTGGGGCAGACACTGGGTGAAGAGAGAAGAGTTGATACTTGATAATTGGTGCAGCCACTGGCTGAAATAAGAATAGTTGATACTTGATAATTGGGGCAGCCACTGGCTGAAGAATTGATAGTTGGCGCAGACACTGGCTGAAGAAAGAATAGTTGATACTTGATAATTGGTGCAGCCACTGGATGAAGTAAGAATAGTTGATACTTGATAATTGGTGCAGCCACTGGCTGAAGAATTGATGGTTGGAGCAGACACTGGCTTAAATAAGAAGAGTTGATACTTGATAATTGGTGCAGCCACTGGCTGAAGAATTGATAGTTGACACAGACACTGGCTGAAGTAAGAAGAGTTGACACTTGATAATTGGTGCAGCCACTGGCTGAAGAAAGAAGAGTTGACACTTGATAATTGGTGCAGCCACTGGCTGAAATAAGAAGAGTTGATAGTTGATAATTGGGGCAGCCACTGGCTGAAGAATTGATAGTTGGCGCAGACACTGGCTGAAGAAAGAATAGTTGATACTTGATAATTGGTGCAGCCACTGGATGAAGTAAGAAGAGTTGATACTTGATAATTGGTGCAGCCACTGGCTGAAGAATAGATAGTTGGCGCAGACACTGGGTGAAGAAAGAAGAGTTGATACTTGATGACTGGTGCAGTAGTAGTGGAATACAGAGCTATGATTAGGAAAGAACCAGTCCTGCAACAGCCTTGAGGGCTTGCAAGTTGCGGCCGTTACAGCCTTGAGGGCTGGCGAGTAGTGACAACAGGTGGCCTTTGGGCCGTGAAGCAGGATGCGGCCTTTGGGCCGTGTAGCAGCCTTGAGGGCTGAGAACCCTTGGCTGAATGTCACTGTTGTGCGACTTGTGCCGCTGGGTTGACACAACAAGCAGCAGTTGGTTCAGAATTTTCTTTTAAAAAAATGAAAGGGGCATGCAGGAGATGCTGTCTGTGGCCATTACAATTTCTGGATATTCATAAACCAGAACATTAAAAATGTCAGGCAGCAATGCCCCAAACAGCACATAATGGAAAGAAAAAAGGAGTAAGATGGAATTGTCCTTGGGCCCTCCAACCCACCCTTATGTTGTGTATATATGAAACAGGACATTCACAGTTTAACAAACCAATCACTTCAGCGACAGGGACTGGATTGGTTTGTTTGGACCCTCCACAAAACAAGCTGTCAATGCGCAGCGGACATTGGTGGCAATGATCCCATACACAAACTGGCTTTACAATACATTAGATTAGATGTCGTCATCCCATCAGTGTGTGCATCCTCCTCTTCTTCACACAATATTAATTTGTCCCCGCTGGAATCCACTGTTACAGGCGCTTCTGTATTTTTTGGACGTACCTGCTGGTAAAGGTCTTCCTCATGGAATTTGAAATTCATATTGATGAACATAATCTTTTCCATATTTTGGGGAAGATACCTCCTATGACAATCACTGACCAGGTTTCTGGCTGTGCTGAAAACTCTTTCAGAGTACACACTGGAGGGTGGGCAACTTAAGTACAGCAAAGCCAGTTTGTGGACTCGCCTCTTTTCCTTCCAGGTGGGAAAGGGACTGAGTGACATGCTTATTTGGATGATATCCCTAAAATAATCATCCACCATTCTCTGAATGGTGACTGTATCAGACAAAGTCATGGTAGACATGTCACTCATTGTAGCCAACTCTTTCAGACCCAACCAGATGTCATGAGGTTTTGCTGATTGATCTGCATCACCACCAGCAGTGGGTCTCTTAGGAAAATTTGTTTTTTCCTTGCAGCTGTAGAAAATGAAGGACGAGATGCTGCCGTGTCACGTTCCGCTTGAGCTGACAATTTTTTCATCACCAGCATCTTTTCAGATTTATGTCCGACGAAAAGAAAGACACAAGGTATGACTTAAACCTAGGATCAAGTATGGTCGCCAAAATATAGTGATCTGATTTCAAGAGATTGACGACCCTTGGATCGTGTCGAAGCGAATGAAGGACTTGATCTACAAGTCCGACATACGTAGCGGAATCACTCTGTTTCAGCTCCTCCTTCAGTTTTTCCAGCTGCTTTTGCAAAAGTCTGATTAGGGGAATGACCTGACTCAAGCTGGCAGTGTCTGGACTAACTTCACATGTGGCAAGTTCAAATGGTTTGAGTACCTTGCACAACATGGAAATTATTCTCCACTGCGCTTCACTAAGGTGCATTCCCGATCCTCTCCCTATGCCATAGGCTGCAGTATAGCCTTGGATGGCCTTTTTCTGCTCCTCCATCCACTGAAGCATATAGAGGGTAGAATTCCACCTAGTTACTACCTCTTGCTTCTGATGGCAGGGCAAATTCAACAGTTCTTGCTGGTGTTGCAATCTTTGAGACGCAGTTGCTGAATGTTGAAAATGTCCAGAAACCTTTCGGAATTGTATGAGAGTCAATTGTTTGGTTAAACTTGAACTACTAAAAGTAGTCTTCTTCCTGGTCCCCTTCTGGGATGAAGATCCACTTATAGCAAAAGCAGCAGCAGGTGTAACACTCAAGGATCCTTCTGAGGAACAAAGGATAGGAGTCAGTCCTTATGATATTGGATGCAGGACTACTTCCAATCACGAATGAGGATGTTGATGATGATGCAGGTGTTGGTGGTGGAGATTGCAGGCGCTTGGATCCAAATAGAAGGGAGCAGCTAGTTGACACTGGACTGATTGTTGTTCGTTTTTTTGTCCACAAAGTTTCTATACCCTTTCCAATTGATGAATACACTGCAAGTGCTGTAACAGGGAGGAGGCTCCAAGATGGTTAAGGTCCTTACCTCTACTCACTGTTACATGGCAATGGTTACAAATGACTTGGCATAGGTTGTCGGAATTTGGGTGGAAATGATTCCACACATGAGATGTGGGTTTTTTGGTCCTTAATCCAGGCATGGCAACAATGGGATTTTTCCCACCATGGGCAACAACTGTTGCTTGATTTACAGTTTTTACAGAAACATCCTCGTCATCAACATCCTAATCATCATCAACATCCTCATCATCCTTGTTGTTATTGACAACTAAATAAATATCCTCCTCATCCTTCTCGTGCAATTCCACAGAAGCATCCTTGATTTCTACGTCAGCATGTTGACTTGTGCTGCTCATCCCCACATTTGCAGAGGACACACAAATGGCGGAAGGAGGATCCTCTTCAAGTACAGTATTAGACAGGTCAGGCTCACACATGGCAACCGCAGACACACTTGGATTCTCCTCTGGGATTTGTGATTTTACGGAGCAAACAGTTAGTTTCCGGTGTCTTACTCGTCTTAACAATTTTAAGTTTATTTGTACCTCTCCTACAAGCAGAGGGGCTTAAATCATCACTAAAACCACCAGTCATAAATAATAAAGGCCAAGGCCTTATTCTTTCCTTGCCACTTCGTGTAGTGAATGGCATATTGCCAATTTTTTGTTTCTCTAAAGCTGACTTAGCTTTAGATTTTATTTTCTTTAACAGGGTAAAAGTTGATTTGTTTAGCCTGACTTTTTGGCCTGACTTAAGCCCTGGTACATTGGCCTTCATTGATGACATTGACGGCTTTGCATCATCGTCATGACTGCTGCCGGCAGCTACAAGACTGGTATGTTGATCCTGCTCTCCTGTCATGTGACTGTCCTCCATACTCACTGCGGTCTTACAGCAGTGTCACCAAGCAATTATAGCGCAGCTAATGCACACAACCAACCACACACACAAAAACTTGTTTTTATTTTCACACTGGTGGTGTGGCTAACACACACACACAAAAACTTGTTTTTATTTTCACACTGGTGGTGTGGCTAACACACACACACAAAAACTTGTTTTTATTTTCACACTGGTGGTGTGGCAAGCTAACACGCACACACAAGAAAATTGTTTTTATTTTTACACTGGTGGTGTGGCTAACACGCACACACAAATAATTGTTTTTATTTTTTGACTGGTGGTTTGGCTAACACACACACACAAAAAATAGTTTTAATTTTCACACTGGTGGTGTGGCAGACTAACACGCACACACAAATAATTGTTTTTATTTTTTGACTGGTGGTGTGGCTAACACGCACACAAAAAATATTTTTTATTTTCACACTGGTGCATGTTAGCTTGCCACATGCCACACGCAAGCTAACATACACACACAAAAATGTGTTTTTATTTTCAAACTTGTGGTGTGGCAGGCTAACACGCACACAAAAAAAAATTGTTTTTATCTTCACACTGGTGGTGTGGCTAACACGCACAAACAAAATAATTGTTTTTATTTTCACACTGGTGGTGTGGCAGGCTAACACACACACACAAAAAAAATGTTTTTATTTTCACACTGGAGGTGTGGCTAACACGCACACACAAAAAATTGTGTTTATTTTTTCACTGGTGGTGTGGCTAACACGCACACACAAATGTTATTTTTTTACACTGGGGATGAAGAGCACCCCTGATGGACAGAGCACCCCCTGGACAACACAGCAGAACAGCCAGCTCCTATGGACAACAGCCAGCCAGCCCCTATGGACAGGACAACAGCCAGCCAGCCCCTATATGGATTAATATCATACTTGCCTACTTTTAAAAAAGCATTTCAGGGAGATTGTGAAAGCAGCACCTATGAGCGCGTGTTACAGTGGGCGTGTACTGATAAATCTGAGAGGCGTGTCATACATGTGATGGGCGTGTACTGATAAATCTGAGAGGCGTGTCCTAAACCTGACTTACATCCAAATGTAAACCAGCCCAAAAGCAGTTAGTAAGATCTGTTTGTTGATGAAAACACTAATACTTTTTAGAAATTTATAGGGATCATTGGGCCTGATTCAGACCCACTCGCGAGCGGCTGTACGCTCGCAAGTGGGTCGATGGTCTGCACTGAGCATGCGCACGACGGAGGGAGCTCCGTCGTGCGCATGCGCCAGACACGACGAGCGAAGGACTTTCCTTCGCTCGTTGTGTCCGATCAAAGGGGGCGTGCTGTCAATGTTGATTGACAGCACGCCCCCTTTGGTGGGCGTGCCGGGGGTGTGCCTCCCTGACGGGGGCGTTCCCACGGGAACGCCTCCCGTCAGAAGCCGGCCCACTGACATCACTAGTGATGTCAGTGGGAGTGATTTTGGCTCTGATAGAGCCAAAATCACTCCGGAGCTTGCGGTTGAAAACCTCAACCGCAGGCTCCGGCTCGCAATTTCGATGGTCGCGATGGTCACGACCATCGCGGCCATCAAAATGCACGCTCGTATAGCCTGTGGGTGGTGACCCACAGCTATACGAGCGTCCAGGAGGACGCTCCATGAAAAAGGAGCCCGGCCCTCATGCAGAGCGTGCGCTCTGCTCAGAGCGTACGGCTCTGAATGAGGGCCATTGTTCCTTATAATAACCAATGCAAGGAAATGACACTAATGAGCCAATTTGAATGTATATATCTCTGTTTTTTAATATAACAGCTTCATAATGGGGGTAAGGATGAAATGAGGGAGATTGCTAGACTCTTCAGGGAGACAGGGAGATTGCTACTATTTCAGGGAGTCTCCCTGACAATGAGGGAGAGTTGACAAGTATGATTAATATGGACAACAGCCAGCCAGCCCCTATGGACAACAGCCAGCCAGCCCCTGTGGACTACAGCCATCCAGCCCCTATGGACAGGACAAAAGCCAGCCCCTATATCAGGGATGGAGAACCTCAGGCCTAGGGCCATATAAGGCCGCCCCGAATCATTTGGTCTGGCCCTCAAAGCTCTTTTCTGCTAGCCTCATCTGGCTAGCAGCGTACCAAGAATGGCACCCAGCAGCCTGAGTCTATGCAGCAGTGCCTGCTTCAGATGGTCACACCGCTGTCCTTACAGCTCACCAGAGCATCCTCAGGATGCTCCGGGCATTGCTGTACTCACCGGTGATTGTGGCCCTGCCCTGAGTGACATCATACGGAGGGGCGTGGCCTGCACCGGGCCCGCAAATAATATTATATAAATCAAAATGGCCATCGGCAGAAAAAAGGTTCCCCACCCCTGCCCTATATGGTATGGATTGGACAACAGCCAGCCAACCCCTATGGACAACAGCCAGCCAGCCAGCCCCACAATTATAATGCACAACAGCAGCGCAGCACGGCTCCCAGCACAACCTCACAAGTCACAATTATGCAACAGCAGCGCAGCACAGCTCCCAGCTCCCTCCCTCTTCATTTTCCACAGCCGGAATGAGAAATGGTGGCAATCGCGTGACCTTTATACAATCCAAACCCGTGAGAATCCAACAGCGGGATGATGATGTTCTGCATCGTTTTGAGATCCGAGTCAGGCGGGAAAACCCGAGCCGACTCGGATCTGCCTTGTATCTGCTAAGTTGGGGTGGGTTCGGTTCTCAGGGAACCGAACCCGCTCATCTCTAGTTGATAATCCATTTAGTCTGCCTTTTGCCATTTTAGAAAGCTATTCAGCAAGCAGCTGTATCTTTGAGGGGAAAAATGTTGTGTCAAATAGATATGTTTTGTTAGTTTATGATCTCAGCACATCTGATTCTAAAGAACTAGTTCCAACAAAATCAAACAACATCTCCCTACTAACTCAATGTGTTTGTATTGAATTAACAATTTCCTTCAATATTAAATTGATTTGTTATCTTCATTTCTGCTTCTTTATCATACAGCTGTGGTCATGTCTCTTTGATAATAAAATATAAAAAAATGGATGCCAAGAAGCTTCATTTGAGCAGAATACAAGTCAGATGTATCAAGAACAGCTGAATACATTTCAATACCGAGGCCAATCTATAATGAACAGCTTGTAAATATTAATTTAATACAAGCAGATTTATTCTATTGGAGCAGGGTAGTAATACATGCTTTAGAAGCTGTATTACAGCAACAAGTCAGGATACATCTGGAAATCAAACACACACTTACTAAGTACAGTAGCTTTGGGCCACTGAAAACATGGATGTGTCTTAGTGTGCCCTGTAGGCTAAAAGAGTCAAAACAAGTACACTGAGCTGCTTGCTATCTCATCTCTACAGAGTCTACAACTGGCACCCCTGAAGTACTAAACACTGCATGTGACCTACTGTGCAGAATCTTCCATGAGGTATCAGATAAATAAACCAGTACAAGTAAATAATTAGCTGCATAGCAACATGCCTACAGAGTATGAGAAATATGTATAAATTGATGAACTCTCCTTGACATCTAGCAAATTCAGTCAGCGCTGCTAAGTAAAAAAAAAAAACAGCTTCCAATGGTCGTATAATCCAGTGCTGTTAAAGTTTTTTCATCTGGAGGGCCACATGGTTTACACCGATATAGTAAGGAGGTTGCCGAATACTGTTAAATAAATTATGTACACAGATATTTTGAAAGTTTGATGGCTTACAAGGAGCCTGGGGTTTAAAGAATATGCAACAGCCCTAATGCAAAAATAGTAATGATAATGTTTACAATCTAAGGTGAAAGTAAGATTATGCAAAAATGTATTAATCCCTGTAAAATGCTATTATTTGAGTAAAGGTTATGTACAGTATTATCTGCTTAGTGTATACATAGGTTCATACTTGTCTACTCTCCCGGGATGGTTGGGAGCCTCCCGAAATTCCGTGGTGCTCCCTGGAAGATTGGGCAAGTCTCCCAGCCGGACCACAGCGGGAGTCCGCTTCCCCATTGTAAGAGGGCAGTCCGGCGGGAGCCAATGACACGCTTCGGCTGCACATTGCCAGTAATCTCTGCACTTTGCGGCGGGGCTGCGATGGTAAGATCGCGCAGTTATGCCCCCGATCTGCCGCCAAATTAGTGTCACGCCCCCCCCTACTATGCCAGTCTAGGCTACCTCGAAGTATACATAGGTTCTCTCACACATTCAATTACAACAGTCCTTTTATAATTAGTCTGCGTCTACCTTTGTAAGATCTCATGCCATGCTGGAAGTGTACGTCAGAAGAGTAAAAACATCACCCCAAAGTCCAACTTCTTATTATTAGTATTACAGCATGTGGCGACACATGTACAGTGACCCGTCCCACCCACTGTGCAGCAGGCCCCTGGCTGACAGCAAGAAATTGCTGAAAAAATACAATATAGAGGGGGGCGCTACACGTACACATTGGCAAATCTCCTTTACCCATGGGCCAGTGTGCCCCGCATGTCCTGTCCAGCACCCACTGAATTCATATTTATGGTGTGATAAACTGGGGAAATTAGCTCAGTAGAGGGGTCAGTGGTGCAGTGCCTAGGTGCGTAATAAGAGCCTACACACAGTTTTTCAGGGTAAATTAAATAAATGGAGCTTTACTGTCAGCATTTCAAGAACTAAAAATACCAAAAACCTATCCTCTATTCAGGGCACTACATCACTACTTGAACCCTGACTATTATGGCCAGCTACCGATGTGTCCTCATGGGATGCAGTCAGGAAGCCGACGGTCGAAATGCCGACCGCCGGCTTCCCGACTGTCAAATTCCGGTAAGTTATTAATGACATGCATCGAAATCCGGACACCTGTCATTAGACCTACGCCGGGAGCCCGACGCTCGGCATACCGAACGAAGGGAAGCCGGGCGTGGAGGGGTATATATATACTTAAACGATCGCATGTGTATCCACAATGCATGCAATTTTTTACGCTGCATGAAGACACACAATGCATACTTACATATAATCATAAATATACACATACTCATAAAAGGTTCCTGCACATTATGGTTTATATTAAAGTTATTAATTATGATGTAAATGTATGTATTTGATATCTAAGGTTTAGTACATGCTAAGCAGACCCCATGTTTGGTACCATTCTAAACCACTGTCTATTTGCAGATCTCCGGTTCCATCGGCAAGAAGATCGCAACATGCGTCTGCAAGTTATGGATTATAGAGAATTAGGTGTTAGAATGTACTTTGTATGTAGTGTCTATTGATTAGTTAAAACACACACAAAGAGCCGTTGGAGGGCTGAACTACCACTGTACAAACTGATCTATGAACTGTATCGTAACAGAAGAACCAAGAGCAAGAACCAATGGGATTATGCCAACTCGTTTCTATTGTACTGCTCACTCTCTGTAGGGTATATATTCAAGTGCTCTATGTCCAGTAGTCAGTCATCATATTCTTTCTTTTGACGGAGGCTTCACGTTAGATCCAGGGGAATCTGGATCCAGAGCGCTTGCGTATGTATCGACTGTACCTTTGAATGTATAATCTTTTGCGCTAAATTGTATTTAGATGAAGGCGTGTAACTAATTCTTTTTAATGTGAATAATAACTTTTTTGTGCTTTGGAACCACACTCAAAGTCTGGAAAGCAATTATTTCTTGTGCGACTTGCAACGCTAAATAGCGACATTTGGGTATAAAGATTATTAGGTATTCATAACCTGACCAAAGGTGCAGAGTCTAACTCATTGGAGGTTTTCACCAGTGACCCCTCCTTTTGGGATATGGATTTAGCTGCGCCCAATGAGCAGGTCACAGCCCCCTGATCAGGGACCCAGCAATTAGCAACTGACGGGGAGATAAGAAAGATAACAGAGTGGCTGGAGATTATCAATGGAGCATATCGTTAATCACTGATGTAGAATAACACTGAAGAATATCGGTAGTGACCGATGTAGAATATCACTGAAGAGTATCGGTAGTGACTGATGTTGATTATTCCTGAAGAATATTGGTAGTGATTTCAGTTAAATATCACTGGAGAATATCGGTAGTGACCAATGCAGAATATCACTGGAGAATATCACAGAGACTGGTGAAGCGTACTGAGGATACAACAGAGTGGAGCCTGGAACAGCGATCTGAAGCTAGCAGCTACTGGAGAAGAGAAGTTGTTCATGCGACTTCCTGTTTCCTGCAGTTCTGCTTTATACCCTTAGGTAGCAGTCCATTGGAGGAGAGAGTCAGCTGAGAGGTGACAAGGCTACCATTGGTGGAGGGTCCGGTAAGGTGAGACAGACAATATGGCTGCGCCAATGACTGCCATAGAGGGAACTTCTATATTAGTCAACATGCTAAACAATTTGACATGTACTGTTGGAATAGAGTCCAGGTCAACATATGGTATGGTGACATTGTGGAGTCATCATAAAGTATGTATCCCCACGAAATGTGGATGTTAATTATGGACCAATCAGCCGGTTTGCTCTGTACTCCTGTATGTGGGTTTTAATAAAGTAGGACATTGAGCTAAATGGATATGGGGGCTATACATGTTTTCCATCTCCATAAAAGATTTCCAGCAACCAGATACATGTTACTGGCTGGGTATCTATATTGAAACTTATTAGACTGTGATTACAAACTTCTGTTACTTGCAGTGTATGCTCCCAATTGTGTTTGTTACTTATGTTGGAGCACCCTATGACATTGTAGCAACAATTACAGCATGGCCATTTTTGGTATATTGGAATAAGTTGATTGATTTTATATAAATATAATAGTGTTATGTTAATCCACATCTGTTTTTTTTTTTTTCTAGAAATGCTTTTTAGAGTATCTGATGAATAAAGGGAAATGTTCATATAAATGGTAAAGTTTAAGCTTAATGTATATATTATTTTTAAGTTATTCCCACTTGAGCTTTTGTTGTTGCACTATCCTGTCTCCAAAACATGGGGGTATATTTCAAAAAGGCCAGGTAACTGCTAAAGTGCAAAAAGCACTGTAAGTGGATAAATGTATTAATTACTAAATGCACCACGCATTTCATCTCCTGTGGGCTTTTCTGTTATCTTTCCTGGCTCCCATTCCTCTCTGACTTAGCGTTCTATACAACTGTGAGGAAATGGCGGTTCTCGTTTTGGACAAGTGTATCATATCTTTATTTATTAGACCACTCTTGGACCATATGCTGACACTCATTTGATGTAGTTGTAGATAGCGCTGACTTTTACAACTTTTTAGTGTAATTTACAAATAGTAAAATTAAAAAGAAGAATCAAGATGCCAGTGTATTGATTACAAAGAACTAAGGGCCTGATTCAGACCTGCTGGCTTGGCTGCGTTCGCACGCAGCCAGCCGATTTTTGCAATCTGCGCATGCATATGCATCGCAGTGCGCGTGTGCAAACTAGTCCATGCGATCGGGAAGTGTTCGCTCGCTGCACATAGACAGCTCGCTAGTTAGAGTGACAGGACAAGCCATTTGTGGGTGGTAAGAGGGGATGGTCCATTAAAATGGGGGAGTGGTGGTGCGATTGCAGGCGTGTCTGAGCATCTCAACGCCGTTTCAGAGGCGTGCATAATTAAGACGCAGCGTCATAGTACACGTCACCTGGCTGAATTTTACACTGAAGCACTCGCAGTGCTTGCGGTAGCGTATGGTCTGCCACAACTGCTGCGATCGCTTCTGATGGTACACGAGTACCAATGGTTGCATACACTTCCTGGACATGACGTGGGAAAGTGGGCATCTTAAAACAGGCTGGTGGGCATCTGCATACACAGAGCGATCGCACTCTAAGACATAGTGGGCGTGCTAATGCCTTGCCATACGATCGCTTGCCTTTGCCAGATTTGCATACACTGGGTGCGTGCGAACGCATCTTTCCAGCAGGTCTGAATCGAGCCCTAAGATCACAGGTAAGAAGAAATACCATTATCACTGATCTCCAATTTATTTAACTGAATGAAAGTAGCCTCTATGTTTACTAAATTAGAGCAGCAAATGATATAATTTATATCATAGCATAGGAAGAATCTTGTACTGTGAATAAAAGCTATGAATAACTAGTTCTCTCCTTTGGTTCGATTAATGCCTTAACCATCTCCTAGGACTTTGTAAACTAGATATCTCATGGCTTTCTAGGTGATGTTATAGCACAAATGCGCCTGCTTACATCGCTGCTGATCGCGCTACATACAAGCGCGCGCATTGCGACATGCGGTTGCATACGAAACGGTACGCTATGGTGTGCACTGCGATCACTCCATGCAATCCTATGGGATCACGGGTGCGCATAACAAGCACAAGCGGTAACAATGTAACTTGGCGTATCTGTAACATATCTAGATTTTATTTTTCCATACATCCATGGCACATCATAGAAAATGTGTATGACACATGAGAAAATATGCTCACACTAAACTTGAGAAGAGTTTATTTGAAGTTTCAAGACTTGGTTATGTTATTTCTATAATTTGCCTTCTTATGGAAACATCTAAAGTTTAGTTAGTCTTAGATAGGTGGAGTCATCTGATGGCTGGCAGTTCTTTTACAGCTGAGGACACTACGGAAGTGGTGTCCACAGCTCAGCTCATGTGCACATGCGTGAAGCTCTGACTGCTTCTGCAAATGTGCACAGTATAACCATCGATGTTAATACCATCGAGTGGTTTTGATGCTATGCAGAGGCGTCACTTACCTTACTGACACCTGGTGCGGGTGTCCTGTGTTCTTTTGCACGTGCTCCCGGGGGGGAGGGGCCTGGCTTCGCAAAAAGGGGCATGGCTGTGACCCACAAAGCCACGTCCCCTTGTGCGGCGAACTTGGGGGCGTTACCACCTCACGTATTCGGCACACAGTGGGTTTCCCCAGCACTCCTGTAGCTGCTGGGGCAGCCCACAGTCTCTCCCTGCCTGTCTCCGTGTCTTGGCATCACGGTGACACCATCCGAAGGGGTGACACCAAAATAGCAGAGCATCTCTGCTATTTTTGGTGTCACCCCCTCAGATGGTGTCACCCAGTGCGGCCCGCACCACCCTAGTGACGCCAGTGATGCTATGGCTAGTAGCCATCCCATAGCATGAATTGATGTCAGAAACTCAACAACATTTAATGCAGGCTTCCGATGACCATCAGTAATGTGTGTTCTCATCCTTAACCACTGCTCTATGCTCCTCGCTCACTGTCTCTCACCTCTGTGTCACCCCTGTCTAGCTTTTGCTTCCCTGACGTATATTAAGATCTCCTCCCAATTACCAAAACCGGTACCAAACCCTTGGGCTTGTCGGTTGCTAAGTTTCTGGGTATTTTGACTGCATATGATGCAATGTTAGAGGTTGTATCCTATGTTCTACAATGTTTTGTACTGTAAGTCTTTTGCACTATTTTATTGTTATGTTTGCACTTTTTCTGTCTATATACTTTGTAAGGTGCTGTGGACCCTTCGTTGTGCCATATAAATATAGGTTAATAATACATGTAAAAGCAGTCAGCATTACTTATGCATGCTATAATATATATATATATATATATATATATATATACAGAGAGAGAGAGAGAGAGAGAGAGAGAGAGAGAGAGGGGTATATTTACTAAAGGTAGATTTTAATCGATTTAAAAACAATTAAAATTGATCAACATCGATGTTGTGTTTCTGGGGCTATAACACATATTTACTAATACTTAAAATATAATTTTAAAAATTGACTGTTAGTTAATGTGTGATTTTGCCCCAGGAACACAACATCAATTTTCATCGATTTTAAATTGATTAAAATCGACCTTTAGTAAATAATATATCGAGAGAGAGAGAGAGAAATTGAAATAAAGGTATGTTGAAATGTTTGCTGGATTTGATTCTAAATCTAAAAGAGGCGCATCACTTCGTCATTTCTTCTTCCCACCTCAGTTTCCAACCTCTAATTTTTTTAGGCTAGATCCTTGTTTCGGTCTATTCATTGTCTTGATCTTTCTTCTCTTTAAACTGTAAATTCCATCTTCAGTTTCCATTCATTAGATGATCTGATATACTATGTACAGATGTGTCCACATACATCTTACCTCCGTGCGTTACATGTTGTGTTAAACATAACACGTGAGCGCCGTGAGACTCGGTATGCCGAGAGTCTTTTCGTGTGACTTTCCCCCTTCAAATGTGTCGTCTGATGTATGTGGACACAGCTGTAGTTTGCCCTGGAGTTGATAATAAATTTTTTTACAAATTCCTCATTTATATAAAAGTCAATAAATGGGTTGTTCAGAGAAACTGTGCTTTAAGGAGGTCGATTTGGTTAACAAATGGATTGAAAATTTTAGGGTTTTAGCAGTGGAAATCTTTGACAAAAAACTCAATAGTCTGATGTACAGTACAAAAATCCATCTGTGCGCTGGAAGTTTCCACATATCTTTGTTCATACACAAACGCAGCATCTTTACATTGAATTCAAACTCTGGCCCATTATCACCATTAAATCTGCCAAATGATACTATAGTAAATACTCATTTACTCTTTCCGAAAAGAAAATTAGCATATGTTTTAATTAATTCCCTATCTATAGCTGCAAGCAAAAACCTGCTGCCTCATTATAGGCTCCAAATATAGCACAAAAGAGCTGTTTTGTGTTTTCTTTACTCACAAATAACACATTAGTAATAACAAGCACAGGTATAAAAGTAAACTGCACTTCTCCTTGCTGCCCATGTTATAATACAAAACTTAGAAACATACAGTAAAATTATGGGAGACAGACACGGTGGCATGCCTGAACTTTATGCTCTCCAGGCCAAAATCCATAATCCATGTTGCTCCTATAACTGTTAAGGTGCATGAAACCAATCGACACTACACCTCTACATCCTATCTGTACTAGGCCAATTACTTTCATTTGCAAGGTGTGCAAGAGCTCCTGTGTTGCACACTCCCTTTACAATGGCATCATCATGAGGTTGCGGTGTGTAAAAGTTCATAATGTATATGGAGGACAGTATGTATGTATATATCTATATATATATATATATATATATATATATATACACCCATTTGCAGCGGAACTCTTCGGATTTCTAAAAATAGCTCAAGTTCCAAACAATCTTTTCAACGTTTTGGGTCTATTTCAACCCTTCATCAGTAATATATATACACAAGTACAAAAAATAAACAAGGTGTGTCAGACATAATTCATTAAAAGTGACATTTTATGGTAACAGACAAAATATATAGCAAGTCTGCGTACCACAAGGTGAATACAAATGTGCTCATCAAAAAGAAATGAGTTGAGCTCTTGCTTCCTGGAGACATTCGCTGGATACCCATGTGGATTGACATACCAAAGTAACTTATTTTGAGGTTCATCCTCTTTGTATTATCCCAAGGATCTAAGATAAACTTTATTTTAAACTTTTTACCCATATGCATAGGCATTTTGTATTGTTTCAAATAAATATGTTTACAGTATTACACAATAGCACTATTTTCTCAATATTGAGGTATATCAATATTTGCTAATCATTGGAAGTGTCATCTATTTTGGAGCAATTTGTGTCGAGTTTCATTAAAGTTACCTTATAATTACCATTGAGGTAATTAGAATATTTATAATCATCTAGAAATAATATTTAATTGTAACATACTACACTATTGTTTGTTTTTATTTTATTTTCGGAGATAAAGATTGCATTTCAGAAAGAATATTTTGGAAGCAACATCATTTAAGAGTTTTTACTAAGCGAATTTGTATACACCTTGTGGTACTCAGATTCACTATATAATTTTGTATGTTACCATAAAATGACTCTTTTAATGCACGATGTGTGGCGCCCCTAGTTTCTATAGATTCAGTGTACACAGTTGTAATAAGCAAGGAGGCTGCCATTTATTCTGTAAAATGTAATTATTTGTATAATTTTTCTGATCTACTTTATTGCTCATTTAATAATTTATTAACCTATTTTTCCCTTTTGTTCATATTTATCTATCTATCCATCCATCCATCTATCTTTATATGCCTGATTTATATATCCATGGAACATTTATATATATAGAGTGCTGGGATTTATATATTATATTATTATATAAACCCAGAGTGATTTGGCTGTGTGGGCGGCTTTATGATCAGATTCATGCTAAATTGTGTCATCGTGGCCCCACCCCCCACTTTACAATGCCGGTAATCGTGGCATTGTATAGAGGGGGCCATGCCCCCCACTCAATTGACTGCCCCATGCTTCCCTGCTTCGCCGACCTGAAGGGAGCAGCCAAAAAGTTGGCAATTATTGAAGCATATAGTCAATGGTGTGGGTGAGACAATGTAAGCAATATAGTTTATGTTATGAGTTGTATTTATTAGTTGTGAGAACTGTAGTGCATAATGAAGGTCCTAATGGTGATTGCAATGGCTTCTTGAATACATACATTATACATAAAGACACACATACATGAATAAGGTAGTATACACGTATACAAAACAGGTAAACAATTCAGAGTAAAAGAAACTTGATGCTATAATGTACTAGCTGTGCTAAGCCATTTTATATTGTATGCAAGATTGTTCATGCAGATTGTTATGTTAACTAGGATATATATATATATATATATATATATATATATACACAGTATATAACATCTCTAATAAGGATACATCTTTGTGCATTGTTTCCTGATATAAATGTCCCCATGTGTTATGTGTATCCAAGCGATTATGGTTAATTATGTGCATTGCATGAATGTTTAGCACAATCTGTTTGGCTGGAAGGAAATTAGTATGTACCATGTATATGACTTAAATGCTAGGTACACACTGACCAATCTATCGGCCGTTCAATTGAACGGCCGTTATATTGTGAGCGCTTCGGCGGGTGTGTACCAACGATATGTCTGTGAACGACGTTGTTCACAAACACATTGCATCGGCTGTGCGATATGTCTGTGAATGATGTCTGCAGATATATCGGCACATCGTGCTGTGTTTAGGGTACAGTTGCTGCAGGGGCCGCCGATGACTGACATCACAACTAGGCGGGCACATGTTAATGGCCGCCCAGTTGTGATGTCAGGCACGACACATCGGGCTGACAATTGGTATTGTGTATACACTTAATAATCATCAGATAGGACGACAGATCGGCCAGATGCTTGATCCGTCGTCCTAGTGTGTACCCAGCTTGAGTCCCACATCTAAGCTGTATTCTATTTTATGTATGTAAGTAGTGCTAATATGTCTAGCACAGAGTAAATTTAGTGGAGAAAATTAACTGTAGTGCAGGTAAACTGAAAATTGCCTGTGTGTGTTACTATTAGAAGTACGTGAATGGTACTTTATGTGCAGTAGCTGCGAGCAACAGAGCAGCTGACTGTAGTAGTGTATGCTGTATTTGCCTACTGTACATTAACTCACAATTCACATAAAATATAGCTTGTAGGGGCAGATCTAGACCCAAAGCTACGGATGTGACAATAGCTCAAACCTGGTTCTTCCTAAAGTGGAGACCTTCATGGGGATTCCAAGACTGCTATCAAAAATGACTGAAAGCAAAATTTAGTTATTAAAGCTCAACTTACTATTTAGGTTATTTTTTAATTAACTGGTTTTTTATATCATTACCACTGACTATATAAACATATTCATTTTAAAAATTATGGACCTTATTTTTAACTGTTTCAAAATAAACTCTTTGACCATCTTTATCACTACAGTCATAAGTATATTAATTGGTCATCTATGCAGAGTGCCAGTGACAATATCTGTACTATATGATTACTTGTTAATTGTTATATGTATTATTTGGGTATAGGAGTCCCCGTTGTACATTGGCAGCAATCAATTTAGCTGTGTGGGTTATGGACTTTATATATTGTACCTTATATTGATTATAGCGCATACAGTATATCCATCCCCCTTAAGAGAAATCTCTAGATCCGTCCATGTGTGTCCTTTTCCATTACAATTTTTTTTATAACAATTAGAATTATACATGATAATGTGCATTTGTCCATAATCACATTAAAATGTTTCAATTTTTCTCTATTCTAGCTACATGTGAACAGTCTGTTGGTGTCACAGGAATAATTTTGGATAAATAGAAATGTCTTATGTGATAACACTAATGCCTTGGATGCATCTATTATAACAATAATAACAACAATAACAATGATAATAAAACTGCGTGTAGAAAGCCATTGTTAGTATTGAGCTAACATTTACGAAAATAAAAAAAGAAAAAAGAAAAGTTCTTGGATGGCAAAAATGCTACAGGCCTTTCTTCGTGCGGAATGGGTTAAACACGCTTGGCTGAAAACGTTTACTGAGTGTGTTCAGTTAAAAAAAAATCGATAACACAAAGGACAGTTTACGCTTGCGATGCATTTTTGCCCAATTAATAGATTGCCTGTGTGTTGCATATTTTGCATGACAAAGGAGTGGAATATTAAACTGCCATTCATAATGAAAATGCACTTTGCAAATTAAAAGCATCGAAACAGAAATTTTTCACCCTGTTTAGGAAATAAACAGTCCTTAACCAATTAAACTGCATTGTAATAATCCTATGATTTATGGCAAGTTGTTTAACTTTCAAAACTCGGCTAACCCATATTAAGGTCACAATCCATCATGTCTTGCTTGGAAAGGCAGCGAGTAATGGCTGCTGTATTAGCTGCTTTTGATGATAGTATGAAAGAAGTATTAGCGCTTGTCAACAAAACTGCTTACAACATAACATTAGCATGCATGTGCTGCCATGCCTATTCATTATCCTGGCAGTTTCACACATATTGTTACAAGCTTATAAAACATTGTGTTGGGTAACTTGAAACTGAGTGTGTACGGTTTGGACTGCTGATAGACTGAAAGGCAGAAATGTCCTGGCTGACTTACTTTAGCTGGAATGTAAATAGAGACGCGCATTCTTTAGCCTGCACTTATTGATAGCGAAAAACTGCTGAATTATTCAGCATTGGCCTCTTCTATTTGTGTCTATCAAAGTTATCAATTGCCCATCAGTCTCCGTGTCAAAACAGAATGCATTAATCTGGTTGGAAATAAGACAAATAAATGGATACTATTACAGGGGTGCTAGCTTGCCAAACTGTCAGAGGGGAATCTAGGCAGTGACATTTTCCATCAAAAATGGGATATCGGTCTTAAGTGAGCAAACGATTCCCCACTGCGAGCCAAGAATGCACTTAGTGTACCGTAAGTAAATTAATCCGTCTATGGCGAGCAGTGCATTATCAACAGTGGTAATAGAAGCTACGAAGTTATATTTGCCATGCAGGGCCTGTTGTACCTGGACATTTAAATGATTGAAATATTTGTGTAAAACGACTGACTGTACAGATAATGTAAGTATACAGATTTTAACAGATTGCTGAAGTACAGACTCTTGTGTTGGGCAGATAGCAATAGCTCAAGGATTAATTTATAAAAAAAAACAAATAAAAAAATAATGGCGGCTTTGGTTCTTACAGAAAAAAGCTTTTAGATTTTTTTAACTTGTAACTGTTAAAAAGTAGATGTTTATAAATACAGTATAGTGAGTGTCTGCTCTAGTGGGTGGAAACATGTGGCAGCACGCTAATCTGGAATCTACATGTAATAATGAAATAAAGAGAGAGAACGGATGCAGCAGCATGTCCAGATTTTCCTATAAAGTGTTTCATCACATATCATATTCTTTCATTTTTTTGGTGTCTAGGTCTAATTATAATTTCATGTACATGTAGCTACTCTGCTTGAATGTCCAGGAGACTGTTGAATTTGGGTGAGCTCACCCGGACTCCACTGAGAGTAGACCAGCCTCCCCAGTGGTGTCGCCAGACCAGGGACTTAGTGATGCAAATCACGTTACATTGTGCCATTGCAGCCCCACGTCCTGTTGCACAATGTTGTGAATCATGACATTGTATAGTAGAGAAACAAGGGTCCAGATGATGTGATTCGGAACACCATGACCTCTCCCCACCCTTAAATGTATTTCTACTCCAGGATCTCCTGGAGAGGACAGTTAAAATGCAGGTGAATGTCGGTTTCACATCTTACAACATTGATTTATGTGACAGATGGTAAGTAGATTACTAGCATTTATTGACAACTCAACAAAGGCTTTGGGCAAAATAGAATTTACTTTGCAGTCCACCCATGCCAGGCTAAGTTCTGAGCAGATCTATTTCATCCACTCAGGTTAATAAGAGGCATTTAAACAAAAACCAAGGAAAAACATCATAAGCATCTGTCTTTGTATACGAGAAATACAGTCGACTTCGACACAATTCAAGGAAAATTTGTTTCATATCAAGATTACAGCCATGCTTGCCAAACTGCCACACCACTGGGCCCCAGTCTTGCACATGTCTACAGACAGATGTAAGCAAGGGCATATCACTTTCAGTTCATGTGAGAGCTTCTCTAGGGACTCTTCACTTGAGAAAAGGAACCACATCCCAATATTTGATAAAAACCTGTACAGATCAGATACTGTAGACTAATCATTCATTTTTCACTTGCCATGATATCATAAAGAAATCTATTCATTATCACTTAATTTCTACAAAAGCAGCTGAAAATGAACCTCTTCATCTGCTTTAGGAGAAATTAAGTTTTGGGGCCATTCATCAAAAAGGTAATGCAGGAGAGCTCACAGATGTCTCCTGCATACCTTTCATTTCCGATGTGGCCAGCTGTCCCCATACACTAGTATGGGGACCTAAATTCATCAAGCTCCGAAAATATAATATTTTCGGAGCTTGACTGTGGGAGCATTCGCCATCTTCAGATGGCGTTTGCTCCCACACACCCGCTTCTTCCCTATGGGAAGGAGTCCCAAGTTGCGAAGAGGGATCCTTTAGGATCCCTTCGCCCCTGTCCAGCTCCTTATGCCGGATGCCAGGGCTTTGTGCGCCTGCGTGAACTGTAGTTCATACAGACGCACTAGCACTGCTAAGTCAGACTCGCGAGAACATTCAGGGAGACAGCTGATTTTTGGATCAGCTGTTTCCGCGCCGGAGTAATGATGAATTGCTTCGGCACTCACCAGGAGTTACAATGTTAATTACCGGGGTCCGCCCATTAACATGATGAATGGACCCCTCTATATCTTTTCTACCATGGATAAAGGTAACTATATTTAGGCACTTTTTTCGGAATGGTAAATTTTTTAGCTAATAGTGAATGGGATATGAATTTGAAAGGAATTTGAGGGAATGTTGGGGAAGTTCTACAAACCAAGTTGTTAACAAGTGTTAATAGCATATTAAGTAGTTAACATTTAATTTAGGTTAATAATTAACTATTTTATATCATTACACTAACTATTTCAATTCATTAATTTAAGACATTATGGACCTTTTTTTAACTGTTTCAAAATAAAGGCGCATATAACCTACACGATTCGCTCCATGAGCGATATCGTGTAGTGTGTCCCCGGCAATGGTGTGTTCAATGTCATTAATGAGATTGAGCACCCACACTGAACGATATCAATCACAATATCATTCAGTGACGTCACCCTCCCTCATCCCCGTACTTGCAGAACCTGATAATATCTTCAGGTTGCCCTGCAAGTACGGGCGTTGAGCGAAGTCGTCAATGACCAGCGGGAATTTTTATATCATTACCACTGACTATTTATATGTATTCATTTAAAACATTATGGACCTTTTTTTTAACTGTTCCAAAATATCTTTATCACAGTCATAAGTATATTAATTGGACATCTATGCAGAGTGCTGATGTTTTACTTTACAATATCTGTGCTATATGCTTACTTGTTAATTGTTATATGTATTATTTGGGTATAGTAGTCCCCTCTGTATATTGGCAGCAATCAGTTTAGCTTTGCGATTGATGCGCTCTATATACCTATGTACCTTATATTGATTATAACGCGTATATCCATCTTAAAAGAAAAGAAAACTCTAGATCAGAATTATACATAGTAATGTAAATTTTTCATAATCACATAAAGAAATGCTCATTTTCTATTTTAGCTACATGTCAAACCATCTATTGGTGTCACAGGAATTGTACAGTGTAGAATTAGATTATTCAAGTCTAGAGTTTTCACACTTTTTCATTCTCTAACCACTGTACGGTACCTTCCAAAAAACATGGAGGACAATTCATTCAACTTATGAAGCTTATAAGGTGTCACATACCAGCGCATAAGATCCTTGTAGCAGGTTTCTCTAAACTTCTAAACTTAGCATGAATGGAAACTTTCTGGTTCTCAATATTTTGTTCCATATCTGCAACTTGGACTCCCCAGCACAGCCTACCTCCCCGGCCCTTACAGCTGGCAGGGCACTGATGCATAATACAATTTCTACACCTACTTCCTGGGATTGCTCCCGCAGTCATAAAATTTTGGTAAATAGCAAAAACATTTATCTGGAGCAAATGGAGAGGGCTTTATGGGACTTAATAAACAGACCCAGTGTATATAGGCAGGTTTGCCAGAAGAGCTAGAAGCTAAAAAAGGGTTGAGTATGGCCAAGGCCGGGCGAAGCCCAATTTGCTTTATAAGCGTATATATATTTTGGCGCCCCGTAGGAGCACTGTTGTGTGCACCGAAGGTATGTGCCAGGAAAAATTAAGGTGGCGTGTTCTCGTGGGAAAAGCCGTACCTACAGGCCACACCCCATTTTTGTCACACTGGAGGCATGCCCAGCGCCCTGGGAAATAGAATGAAGTCAAAGGGGGCCAATAACAACGGGGAGAGACAGTAGACAGGTGCAAGACGTTTAAGAAGAGAGAAAGAGCAAGAGAGGCAGAGAGGGGGTGGCATAGAGAGGAGAGAGGCAGAGAGAGAGGGGGTGGCATAGAGAGGAGAGAGGCAGAGAGAGAGGGGGTGGCATAGAGAGAAGAGAGGCAGCAGAGAGGGGAGGGAGAGGCAGATAAAGGAGGAAGGGAAGAGAGGGAGGCAAATAGAGGAGTTGTGCCCTTTATGCAGGGCCCCTTGTAGTTGTGCCCATTAAAGTAGTGCCCCCTGTAGTTGTGCCCCATATGCAATGCCTCCTATACTAGTGCTCCTTATGCAATGCCCCTTGTAATAGTGCCCATTATGCAATGCCCCCTGTAGTAGTGCCAATTATGCAGGGCCCTCTGTAGTTGTGCCCATTAAAGTAGTGCCCCTTTTAGTAATGCCCCCTGTAGTTGTGCCCCTTCTAGTAGTGCCCCTGTAGTTGTGCCCCTTCTAGGAGTGCCCTCTGTAGTTGTGCCCCTTTTAGTAGTGCCCACTGTAGTTGTGGCCTATCCTGTAGTTGTGGCCTCCCCAAATCTCTCTCGCTCCCTCCCCTTCCCTCACTTACCTGACTTTGCGCGCTTTTATCCACGTTGTCTCTCCCGCTGCCATGCTGACTGGATCTAAATAGATCCAGCAGACGCGGCCGCGCAGGTTTCCCAGGTTGCGGATGACGTCATGACGTCACCCGCGCACTGCATTACTGGGAACGCTGGCCTCTGAAGTGATCGGAGGCTTCCTTAGCCTCCGATCATTTCAGAGGCCAGCGCTCACAGTTGCAGTGGCGTAACCACTGCCCACGTCGCCCCCAAGCTACCCGGCGCCTCCAAGCCACCGCGGGGGCTGCGGGGGCAGTAGTTACACCACTGAACTCTGAATCACTTGTACAGTAAGTTTGCAACAATGCCTATGCAGCCTGCTGACGCATGCAAAGTATGCATAAATACAATTTGCTACGCGTCTGCATTCAGACCTCCTTGCGACTCAGGCCCACAATGTATTTTTAAAATACAGTCCTGCTTAGACCAGAAGTAGATTAATTTAATTAAATATAAATAATATTGGTCATGGTCACCAAAATCTAACCTATTTGATATACTGTAGGCTACACTATCATGCTTATTTACACTTATTTTTCTGTAAAGATCAGGTTCCGATAGCAAAAATATATTTAAGATTGTTTTAGCCCTTAAAATAGTTTAAAAAAAAACAAGCAATCTAATTGTTACAGAGGAAGAAATGTATTCTGGGCTGCTAGTACCTGAACCATGACACAAAAGCCTTAACACTAAGTAGAAATGAGCCCTAAAATCCACACATTTCACGCAAGCGTGACCATGAATATCCTACAGATAACATGGATCTAAGGCTTTACACACAGGCCGTTGTCCTGACCTATAAATACTTACAGAAAATACATCCACCCATGTATCATCTACAAATACTAAATGGCTCACTCTTGGATGAAATACAAAGGTTACAGTTACTTAAAGGTGGTTTTCAATCAGGTATCTATGCATTGTATGGGTTTTGTTCTCACAAAGTGACACAAATTGCTGTAAACTATGATTTTAAGTCAACATTTAATTTGAATTAATTTTAATTGGACAATTGTGGAATTGTGTTACGGCTGTCGAAAAGGAAGATCAGACTATCTACAAATCCATGTAATGGTGTCACCTCGCTCAGTGGCAGACAACATAATCTTTGCGTGGAAGCATGAGATTATGAAATCAAAGCCGCAGCATGAAGTTTTCACTTTGTTCAAGTAGTAAATAAGTAGCATAGTGGCATAGAGGCACAGTGGTTAGCACTGCTGCCTGAAATTGCTGGGGCCATGCGTACTATTTGTCAGAAGTAGAGATAAACGTTGAAATCTCTATGTAATATGTTAGTACTGTAAAAAGGTTTGTAAATAGGGTTGGGTATGAGATCCCGGCTGTCGGGATGCTGCTGGTCAGAATACCGACAGCGGCATCCCGGCAGTCAGAATCCCAACACCCATAAGGGAACTAAGATAAGACTAACCCTTACCCCTAACCCTCCCTCCCCGGTACCTAACCCTAACCTCCCCCCTAGTGCCTAAACCTAACCTCCCCCTCCCCTTAACGCTGGATACTTACCTTCTGGATGCTGGCGGTTGGGATTCTGGTGCCGGGATCCCGACGTTTTCGGGATTTCAGTGCCTGTATTTTGACCGTCGGCATCCCGCATGGCGGGATGCTGACTACATCCCCGTAAATAAACCTGTGCCACAAGGCAAGCTGGAATAACTTTCTCCAATGACTGGGTAAATGGATTATTTATTCAGCACCAAAATATTCTACAAAGCTGTGCAATAAAATACATTTATGCATTTCAGTAATTCTGGCAGTGAAGCTGTGATAATTTATCTATCACAGACACACAAACACACAGAGTAACCAATTCCCTCAGGTGTCATTTACCCTAACAGTATGTCTTTGGACCATCAGAACATCAGGAGGAGTTACTTGCAAACAAGGTAGGACATAGAATCTATACACTGATAGCACTCTGGGACAAAATTTAACCCCAGGGCATTAGTGCCAATACCCTTATGTTAGAGACATCAAATATTTCTTATTACCTTTACATATCTCCCAACACTGTTACCAGTCTAGTAGGGGTATTCAATATGGGTGCGATAACATAGTTTTTTGCGTTAATATCGCACTTTTTAACGTTTTTGCGTTAATATCACTTGTTTTCGTTTTACACCGTATTCAATTTCAAAGACTTATCGCAGTTTTGACAAGTCTTTGATAAAAAACGGTGATAACTTTTCACCATTGAATAGGTGTCGAAAAAAAGTGCAGAATTGGGGTTTAGGGGTGCAGGCTTAAAAAAAATAGCCTGCACCCCTGAGATTGACATTTAAAAAAGAACTGTGTCAAAAAAAGTTTTAAAAAAAAATAGGGACACCCCAAAAAATTAATTTAAAAATTGAGGTGCAAAAAAAAAAAAAAGGGAAAAAATTGTTTAACAATAGGGAAATAGGTTCAGGGCTATTCGGCATGTATGTGGCAGATGTTTTCTAGAATAGAATTATAGCGGCAGGTGCACAAATGCAGAATTTTTAAAAACTGACTTTAGGGACTTAAAAATATGCTAGTACCCATTTTCATGTACCCCAAATTGATGGGACCACTTAAAAAACGAAAAAAATAACCTAAGTGCTCTTCTGCATCACTTCTTCAATGTCGGGAAAAAAGCACCTGCTGCGGCTATTTAAATCCCCGACTTTCAATTAAAGGCTAAAACTGGGGTATCCATAGTGTTCCCCCATGTTTTTACAACTTTAGGGGGGTCTTACAATTATTTTAAGGAAAAATTCGTAACTTTACGCAAATCCATCTTCGGAGTTTCCCGTTTTCGTTCATTTTATTTTGAATACGGGGATAAGCAGGAGCGCGCACCATACCTTTACGCAGAAAAAAACTCCGATATGAAACGTTAACTTCGCCAGGGAAGTTAACCTTTCATATTGAATACCCCTATAGGGGGTAAATTTACTAAAATTTGAGATGGTCCCGATTTTCAAAGTGATTTAGCTATCTGGTACTCGCCAAAATTTGAGTGATTTAATCCCTTTTTTTTACCAAATTTACCAACAGGCGATTTGAGGCTAAACGAGTTTGCCGATGGGGAAGCAGAACAAGATATCTCTCCCAAGCAACTCATTTTGCAGGAGATTACTCACCCGAGATTGCAGTGTTTTCTCTCTGCAAATCTCTCCCGAGCTAGCAGACAGCACATATCAGTGAGATATGTGCTTGCTGCTTGTGTGTTAAGACTTGTAAAAAATAGATAAATGTTTTTATAAAAAAATTACGTGAGGTCCCCCCTCAAAACACTAACCAGCCTCGGGCTTGCCAGCCTGTCCTGGTTCTTAATTTACAGGGAAAAAAATGTGTAGAGTTCCACTGTAAATTACGAACCACCAACAGGCAGCAGGGACAGAGCTGGTTTTAAATATATGGAGAAAAAAAAGTGACGGGAGGTTCCCCCGTATATTTAAAACCAGCTCTGGACCCTTTCTAACGGGGGACTGATGCCACAGCCAGGGGTGCCCTTTCACCGGGCCCCCGAGCCGCAGCATCAGCCCACTGGTACCTGTAGTTCACCTGTAAAGAAATGGTTAATAAAACACACAACACACCGTGATAATAAAGCTTTATTGCATCCATAAACACACTTACACATACTCACCTGTTTCCAGATGTTCATGTCCCCTTGTCAATGTAAAGTATCCCAACGAATTACCTTTAAAAAAAGATCCAATACTCACCTTTACTGTATGTCCCCCGATGTTCTCCACAGAAATCCAAAAGGTGCTCCGGATATAGTGTGACAACATGCTCCTGCATGCTGTTACACTGCGCTAATGTCAGCTCATGAGAAAGAGTTGACATCAGAGTCGGGCCACCGGCCAATCAGCGGCGGCTAACATTAGCGGACGCTCATTGGCTGGGACCCACGTGGAGGAGCCTCTTATTGGCTACGCCCACTGCCTCAGCCCCAGGGGAGATTATCAGTGCCAAGATCCCAGAAAGGATTCACAGTGCAATGGATACAGACATGGATTCCTGTTTGCCACTTCCCGAGAGTGTCACCATGTGGACTACTAGCATGGTCCAGACCCAGAAAGGGTAATCTTAACGACCTGTTCCATCCAGTTCCAGTGTGTCCGGTCATAATCTGGTTCTGACCTCTACGATGCCTGCCAGTTTAAGTGTCTCCAGTTATATTCGGTTATATCTATTCAGCCAAGTGAAAGCCCTCCATCTCCTGGTTCCAAAAAGGACTTAGAGTTCTCACGGACCAATGTAATAATACCTGCTGAAGTCTGCCCTTCACCTGATTCTCTACTAAGAAGTCCGGTGGATGATCGACCCTCCGTTTATTTAGATGGAAATTTAGATCAGTTTTACGCCTTGGCACGTCAATATCTTACAGATGTGGATTCCGGATTGCTGCCTTCACTTACTCCAGCCAATGTGGAAAATATTTCCTTTTGGCCTTTAGGGGTAAATCTTTGGGCTGGACAAGTCCACTCATAGAGACCAAGGATATCATTTTAGAAGATCTCTCAGCTTTCACCAAAGCGGTACTGCAAAGGTTTGCTCCAAAAGCCTCAAGATCAGTACAAGGTCCACAGCCTGCAGTTTTGAGACTTAGGGCCTCTCTCCATGAAGGCTCCGCTGGGTATTCTGGTCCTTTGGTTCCATCATCTATTTCTGGTGCTGTTTCCAATTAAAATAATTTGATTCTGACACTAGACTTGGTTTCTGATTCTGATTTTGATCCTGTAGTGGACGAATCACCATTCCCTGGAGGTCTTATGTTTTGGAAGGAAGTTTTCGTGGAACCGGAGATTCTGTCTTTTCCGGGTGGATCAAGAAGTTCCCAAAGGGGAAAGAAGAATCATCAAAAGCATTAATTGCTACCATGTTTTCTGCTTCTCCAATGAAGAGTGTGTTGGTCTTCAGAGTTCTCTTCAAGTTTTTTCTTCTTCAAGTCTCAGGGGTGTCCGGAGGCCACCCATTAGGAGGAGGGTAATGTCACACTCTGCTCTAATTGTGTGACTTACCTTGCCATTTGCCGCAGGTTAGGATTTCTGCCTGACCTTGTTTGAGAACCATGCACTGACATCACCATCATGCACTGTCAGCTGATAGCATTCTTCCAATGGGAATGCTCCTGCCTCAGCTGACCTTAGCAGCCTATCAGGGACTTGCAGCAAATTCTTATCCCCTGTGAAAACTCCCACTGGTGCCAGAGCAAAGAGTTGCTTCCTTGTGTTACCTGCTAGTCAGTGGCTCCTTTGTGTAGTATACCATTATTGTTATCTGGCCCCATATCTACAGTTGCTGTTTTCTCCTGATTCCTGTGTCTTGTGCTGCTGAATTCCAGTTAGAGGAATATCAAGTTTTCACAGAGTACACAGCAAATGTCTCAGGGCCTGATTCAGCAAGCAACACAAGTGAGAGAACACACGGTGCGAGCCGATGTTTGCGGTCTGCGCATGCATATGCATCGCATTACACGTGCGTGAACAGGTTGCTGAGTATGGTAAGGGCTCTCTCAGAGTAGGCAGGGAGCCCGCAGAGACCTTCGATGTTGATTGACAGGAAGTACCGTTTGTGGGTGGTGACAGAGGGAATGGGTATGATATACCACCGGCCGGTTCGATTCCTGTCAGCGGCAGCCCGACAGGAGCAGAGTGCGACGCAGCGGAAGGCCGACAGCGCTGGAAATCCCGATCGTGAATAGGTAAGTATCCACTAACCTAACCTAACCCCCCTAACCCTCCTTAGGGGTGCCTAACCCTAACTTCCCCCCCAAGTGCCTAACCCCCCCTCTAAGTGTCTAACCCTAACCACCCCCTTCCCCGCTGCCTAAACCTAAGTCCCCCAGGGGGTGCCTTACCCTAAGTCCCCCCCAGGGGTGCCTAATCCTAACCCTCTCTCCCCCTAGCCTAACCCTAACCCTCCCGGGGGGGGGCCTAACCCTAAGTCCCCCCCGGGAGCCCTAAACCTAACCCTCCCCCCTGCGGCTGTCCGCTCGCGGCGCCCGGCATCACTACGATCGTGATACCGGGCGCCGGTCTCCCGGCGTCGGGGAAATGCGGGCGTCTACATCTAGACGCCCGGCATTTCACCCTTGCCGGGATAAGACAGTCGGGAAGCCGGCTGCCGGTATTTAGGCAGTCGGCTTCCCGATTGCTTCCCTGACAGAGGGGCGGTTGGCCGAATGTAGGCGTGCCTGTGCGTTCGCACACCGTTACAGGGGCGTGCATAAATTAATCTCAGCGTTGCCGCACGCAGATGGGAGCCTCTCTGCGTGCAGGAATCTCTCAAGTCCAGCAGCAGGGTCAGGTCTTACCCTTAGCGTACACGCAGCTTCGATGGCATTCGATATTCCGATGTGTACGCTTTCAATCACGGCATAGGTGGGCCGCATTTATGTTTTGCTGGATGTCTGCTTCTTGTGCTATGGTCTCCATGCCTATGCATTGATTAGCATATTCTCGCAGCGGCTGGGTGTCGTGCGTCTGCTAGTGTGCGTTCCTTGGTGAATCAGACCCTCGGTTGCTTCCTTCGCTCCATCCAGAGTTCACCAGCACCTGTATAGGGGAACGTATTCTGAAGGCCGCGACCTGTGTGTTGGACGCAGCAAGTCCAAACCCTCTTGCGAGGGTCCCTGGTGAACACCGCCCACAAATAAGTCGCCGTGCCTCGGAAATAGGTTTCGCCAATTCCCAAAATACGGGTTGCGTCCATTATCTACCTGAGAGTTGTGACAGGGTAGTAAAGCCTTCCATGAGGTATTCCCGGTACACACGTGACTCCGTAGATTGAGGAATGTTGAATGTCCGCACATTTTCCGAAAATGGAATGTCCCATTCGTCGGGCATACCCCGTTCGAAATCTGATAATTCACGCCGCCGTGCCATGAGCAGCCTAGCTGGTTTTCAAACTGACTGACGAGATGTCAGATTACAACTGACGCATGTCTGGACATTTCCAAGATGTCATTGTAAGGTGATGCCACCTACCTTTACCTTTACATACTCCTATCCTATCCTTTTGGCATATTAGTGTATGACTACCTTCTAAAAGAAGTGTCAACTGCAATTACTTTAAGAACAGCTTCAAATTAATATATAGCATAGTTATCAGTCCCTCAACTTGCTAAAATCAATATACTGATATATTTATTTCAATTTACTAAAGGTGCATACACACATCGATTTTTTGAACGATTATCAATAATGATATCGTTTATCGTTCAATTGTTAAAAAAATCGTTCACTTTCTGAGTTAATACGATGAACGATTATCGTTCATGCGCGTTCACGTTTGTAGTTTGTAGTTCAGTCAGACTGACCAACGATTTTCAGTAAGGGAATATGCAAAAATCGTTTGTAGTTCCAAAAAATTGTTCATTACATTTAGTAAATGAACGATTTTAGTAAACGATTTTCGTTAATTTTTCCCTTGAAAAAATTTACGAAAATAGTTTACTAAAATCATTCATTTATTAAATCGTTGTGTGTGTATGCAGCTTTAGGATTAAGCGTTTTTTCAAGTTGAAATTAGAAATCTGTATAACATATCTGAAGTTAATAAAAAAAAAAAGTGATAGTAACAAGGCAGGATTGCTTTATTGCGACTCCAATAAATGTATCCAAACAGCAATGCACCTTTAAGCAGGCAGCTCCTGATTAGTTAACTGCCATATTATTGCCAGGCATATTAATGGAATTGAGATGTGCATCATTAACTCGTACTCCACTTGATATACCGACTCCCTAAGGCTATAACAAGGGAACATGCAGCATATCTAACCAAGCTGCAAGAAGCAAAGCCTGTCCCAATATACATATATGTTTGTGTACGTATATTCATTTAATGCTCTTTACCTATCATTTATAAGTAAGTAAATATACTGTATAGTACAGATAGCAGAAACAAATATGGTAGCAACAATATAATATACTAACATTTATTTATAATAAAGAGAGTGTAAATACAGACAGGACCACAGTATGAGCAGGGCAGTGAGGGCAATTGCCTGAGGCCCCAAGTCTCTAGTGAGTACCCAGTCCTGCATCCACATGGAGGCACAGAATGGGCAATCATCTATTTTTATTAAATGCTGAAGAAAAACAAGTACTAAGCCTTGTATCTACCATACTAAAAAGAGGTATTGCACAGTTGCTCGTAACAAACTAAATAAGAGAAAGGAGCTTAATGGTAAAACAGATTGTAAAATGCATTTATTTGTTTTTATATAAAGTGTTCTGATCTTCTCTGCAAGGAGGAATTACAGTAAGTACTGCATATCTATAAATGCAGGGCCAGAATAAGGTTTGTGGGGGGCTCAGGGCAGGACCATCTCTCCTATGGGCTTTATGGGCAGTTGCCCAGGTACCCCACGATTATATGGGCCCAGGCCGCCCCACCTTTTTCCGTAGCTTGCAGCCGCTGTCACCCATTCCCCCCCCGCTAGCTTGCAGCCGGCTGGCTACCAATAAAATTACATTATGCCACACGAGGCCACCATTATACTCATTATTCCACTGTGCCCCAGTATAAACATTATGCCACACTGTGCCCCAATATAAAAACAGCCCAATCCAGTATGCCACAAATTGCACCCCATTATGTCCCAGAGAACCGCTATATTAATATTATGCCCCCAGTGCCCTCTAGTATGCCACATAATCAGGGGCGCAGAGGCCAGCCGGGCCCGGACGAAGGGGGTGAGCCCTAAATGCAGAATGCATGGCCCTGTCCCCTTAGCATACAAAAAAATAATATTTTTGCAGCGCCATGTAGTGGCGCTGCACGCTGGGGAGGGGGGTGCTGTGATCCCCTCAGCCTGGCGCAAAGCCAGGGGGGTGCAATCAGTGTGATCGCACCCCCCCACATGCATAGGAGACCGCAGCCCAGCCTCTTCAGCAGTCCTGGCCCGGGTAATTAGTACCCGCTCTCCCCCACTCTCGGTGCCCCTTCACATAATGCTCCATAGTATGCCACACAGAGCCCCCCATATTAATATATGCCCATGTCCCCCAAGTATACCACACAGAGTCCCCTGTTGATTGTCTGGCATCCGGATTTGGCTCCTACTGAATTCCTAGTGCTTACAGAGCAGCTCCCGAGTCCCTGATGTAATGCTTAAAAGACTCAGGAGGATTTGCTCTTATGCTGCACTATTCATTCAGCAGCAGCGCCGCGGCAGCCCTGTCCGAGAACAGGTGCCACTGGGCAGGGTCAGACTGGGACATGAAGGGCCCACCAGGGGAATGCAGTGTTAGGGGCCTGCTGAAAAACTGCCAATCCGCCGCAGAACACATTTTATAGTCCCCTCATAGGGACCTCTCTATGTACCAGCTGCATTAGCCAGGGCCTGGTGGAATATAGTTAGTACATACACAGTATGGAACACAGACAGGAGAGGTAGACACTAAGGATATGGAATACAGACCGGACAGGCAGATGGAGGATATAGAACACAGGCAGGACATGCAGACGCAGAATATGGAGCACAGGACTGGCAGACACTGGGTATGGAACACAGAACAGCATCAAACCATACTTGCCTACCCTCCCCATTTGGTCGTGAGCCTCCCGAAAATCGGGTGCCGCTCCCAGCCCCCGGAAAGGCAGGCAAGCCTCCCGGTCCCCGGCGATGTGTCCGCACCCCCCGCGATTGTAAGTAAAAACCTCGGCAGCGGGGGGCCGG
Organism: Taudactylus pleione; assembly: GCA_031769625.1. Classification (NCBI taxonomy): domain Eukaryota; kingdom Metazoa; phylum Chordata; class Amphibia; order Anura; family Myobatrachidae; genus Taudactylus; species Taudactylus pleione. The sequence goes on along the minus strand of JAUIMM010000368.1, from coordinate 8,033,542 downwards.
TGATGCGATTCACGCTGAATCGCGTCATCGTGGCTCTGCCCCCGGCTGCCATTAATCATGGCATTGTGACGCGTCAGCTGCCGGCCCCGCCCCCTTTGGCCGCATCACGCCCCCAGCTGTGTAAACCTGACAGCTCGCTCCCGGAAGGAGGGAGCTAAATGTCAGCAAGCCTGCATCGAACATCTGACCACTTATCACTTGCATTTGCAGTGCTGCTACAATGGTCACTGTAGTGCTGGCAGCTGGATAAATCCTTTTGAAGCAGAGAGGAGGGAGGCCTGCAGGCGGGAGAGCACACTCCAAAGGCTTCCTCCTATTCCATCTATGTTGAAGACCTGAAGATCAGCTGCTGGTTGGCTCTTGCCCTGCATTCTGGGCTCCTTCTGCTCTCTGCTCATACTTGCCTACTCTCCCGGGTTGGTCAGGAGCCTCCTGAAAATCGGATGGTGCTCCCGGAACCCCAGTAGACTGGGCAAGTCTCCCGGCAGGCCTGCAACCCCCACCGCCAGCGTCCCCCACCCCCGCTAGCGTCCGCTTCCCCCTTGTAAGCGGGCAGTCCGGGGGAGCCAGTGACGCAATGATAATCTCTGCATTGTGTTGAGGGGGCGTGGCTTTGATTATGCGCAGTCACGCCTCTGATCCACTCCCAAATTAACGTCACCCACCCCCCCCTGCTATGCCAATCGAGGCAGTAATATTGTCTGCAAGTATGCTGCCTGTGGGACCAGAAGGTCAGATCCCCCAGCTATCGCATCCCATGTGACAGCAAGGGGTCCTGAAACCACCACTGCTCTGATGACTGCCTGGGAGGGAAGGGGCTGGGAGGGCAAATAGATATATGCTGGGCAGCAACCCAGATGCATAGCAAGGGTTCATGGCGCCCAGGGCAAATAAAAAATGGCGCCCCTTTGAAAACTGTTCTTTAAAATTCTTGTGTCGCTCCAGCTCCTGCGTCTCACATCCTCATCCCCCAGTGTCTCTCAGCTTCACCCCTCCCGTGTCTCTCAGCCTCACCCCCCACGTGTCTCTCAGACACATCCCCCTGTGTCTCTCAGCACTATCATCCTGTGTCTCTGAGCCTAATCCCCCCGTGTCTCTCAGCACTATCCTGTGTCTCCGCAGCCCTTTAATTTCGGCTCCAGCCGCCCCCCCTTCCCTGTGTAACTTAATCTCCAGCCTCCTAGTGGTGGATTTGCAAGAACACACACAAGTTTGTATCAATAATGTCAAAAACAAAGAGGCTGCATGCAGTTCCAACAGGCCAAATGAGAACCAAGTAATCGCCACTAGTCAGTGACATTTATCTCAGTTTGTATTTTACTGATAAAGTTCAAAATAAAAGCAAATAATAGCAGGTAAGACTGATTTGTTATCTAAGAAATCTGCCTATGCAATACTGGTAAAGTCAAAGAAAAAAGCATACCAGGGTGTCCCACCACAGGTTGGGTATGAGATGCCAGAGCTCAGGAACCTGGCAGTCAAAGTACAGATGCTGGCACCTGACAGGGTTAGGATACCGATACCTGTCAGTAGGTATCCTATTGCTCCTCCTGCTCCTACCCCTTACCCTCCCTCCCACAGCCTAAACCTAACCCTCTCTCCATAGTACCTAAAACCCACCTTCTCTCTGCAGTCTAAACCTAACCCTCCCCATAGTGCCTAAACCTAACTCTTCCCCCTAGTACCTACCCCTCCCTCCCGTGCCTAAACCTAACCACCCCCCTGCAGCCTAAACCTAACCCTCCCCCTTAGTTCATAACCCTCCCTTTAGTGCTTAACCCTAACCCTCCCCCTACTCCTACCCCTAACCCTCCCTCCCCGCAGCAACCTAACTCATCCCCCTAGTGCCTAAATCTAACCCCCCCTAGTGCCTAACCCTAATCCCGCATGCTAGGATTTAAACTACATCCCCCCACCACAAATGAGCCTGTATCTCATTGTTATTACTATAAAGACAGCATCTGTACTTCATACTGTGCACAATCCCAACAGGGCAAAAAGTTGTGTATTGACAGGACTGTACTGATAGTGTGTATAAGGCCAAGTACTGGCAGCAGCCCTTCCTTACCAGGAACAGTGACTACAGGGTCAGAGTAAGTCACAATTCCAATATTCTCACACTACACAACCCTAGCTGCGCAGACATGGCAGGAAGAGGCGCCTGGTAGTAATCACTACCACTACAGCAGAGAGCTGGCACTGTAATCACCCCACACAAATGTTTATGATGCCATACAGGGGGTCCGGAATAGAACATGTGCATAGTTTACTTTTATTGCCCTGTGCAGTAGACAGCCCCCTCCTCTTAGCCAGCAGCTGCCTAATCCCCAGCAACAGGCATATGGCAGGAAAAGTACACAGCAGGCTGCGGGCATTTACCCTGGATACAGAGTAGACAGCAGAAGCACAGCTCCCCTTCCTCCTACCTTGGCTCTGTTTCAGACTGCTCCTATGGCCTCGGACCCCCTCCTCCTGTCCTGCCTTCTCCTTTTCCTAACGCGGCCTGCTAAGCTACGTCCTCCAATGGCGGACCGATAAGCCCAGTCTCCCGATCGCGGACCTCTAAGCCCCGTCCCCTCTCAGATAGGGGCATGGGCTGAAATCAGTGGGGCCCACCGGGGAATTACCTGGCTCCCCGGCGGCCCAGTCTGAGCCTGCCATTGGGAACCTGTTCTCGATAATTGATGTGTCAGACTGACCATGTGTGGAGGCCCTGGGGTAACCACCCTGGCTGCCTCGCTATTTATCCAGTCCCGTAAATGTACTTTTTTTTTTTTTGGCTCCCCTTGAGTCCTAACCTGAAGTAATTGCATACTATTTAAATGTATGTAATACAAATCTGTTTCTGAATAACAGGAAAAAGCTGTATATGCCAAATAAAGACAATAAACATGCTCTCTCGTTTTTTCCATGGCTTACTCAAGCTATTATATTATATTATACCATGCACACGGTGAACTTCCTCTTTGTACTACAGTTTCTACATAATTGTATGTATCACTGCTACGTACTAATAGCTTAATGCAGGAGATTTTACAGAAATCTTGCAAAAGGTTAAATATCGGTGCAGATTGCAGTCCCCATTATTATCAATTGAGACTACAGCTCCAAATAATGTGAAAGATGTGCCCGGGATGTAACTAAAGTTAACTCGCAGGGAGAGAGAGCGGTAGCGATATGAGATAACTTTAGTAAATTGCTGGGATATTTAAATTCACATTGATAATATCTGTGGCTATCCTGACTGTTAATGATCACGGCAGTGCCAAATTATAAATACATAGGCCCCTAAGAACACACAGGAAGTTACTGTATAAAGAACCTAATGGATGAGGTGCAGTATAAAAGCCTCTTTGGTGGCACTATGCATCACAATTTGTGCAGGTGCACCTAGATTTCTAAAACAAAACCACGTCAACTTGCAGAGCAAGATGGCAGAACTTTAGTGGAACAGAAATTTGCACCTGCTGATGAGCATAGGTGGATTTAGTGCTACCTATGGAGTAGGTACACTGCTGTATCTGGCTTGGTGCAGCAGTAAACAGGAAATTTCATTTTGCGGTGTGCGATTATTGTGTAGAGACAAGGATGGGCTCATTATTTAGTTGCTGAGGGATGCACAGCCATTTTTACTCTGCTAATTTTACTCTTCACCAACACTTGTGGTTGGGACACATTTTGCACCTTTCAGACACACATTTCAAGGTGCACTTTGACTAATAAAATGAAAATTGAAAACATATTTAATACATAATTGACAACTCTCCCTGAGTGTCAGGGAGACTACTTGAAATAGTAACAATCTCCCTGACTCCCTGAAGAATCTAGCAATCTCCCTGATTGCACCTTACCCCAGTTATGAAGCTATTACATAAAAAAATTTAAAAAATCAGAGATAGATACATTTAAATAGGCTCATCAGTATCATTTCCCAGTATTGGTTATAAGGCACAAAGATCACAATGGCTACATGCTTTATGGCCACTAATGTGGAACCACTTGTTAAACACAATATATGAGTAAGCCTGAAAAGTATCATAGTGTTTTCATTTACAAGTAGATCTTACTAACTGATTTGGGGCTAGTTTACATTTCGATGTCAGTGCTAGGACACGTCTCTCAGATATAGCAGTACACACCCACGTTACCGCCGCACTCTCAGGGGTTGCTTTTACAATCTCCCTGAAAAGTAGGCAAGTATGATTTAATATCACATGTAATAAATACAATAAGGAGGTAGCATCATTCTCATGATTCAAATAAGCATACCTGCCGACTTATGAATTCTCAGGGAGAAGCCCGGGGAGGAGAAACAGGTGGACGGGCCGGTCGGATCACGTCATTAAGACCCTCCCCTCGCGGGAATGTGCTGTGACTATGCCTGTTTCAAATAGGGGACGGGCTAAATGGCACGATTCTCATAGAATTGCATTATTAGGCCCCAACGCACAGACCCACCGATCCCCGCTAATATTCTCCCCATTCTGCCCACTTCACTAGGAAGTGGGCAGAATGCGGGAGAAGTGCCTACTCTTTTCCGGGGTTTTGGAGCCGCCTGCGAATTCCGGGAGGGTAGGCATGTACGCATATAAGCCATAAACAAGGCTGAACCAAGCAGTATCTTAGGTAGACAATGGAATCATTGTAAGAAATGAAAGTGGTAGTTTGGGCCTTAATGTAATGTCAGTGTGTCAGATTTTTCCATCTGCCTGTATAGCAATGTGCACTTCTAGGGATGTATTTACTAAGGTGCGTGTTTATAGAAGTGGAGGTGTAGCCAACAGTAAATTAATTGGTACAAAGTCACAGATTAAGCACAACTATACATGACATGAAGCATGGCATGGCTCACTCGTATTGAATCTCCGTCTTTTGCCTTTTTATACAGGTTAGCATCTAAGTTGCGCACAGCAGCTGCACGCACTGAGAGCGCCAGCGTCCAGAGTACCCGTGCATTGTATTTTTGACACATTAGCCATGCAAATAAAACTCACATTTTGTGAAAACGTCTGTGGTGAGACACGGGGCAAAGCTTAGTCCTAAAGCCTATGGTGCACCAAGTGGGGCTGTTAGGCACAAGGATAGGGATATGTGGACACATCTATAGGTGCAGTGGCCCAGTGTGTTTCAGATGTGAGGCATGAGGAATATTACTACATGTATACAGTATATGAGACTGTAAACTACATATAGTTAAGTCAAAGATATGTAATAACACTCATGGAAGCATTGCAGTGATACTATATTACCAGAGGTTCCCAAACTCGGTCCTCAAAGCACCCTAACAGTCCAGGTTTTAAGGTGACTTAATTAGTACCTCAGTCAATTTGATTTAACCACCTGTGCTCAACCATGGAGATCTCTAAAACCTAACCAGTTGGGGTGTCTTAAGGACCGCGTTTGAGAACCGCTGCTATATACCCCATGACCTTTACTTTACTTTTAACCTACTCCAACACCCAGCCAGATCTTATTGCTCGCATTATTTGCCTAACATTTTGACATTGAAATAGCGTAACAAAAATGGTTGTCTATAGTTATCTTGCCAGTTTTCAGCTGCATGTCACAATTATATGTAATGTCTCAACAATACAACAGTAGACTAAAGTTAGGAATGGGGTTACAAACCTGGGGTAAACTCACATGTAGGACTTGGGCTAACGTAAAAGCTATGCAGAGACGAATATGCTTAGTATTGTAATCTTTTGTTTTATTTGACTCTGGAGATCTCAAGTTTGTAAATTTCTTGAAATCAATTGTTACATCTTTGTTTCAAAGGGTTTGTTTTATTTTCTGGACACCAAGGGCTGATATGGGTACTCTCCTGTCCGGGCTCCTTCATGGAACATTTAATGGTGGCCCTCTTGTCCTGGTGCTCCAAGAGCAAATACCCTGCTCTACCACCATATTAAAGAGCTATAGACAGTAATAGTGTGGTATAGCTTCCTGATGGCATGATTTATTAAAAAAAAAACCTCTGGAAATATGGATTATGATCTATACACATAGGTCTGACACTCACTTTGTATTGCTACATAGTTATACCATTTAACTGCAAATCATACTGAAATATTTACAACAGATTTTAATGATCAACCTTCCAAAAATGTTTTACCACATACAACAAATAAATATTTGTTATCCAACACTGCCAGCACTATTTAGAGTGATAGCTCAACAACAATACCTAATTTTGATTGCAAATTAAATTTGTAGCTTTTTTTTTTTTCTTTGTAGCAGTCGGCAACCGAAACACAAACAAACACGTAGATACATTAGCAGTCCAAATAATTTGCAGGCACAGGCGAGATATGCGGTGCAAGCTAAACAGGAGAACATTTGCAATTTAAAGTATAATTCATGATAATGAAAATGTAAAGCAGTAGTTCTGTTTTATTCAGTATGACAGGTTAGGAGTCCCTGTGAAGTTACAGTGAAGCAAAGAGTAGATTAATAATTTAATTTCACTCTGAAATGTGCAAGTCGGGCACCATGAGCTTTTATTCTGTTACCAGCTGCTGACCCTAATATGGATCAACCAATTAGACATCTCTATTTAATTGCTGGGTGACCCATCTAAAACTGACTAGGAATGTTCATTATGAGCAAGCTCAATTGCCTCTAATAATCTGAGTTATCCCCCTACTGGAGACAAATGATTTGATAGAGGAGCACAAAGCATCTAAAAAAAAATAAATGCTGGATTATTCCAGCCCTTGTTCAGTAACAAGCACATCTTAGTAACAAGCCCTATTTTTTTTATCCCCTTTGGCAGAGCACCAGCCCTCTCAGATAACCCCACATAAAGCAAATACCATTTGTCTGAAGTTACATTTGCTTCTTGTTATCACAACTTATGCAACTTAATTCGTTATTCAACGAATTCACTTTCTTGCTTATTAGATGCAAGGTAGCTGCTCTCCCCCGAAGGCCGTGTATGCAAAAGACTGCTTGTAATCCTGTCACTTCAAACCTCTCTAGGCTCTAACACTGCTCCAGGAATTTGAAATCAAGAAGCAAACAATTTAGATTTATTCATGACAATATTACATCTACAAATGACAAAGGAAAGAAAGAAGAGTAGTTGCTTCTAAAAAGTTAAAAATAGTTGAGACAAATGAGCTACTTCATAGATAAAAATGAAAAAAAACAAAAAAACATATATGGCCTGTAACCAAAAAAATAATAACTATCAAGGTATTTATTCATGTCTTGAAAATGCTTTAATTTTGACCTTGTCTTTATTGGACTAGATGAACTGCATTGTGATGAAATAATATTTCAATGTCAAGTCTTAATCAACGGTACTCATGCATCATAAAATATATTAAATTACTTTTAATATTAGTATAACCAAAGGCTGTACAGTGTAAAGTTTAGAAATGACCATACGTAAGCAACGGCACTGTACAATGTGGGAGCTGTGACTCATCTGAGAATGGACGCACATCTCCGATGTTTAGGGGTCTGCGCCTGCGCAGTACTCGTTTTGCGCATATGCAGAACGGATCCTGAGATCTCACTTGCAGACATGCGGTGTTTGGGGGCGTGCCTGGTCATTGTTCCCAGAAATGGAGGCGTGTCGCCTCCATTTTGCATGACCAGGCACCAGCCGGGCTGCGGGAAGCTTCAGCTCCCACAGCCTGACCGATGGTTGCGATGGTTCCAATACTGGTCCCAGCCTGCGATGTTGGTGTCTGACAACTCCTTCTGCATTTGCATGCGAGACGGGCGGATTTGCACAGCCACACGGCTGTGTAAATCCGACCGTCTCTGAATCAGGCCCTTTGTGCGCAAAAAAGGGGACTGATGTAGGAAAACTGGGACACGTAGGAGACCTATGTCTAATTATAACTACGGTCTTGAATACAGTTGCATAAACCAGTGTATTCTCATTGTACAGTATGACATATAAATCATGAATGGCACTTCATGTCCCTCTGGTTTGTTACATTTCACAATGATTTTCTCTGTGACTATTAACATCCACTCATTCCATCCTCTAGGGACATAAGAATCTTACTGGTGTATTGAGATGAGGACATGTTGTAGTAAGTACAATGTAATAAGCTCAGATGAAAATGTACTTCATCTTGAAGTAGATTGGGATAGACTGGGAATGAGCTTGTAAATGTCTGCTAACATTCAGTTGGAGATTATATGCAATTATCAATGTAATTATACATTTTATACTTCTCACTTCCTGTAGATAAGGAGTGCAAGAAAGGAGGGTTAAGAGGAGAAGGGGGAGGGTTAGTATACTTACCCGACCCTTGTCGGGATTCCAAGCATTGGGATGCCGCTGTCGGCATTTTGACAGTAGGTATCCCGACTGCCAGTATTTCATACCCAATTCGGAAATTTACTAAACTCGGGAGAGATTTCTCTATTGAGACTGAAAATCTCGGGTGAAAATGCAATCTCGATTCAATACACCATCGGCCAAACTCGCAAGTACATTCCGTGGAAAATATACAACTCTGGAATGTACCAAGAATCATGATTATAATCACGGGTGTAAACATACACAGATCATTGTGATCTATGTATGTTTCTGCCTGTAATTACTGTCTAAAGTGTTAATTAAAAAAATATATATATGATGTAGGATTCCCCCCCAAAAGCATAACCAGCCCCGGGCTCCTGAGCCAGTCCTGGCTCTAAAAATACGGGGTGAAAAACTTGTAGGGTTCCCCCGTATTTTATGAACCAGCACTGGGCTCCCAGAGCCAGTCCTGGTTATAAAATAGGGGAGAAAATGGCATGGGTTTCCCCCTATTTTTTTTAAAACCAGTACCGGACTCAAATCTAGCTGGGGTGTAATGCCACAGCCAGGGGACCCTTTCACCGGGTCACCCTGGCAAAAGCATTACCCCAAATTAGTCAGCCCAAGCTGGGGATCTCAGAGGAGGAGGGGACGCCTATCTTAAGTCCCGTATTGGACCACCGGTCTGATAACTACATCCCAAGCAGCCTGCACATATCAGTGATATACGTGCAGGCTGCTTGTGTGTGCTAAAAAGAAGAGGGTTATTTAAAAAAAAAAATGATGCAGGTTCCCCCACCCCCCAAAAGCATTACCAGCCCTGGGCTCCTGAGCCAGTCCTGGTTCTTAAAATATGGGGGGGGGAATGTATAGGGTTCCCCCATATCATAGGAGCCAGCACTGGGTTCCCAGAGCCAGTCCTGGTTTTAAAAATAGGGGGGAAAAAATGGCGGAACCCCATTACATTTTTTCCCCCTAGCGATGGGCTGGTAATGCTTTTGAGGGGGGGGGGACCCTACATCGTTGTTATTTATTTTTTTAAATAACCCTTTCATTCTTTTTAACACACACAAACAGCCTGCACGTATCTCACTGATATGTGCAGGCTGGCCACCCAAACCCCACTCTGGTCCGCATAGGAACTAACTCTTTTAGGTGACACTCTGGACCTGATTCAGACCCGGTCGCTAAGGTGCACTCGCTCGCTGTGAGCGATTTTCGCCCATCTGCGCATACGTATAATTTGCAGTGCGCATACGCAAGCCAGTCTTTGCGATCTGATTTTGGTTGCTCATAAGCCAGTATCAGGTCGCTACTTTGAGTGACAGATAGTGCCGTTTGTGGGTGGTAACTGGGTAAGGTGCTTGTAAACGAGGGAGTGGTGTTGCGGACGCAGGCGTGTCAGGCCGCCAAAACGCTGTTTAAAGGGCGTGCATAATTAGCAATGTAGCGTCATTGTACACGTCACCTGCATGTATTTCAGCCCGCACTGATCGCAGTGCTTGCGGCGGGGAAAGGCAACCTCAAGTCCTGTGAGCAGCTCCGATGGCTCTCGATGTTACCGATTAATCCTACAGTTCCCGGAGATGACGTGTGTTGCGAGTGGCAAGGGGGCGTCTTTATACACTTGATGTAGCTCGCTAAGACAGTGCGAGCAACTTATTTAAATATCCGGACCCTTTTTGCCAGCTAGCGGCCGCAACTTGCAATCAGGTCTGAATGAGGTCCTGTGTCCAGTTTTCTGTAAACTCCACGTCTTATTATGAGATCCTTAACTCAACACTGTCCTGTCACAGTTTCTGCTCAGGAAACATAATATATGTATCTAACATCAAGATTGAAACAGTGTTTTACAAATTGATAAATAGCTTTGAAGATAGGCCCTGCATCTTCTACATCTAGCATTCATTTATTTTATTTGTACCCATTATTACACAGCGTTTAATAAAAACAGAGAAACTACTGTACATGAACTCATGGAGAAGATTTATGCCATTGCATCTCTTTGTTTTAGTTTTTTGTATAAAATACTGTTTTTTATTTGTTTAGGGTTTTTTTTGTAAATGAAAGAAACTTATTAACATAATCACATAATTACCATATTATAAGTTACAGTTTATAACTTGGACAAATACATTTGTTCATTATTTTCCAAGTCTTTATATTTTCTATTAGTGAGATATTTTAAAAGTCACCTAGTGGTTTTTACAGTGCAGCCATATGCTAGATAAAGATATTTAAGCTGTCAGGATAAACCGCTTCTGTTTTCATTTTGCATTTATTTCACTGCCAGACTCAAGGCATAAATTTTTCATCACCTGCAACGCTATGAATAAAAGATTAAAAAAAGAATTGAGAAGCGAATGTAACACATGCAGTGTATGCAGGACATTGTGGAAACACAGTATGCATAACTAGATGTTTAATTTTCTTCTCTCACTATTTTTTTTTTTTGTGTTTACGTCAGGAATATTATTATCCGGGTTAATACATCACCATTTCCAGACTGGTAAAGCCTCACCCTACACTGTCCTGGACCAATTGCCTGCTATCTTATTGATGAAAAGTCCTTCCACACAACATCACTATGGGCCTCACTAAGACAAAATGAACTACAAGTGATAGCAAGGAGGATTTTTATCACAGCATTGTTAGCAGGGGAGGAGGGTGGGGGTGTGTGATTTAGTTTGTACGCCCAAATTTGTTAAATGTATGATAAGGTACATCAATGCTGTGACAAACTTTACATACTGTAACACAGGATAAAAATGCAGGAGCACACTTTAGACATTAAAGATATGCTAATTACATTAAGAACATTGGCCCTCATTCAGACCTAGTTGCAAGCGCTGAGCGCTCGTAACCGTGTCGATGTTTAGGCCCTGCGCACACGCAGTGGCCGCACTGTGCGTGCGCAAGCCTCGGAGCGAGAGAGAAATTCTCTCGCTCTGTGGCTCACTACAAAAGGGTCAGCTGTCGATGTTGATCGACATCTCGCCCCATTTTGTAAGTGTGGCGGGGGGGTGATTACACAAACGGAAGAGTTCCTTAAGAAACGCCTGCCGTTTTGTGGGCGGCTGCACTGACATCAGCATTGACATTGCGGTTGCCGAGACCCAACTTTAGGGTCTCGTCGCAAGCCCCGATGGTCGCGATGGTCTTGACCATCGTGACCATCAACTTGGTAACCCACAGCTTAGCTAGCGACCAGGAGGCCGCACTTAAAAATACAAGCGGCCGCCCTCATTCAGAACGAGCGCTCGCTTCTTGCAAGCGCCTCTGAATGAGGGCCATTGTTAGTGCTGTAGCAGGGCACTTCTGCAACATGGCAGGCTCTCGTCACTCTTGACCACAGAAAATGTGACATCATTAGAGGGGGCCAGGAGCAGGAAGCTGGGCACCAGGCACATCCTGAGGACACGCTGGGTGACTCTCCAGGTGGCAGGTGCCATTCCCACAAGCTGGAGATTGGTGACACTGGGCTACTCAGTACATTTGGGATATATGCAGATAGATCCCAAATAATACAATGTCAAACTTTCCCTTTGCACGTTGACACCGAGGATAATTTACGAATCACTATAAACAAGAATATAGACTTTCTGTCACTTGGAGCAAAAATTAATCTTGGTGTGCAACCTGCCCAATTGAGAACAAACCAAAGCTTGTACTGTAGTAAAAGCAATGACTAAAGTGTAATATGATCATCACATTTCAGTTTTTCCCTTTCTCATGTTATGGCACTCAGGGCTGGATTAAGGGCCAAACAGGCCTGGAGCTGAAAAAGTTCAAAGGCCTATTATGAGTAGCAGAGGAGCTGTGTGGGTGTGACCAGTGCCATGTTGGCATGTACACAGTGGTGTAAATTCATCCCAGATGCAAGTTATAATTTGGTGCCCCCCCATCCCCCACCCCCCTGGTACAGCCGCTGACACAGTAATGTAGTAAATCACATGCAGACAGGATATAGATAGAAGAAGGCGGCAGCTGGTGGTCTGACATGGAGCTCTCCACTAGTGTATGGTGGCTTCTCAGGTGCTGGGAAGGGGTGCCATGTATTGGGTGGCCATGAAAGTACACTCTGGGTACATAGTTACAGCCCTAAGTGGGGTGAATATGTTGTGGACAATGGAGGAGGTGCCCCTTAAGAGCTGGAGCCCAGCGGCAGGTGCCTCCATTGTCTCCCATAGTTCTGCCCCTGCATGTACATCTTTACACTATCAACCCCAATGTCTCCCTAAATATGTAAGAGTGTAAAATAGTGCATCATTTTGTGAGGAAAATAAAAAATAAAATGTTACTTTTTTCCACTACCCACTGTCACCTTCTGCCCCCTCGCCTGCCACTTCTCCCCTCTTCATGCATGTCTTTCCTCCTATTCTTAGTGTGACAGGCTATTAGCTGCTAACCAGAGGCAGGGGCAGAACTATGGGCGCCAGCACTGAAGGGGCTCCTCCTCCATTGTCCACAATATATTCACCCCACTTATGGCTGTAACAATGTTCCTGGAGTGTACCTTCACGGCTACCCAATACGCGGCACCTCTTCCCGGCACCTGAGAAGCTCACAACTCCCCGTCTCACTCCTCCCTGGCTGCAGCCCTAGCCGCAGGCACATGTGGTGAGTTCTGTGCAGATAGCCAGATAGATAGATAAAGTTGCGGAACTAGCATCACTGCACTCTCCGCCAGTGTCCCCCGGTCCCCACAGTGTAGTGTGTACCACAGTGAGTGCATTTCTCTATCCACTCCCCATTACCTCCCCCAAACGCTGACTATCTGTCAGTCACTTTGCGAGTGAATCCTCTGTGCATGCATGATAGCAAAACAATCAGCTTTCCCGTATGCACAATGGCTAACAATCGCTCAAACTGCGTAAATATCGGTACTGCGTGCGAATCTGAACCAGGTCGAATATTTGGAGGCCCGTAAGGGGAAGTAATAGGTGAAAAAATATTTACAACAATTCAATGACAAAATCTTTGAAGATATGTAAACTTAAACTGTAACACATCCAAAGCGGAACAGGTAGACATTCAGCTTCAGTTAAAAAACACAGGGTCTCATTCAGACCCGCTCGCGAGCGCAAGACGCTCGCAAGCAGGTCGATGGTACCCAAATGCGCATGTGCACGATGGAGGGAACTCCGTCGTGTGCATGCGCGAGACCTGGCGAGCGACGAGGAAGCCGTCGCTCGGGGTCTCGCACCAAAGGGGGCGTGCTGTCGATGGTGAGTGACAGCACGCCCCCTTTGGTGGGGATGCCGGGGGCGTGGCTGCCAGGCGGAGGCGTTCCCATGGGAACGCCTACCATCTGGGTCCGGCCCCACTGACATCACTAGTGATGTCAGTGGGAGTGATTTTGGCCCTGATGGAGCCAAAATCACTCAAGGGCTTGCGGCCACGAGACCCTACTGCAGGGTCTCATCGCAAGCCCGATGGTCGCGATGGTCTTGACCATCGTGACCATCATCATGGACGCTCGCATAAGCTGTGGGTGGTAACCTGCGAGCGTCCAAGGGGCCGCTCCAATTTTAGGTGGCCCGGCCCTGATTCAGAGCGAGCGCTCTGAATCAGGCCCACAGTTTGTTGAAGAACACACAAAAAAAAATTAAACTTGATTCTAATTCCTAATTAAAGCTCAGTTTATGTTTTAAACCGAAGGATGCTCTCCGTCCCATGAGATTTACACGTAAGGCATTACATTATTTCACTCATAAAGAGTTTTTATTTAACAGCATTTTACATTTCCATACTCCCAGATTAACCCTGAGAGGGCCATGGGTAAGCATTCTTCTTATCACCTAAATGCAGGCACTATCACTGTAGTGTAAATGGAATGCTATGCAACGTACAGTATGTCTCCTTGCGTCTCAGCACAGTACTGGTGTTAATTGTCTGCATGAAAATAGGCAGTTGGTTAATTATTCAACACTTCAGAATTAATTCAATATATATTTTATGCATATTAACTTTAGAAATTGGCCTTTCATGACTCATTTTTTCTCCAAGGGCCTGGCTGAAGTGTCCTTCAATATGTATGTTGAAGGGAACGCTGCATAGGACACTTTTTTATTCAATAATCACAATTTTATTTCAAATATCTTAATTTCTGGTACGTTCCTAAAAACTTTTATATGCATATTTATTAAAATTACTGGTAGCTGTTTTCATTTGTATATGGCCATATTGTACAGTATTTTAGGTTTGTGGTCATCATGGTATAGTTTATACATTGTTACATAAACCACTATGGGGCAGATGTGTCAAGCCTTGGATAGAGATAAAGTGGAGTAGTTGCCCAAAGTAACCAATCAACGTCTAACTGTCATTTCAAAGACTGGGCTAGAAAATTGACAGTTATGCCGCGTATACACTACACAATATAATGAATGATTGAGTGATAACAATATCATTATCATTAACTCGTTCATTATATTGTGCAGTGGACATTGAGCCCACACTGAACGAAAGTTGTCCCCACCTAAAGAAGAAAGTTGTCCGCTCGCCTTGCTACGCTCATTCCCCCTTTATGCCCACTTGGATGGTAAGGAATGACGTTGGACACTGGGAATGACACTGGCTGATGACGTCAGGGTCCTCACCGTGAAGGGAATTTAGACATTACCATGATTGATAATAATAATAATGAGTGTAGGACACTTGGGTTCTCTCTGCAATGAGTCCGTAAAGTACACAAGTACCAGAAAGTCATTTTGTGCTGGTTTGATTTTGTTGCTAGCACACAGGTACTGGGCAGCTGTATTTTGACACTGATTTAGAGATGTCCTAGGACAAGTCCAACTTCTAACTTTAAGGGATCAAATCAATTAGGCACGATCATTTCACGCTCGCAAGTGCTGTCTATATGCCACACTTATGGCACTGCCGGACATGAAATTCAGCAAGTACAGGCCACGAGGGGGGCGAGTTGAGGTGCCATTCCCTATGTTTCTATGCCATTGCAACAGCAACTCTACCCAGGGGCACAGAGAGGTGGGGGGAGCGGTTACTAATTACCCAGGCCTGGGCTTGCTGGAGGGGCTCAGGTAACTGATGCCCCCCCTCCTCCCTCTTACCTGTTAGGTGCTGGGCTGCAGTGGGAGACTGCTCACTGCTTCTGAGCAGCAGTGGTGTCCTCTGCCTGTGAGGGCAGCGATCACACTGATCGCACCCCCCGAAACCCGGATTTGCGCCGGGCTGAGGGGCTCACAATGCCCCCAACCCATCGCGCAGCACCATAAAAAGGTGTTCCCCCTAAGGGGGCATGGCCACACCTCCCGCGGTGAGGTCACGCCCCCTTCCCCTGTGCCGGCTCTCTATGGCTCTGACTCTTCTCCCTCACATGTGACGGGGACTTTACTGAATTGACCTCTAAACTTGGTCAATACAATTTACATACTCAGCGGTGCAACATAGTTTGGCCGAGGTACAAAATTTAACCTTCTAAGTTTGCCGACAGGGTGGGAGGTGTGGAGGGTGGTGGCGATTTGTGCCATTAAACAGCAGACTGCGGGGCTTTATTAAGCCTCTGAAATGCCTACATTATTGAGGAGGTAGTCAGGATCCAAGAGCTGGTCTACTCTGAGTCCAGGAGACCTGACAGAAATTTGGGAGCTTCCCAAACATTTGGAGAGAGTAGGCAAGTGTGACTTTAAATGAGAACCTAAGTGTAAAGAGATACTTTTTCTGGTATTAAAGAAAATAATAGACAGTGTTTTTATTGTGAACCAGTATGCGAAAGTCAGATTTCAAACTCATAATTAATTATTTGTCTGCAGATCTTTTAATTAAATAAAAAAAAACTAAATATTTGTTTTAAGCATTCAAGCCCTGTGCGGTGGAAGTTCCAAGTTTGCACAGATGAAATATATTACCCTAACAATTGGCATTCAATAAGATTCTAATGTTAAATCATTAGGCAAGATAAGCTTTTATGGATGAAAGACCCACTATTTCATATACAGTAACATTGGCCATACTGTGAATCTGAAGGAAAGCTGTGAAAATGAAGACCAAATAGCATTCTAAGAAAATGAAATATACATTTATAGACGTGCTCAAGAAAGGAAACGTCTACAAAATAATATTCAAATGCTTGGATAACCCAGTGAGAACTGTTGGATCATACCACCCAGGCACTGTCTAGACAAGGCCATTCCACAAAACTCAGTGTCAGACTTGTGAAGGAAGCCACAGAGATGCCAACTATCACTTTAAAGAAATTATAGAAGTGAGTGACTAAAACTGGTGTTAAGGTGTACCAGTCTCATAAATAACTCTGCATATGACTGGCCTGAATGGAAGGATGGCTAGAAATAAACCATTACTGAAGAAAAAAAAAACACTTTAAAGCACACCCGAAGTTTGATAAAAAAACAAACAAAAAAACATCAGAGTGACCCAGCTAAAATGTGGGATAAGGTTTTATGGTCACATGAAACAAAAATTTAACTTTTTGGTCCCAATGGAAAAACACTATGGGCCAAATGTGTTAAGGTGAGCGTTTAGAAAATGTGAGAGTTTAGCAGTAAGCTCTCACATTGGTCGAGTTTTATCTTCAAAATGGGAAAACATCTGAATAAAAGTTTAAATAGTGAGAGTTTTTTGAGTTTAAAAACATGCGAGTTTGCATGGTTTCAGACTCTATAACATTGCCAGAGTTTAAAAAGTCTGAGAGTTTACTACTAAACTCTCACATTTTCTAACTCTCATCCTATTACATTTGTCACTATGTGCGGCACAAATCTAACACTGCCCATTACTCTGAACTCACTGATATTTATTATCTGCTCCCCGGGAGATGCCCAGAGAGCAGACACAGCTAGCCACTTTGGGGGGAAGGGCCGGGTTCCTATGTGATTAGGCCCTGCTAAATGATCAAATCATTTAGCCACACCCCCTCCGCGATTCACTGCATTTATGCCACAATTCCCAGTAATTATCACCCCATCCTGCCGACTTCACTAGGAAGTGGACGGGATGCGGGAGCTCCAGATACTCTTCCATGGTTGCGGTGGGCTCCCAAAAAATTCAGAAGCCTCCCGCAACTTCCGGGAGAGTAGGTAAGTATGCATTACTCAGCAAATAGCATCCCAACAATGAAGTATGGAGAATCATCATACCATGGGGATGCTTTTCCTCAGCAGGGACTGGTCATCTTGTTAAAATTAAAGGACTTATGGATGTTGCAAAACACAAGGATATACTCTGCTCCAGTCTGCTAGAAAACTAAAGCTTGGGACTTAGGGTCTCATTCAGACCTGCTCGCAAGCGGGTTGATGTTGGGCTCTGTGCACGCGTAGCGGCCGCACTGCGTGTGCGCAAGCCCCGGAGCGAGAGAGAAATTCTCTTGCTCCAGGACTCACTACAAAAAGGGGTGGCTGTCGATGGTGATCGACACCTAGCACCGTTTTGTAGGCGGGGTGGGGGGTGGCTACACAAATGGAGGTGTTCCCGATGGAACGCCTGCCTTTTGGGGGCGGCCCAACTGACATCACTCGTGATGTCAGTGGTGAGCTTCCGGCTCTAATAGAGCCGAAAGGTCACTGGGGCTTGCGGCAGACGAGACCCTACCACAAGGGTCTCGTCGCAAGCCCCGATGATCGCGATGGTCTTGACCATCGCGACCATCAACCTGGCCGCTCGCTGAAGCTGTGGGTGATCACCCACAGCCTAGCGAGCGGCCAGGAGGCCGGCTCAGAAAATAGATGCGGCCACCCTCATACAGAGCGAGCACTCGCGTTTTGCGAGCGCCTCTGAATGAGGTTCTTAGTTCAGGACAATTATCCAAGCAACACCAGTGTGGTTGAACTACAAAAAGGTGAATGTCCACAAGCGATATACAACCAACTTGAACAACCTAGTAGTAACTTACCCCAATAGACTTAAAGCTGTTATTGCAGCAAAGGTGGGTCTTTCTACCAAGTACCAGGGGTTGAATACTTATGCAACCAGCATTTTTCAGAGTTCTTACTCCAAATTATTTAGCTACCAGATATATCTTCAGAACATCACAATATAGGACTTTCACATTTAGTAAAGAAAAAAGAGGACATATTGCAGCACAAAGAAGGTTGTGCCTATATGCTACATCTGTTTTAGTCATATCATAGCACTGAGACACTGGTAATTTTATAATTAATAAAATACTCATCTACATTACTGCATAAGTATGGAGACAGGTCAGGTACTGTAAATAGCCAAATAAACCACATCACCTTAAGTAGCCTCAAAGGCAAATATAATTACTGGGAAATGGGTCTTTTCCATGATAAGAAGATACATTAATCTTATCTTATGACCAGTTTTATAGTGATGATCACTCAAGAGAAAATGACTAAAATGTTTGTCTAGTGTTAGGATTAGCAATATCACCTATATATTTAAAAGTCTATTTTGTAGTCGTTTGTTATGTTAAAATAGTGAATTAGTCTTTTTTTTGGATGCAGTTAATAAATAGATAGAGAGATGATAAATAGATAGATAGATAGATAGAAAGAGACCCTGACAATATTTATTGACAATTATACTTCAAACAGGCCCTCAAAACCACCTTCTTCATCACAGATATCCAGATCTCATCCTAGCCCACTGCTCCTTGCTCTTTCCTAACTGTCTACCCCATCTGTGTCACCCCTGTCTGTCGGCCCCTCACTTTAAAATGTAATCTCTCACAATCTCTCATGAGCAGGGCCCTTTTACCTCATGTGCGTTTCCTTTCACCTATGCTATCATATACCGGGTGCGCAGCTGAACTTTGAACAGGAAGTGAGTGGAGTCCAAGCGCCATTTGCATTCCAGGCTGCAACGCATGATGCTCTGCGCATGTGCGATGGAGATCACTGTGTCCCAGGTTGCTGCATTTATTACTT
Source organism: Taudactylus pleione (assembly GCA_031769625.1). NCBI lineage: Eukaryota > Metazoa > Chordata > Amphibia > Anura > Myobatrachidae > Taudactylus > Taudactylus pleione. Next base: position 8,014,405 of record JAUIMM010000368.1, on the reverse strand, counting down.
TTTTTTTTTTCCTTTTGTAACAAAGGGGGGGGGATTACATGGGAAGTGATGTCACTTCCTGTGTCCATTGTGTTCCAAGGTGGAATTGCAATTTCAGAAGAACAAGAACACTCTTTATTGGAGGCGCTCTTACAAATTAGTAATAAAACTTAACTTTTAAGTTACTTTTTAAGTTAAACTTTTACTTTTAATAGTATTACACTGAAGCGCCAAAGGTCATGAGATAGATGCCTAGTATCGTGCAGGACTCCCTCAATCTTGGCGAAGTGCAGCAACATGTCGTAGCATCAAGTCTACAAGTGGACAGAAGACCTCGGGAGAGATGTCAACCCATGTCATCTGGATAGTTCCACAAAGATACCTTATATTTGTAGGTGCAGGATTTTGTGTGCAAATGAACACCTCCACCATGTCCCATAAATGCTCGGTTGGAAGCATGTTGGGGCAAACATGAGTGCCACATCATTCGTCGAAGCTCTCCAGAATGCTCCTCGAACCAATTCTGGACAAATTGGTACTGATTGCATGGTATATTATTCTGCTGGAATATTCCATCAATGTGGGGGAACATGAAGTCCATTAAGGGCTGCAAATGGTCATCAACCCATGCAGCATAGCGGTTACTGGTCAATGACAAGTTCATGCAGACCAGCGGACCCAGCCCCTGCCACATGAATGCACCCCACACCATTATGGAACCACCACTAGCCTGCACCGTGTCTTGTTAACACTGGAGTCCATGGCCTCATGGGGTCTGTGCCACACCCGAACCGTACCATCAGCCCAAAAATACTGTGCAACTGAAATCATGACCTGAGTGCTGGGAGGTCATGCTAACCACTGTGCCACCATACTGTCCCATTTTCATAACAAGATGGCTGCTTTTATAGAATTAGTAATCAAGCATCTTCTAATGGTTGGAAAATGGAAATATTAAAAAGGGCTTAGGCTGGGGAATAACAGTCAAAAATAATAATAACGCTGATGAGGGTAAAAAGTAAAAAAGAAGATTCTAAAGGCTATATTTAGGAATGTTCAATTTGGATTTTAGTGTGATTTGACATTCGATTTTCATTCGACTTTACATTTGGAGATTTACTAAAAGCAAAATCGAATGTCAAATCGAACATAAAACCGAATTTCACTCAAATCCCACTCAAAACCGAACATCGGAAAAACATTGGTACTTTTACAAAGACCAACACACAAATCCCTTATTTACTAATATTCGAACACAAAATCGAACGTCAAATTCCCAAATGAATACACCTGCTTCCGATTTTAGCATGATCAGGTCTGATTGACACAGATGCATGCACAGATCAGTGAGATTCGTTCATGCATTTGTGTGTAAAAAGCTTCGAAAGTATTAAAAACTTTAAAAAAAAATTACGTGGGGTCCTTCCTTAAAATCACAACCAGCCCCGGACTTTTCAGAGCCAGTCCTGGTTGTGTATATACGGGGGACAAAAGACGTAGGGGTCCCCTGTATTTACCACAACCAGCACTTGGCTAAGCGAGCCGGTCCTGGTTTGGAAGTATCATTTAAAACTAATTTGGAAGAGTGCCTCCAAAAAAAGACTCTTCTTGGTCTTCTGAAATTCCAATTTGATGTTTTGACTCTAGGGGGTAAATTTACTAAAGTGAGAGTTTTTAGAAGTGAGTTTTAAAAGTGATGTTGCCAATAGCAAAGAATCAGATTCTACCTATTATCTTCTAGATGGTGCTAGTTAAACGTTAAGTAAAATCTGATTGGTTGCTATGGGCAACATCACTCTTAAAACTCACTTCTAAAAACTCTCACTTTAGTAAATTTACCCCTAGGGGAGCACCACAGGACATATTATATACATTTTACTCACTAATGTAGGATTTCTCTGACAATTATTTGTGAGTTTGTACTTACTTCCGGATATTCCAGTAATACTATACTGTCCACTAGAAAATGAAACCTGTGAATTAACCTACCTCTGTCTCCAAAAATTCCAAGGTGGAATGTTGCTGGTTATAAACATTGTTTATATATCATTGTTTATAAATATATTTATTTATTTGGTTTGTTCCCCAGAATGAAGTGCTGGTGTAAAACTTTTCTAGTTTATAGAGTTTTACAGAGTTGAAATATAATTCTTCTGACTTTGGCGTGTGTAAAATGGGGTTTCTTTTGACCCATAGGGGTATTTGAAGACTGCATCAGTGCTTCTTTGATTAGCTTATGATGCTTACAACAAATATGGAAGAATGAGATTGTGAGAAACTATTAAAACCGAGTATAACAAAGTAACGGCAGTGAGAAATCAGATGCTGAGATGCTGCCTCTCCATATGTCATCCTGACAGCCCACTCATAGCAATGAGAAATCCTCTAGTTATGCCAGAGGGTATATTTAACACTCACGGGGTTAAGGCAACTAGCAGTGGAGCCGGCTCCTGGAGGATGCTAAAAAATAATCTAAAACTGGGAACCATATGAATAAAATATGATATTAAAACTAACTTCTCTCGCTATCATTTCTAAACTAGCCCCTGCATTTCTTCCCTGTAACCTCTTGCTTTATTTTAATGGCCTAAAGTGTATGATGAAGGCTTCAGTTCAGAGCGGCATAATATTTGAAGGTTACATGTATACTTGAATGCCAAAAACTCAAAGATGCTCTCTCTTTCATAATCCACTATAATATGGTTACAAGTGCATTGAAATTCATCTTGTTAGAATGGTAGTAATATATCCCACCAGGACTTCTGTTCCTAGTAGCAATTTAAAATAATTATTGTGAGACTTGATGCTAGACATCAGGTTTGTAACAGAATTACAATGAGGGAAGTGTATTAGAGACAAAACATTGCTGCAAGAAAACTTCATAATGGTGCAATTTGAAACCAAGCCTCAATTTTACAGTAATAGATTCATTTTATGGTAGCACAAAGCAGTCAATGCACTTAGCAAATTTAAATCTATTACTTGCCACACTTTGCGGATTGTGGTGCAAAAAAGAAGAAAGGAATAGAGAAAGAAGAAAGAGGTGGCATTACCTCCAAGCATGTTCCTTATATAAGCAGGGTCTTCGGTAAAGACCTCATTACAGTCCAGAAATACAGTGCCCATTACTGCAGGAAATGCTACAGGTGAAACAAATACAGTATGTACTGTATGCACAAATTACATATGCTAATTAGAAGTATGTGTAACCGCGACACAGCCACAACTTCTATACCAACACGGAAAACTGCCAACAGCGACAAATCATTTTTAGCACATTGTGGATATTTAATTGCTGGTTACTGAATTTATAGGATAACAACTGTACCTACAGTACAGAGTTGTTCTCATACACCAAGCCTCAATGCACCCATATGGCGAGAGACATAACAACGTTTTGTATTCACATTTTGCGTCTTCTTGGCATCGCAGACGCAGCAAAACATCAAAGTGTACTAGAGGACTGCAACTTTAATCGCTCAACAATTCGTTTTAAATACATACAGTCGCAGATGAAGCACAAGGGAGAAAAAGCTGAAGTCACTGCATCATAGCACTTTATATACAAATTCAGACGCAGTGGTGCTCAGATGTACAAATCCCGCAATTAAAATTGATTGGTGCAATCTAACAAAGTAGTTTTGTAGTTTTCAGCTGTTTTATTTGGGCAAATAAGATGCATATTTAGCACGAAAAAGAAGCCCATTGCAGCAGAGTCGAATGGGACTTGGCACACTAAGGGGGACTATTGCCGCCATTGCGGCCACGGTTTATGAGGACACATCTGTATGCCATGGTAAATATAGGGATATAATAGTAAAATGTAATGAAACACATTTGGATGTTTGTAAAAAAAAAAAAAATACATAGACATATACCAAGGCACACACTGTATCACATGAATCTCATAATAGGCTACAGGCATTTTCATGTTTATAAGTCATTTATTTAATGTCTCATAAATGAATGTCCCACTTCCTCGTTTCTTGCAATAAACTACATACCTGTGCATCAGGCAGTTTGCAGCATAGCACTGTTGTTCTACTAATTGTCATTAATTTCCCCTGTGTGATGCGCACCATGCCACAACAGCCTACTTCTTGTAGGCCTCTGGGAGATCCTGGAGGGCAGGCACAAATGACACCAGGTAATGTATCATTGCATCCCCGCACTCCACAGCTCAATGTCACAAGTTGTGTAATCAAATCCTCCTCCCCTTTCATTGGGGATGCAGGCAACTATGGTTAACATCCTCAACATTTTTTTTAGTTCAGATGGATTAGAGTCATACATGAGATGGGAAGGGTCAAATGCTGGACTGCTGATGATGTCATAAATTGACATCTAGTGGCCATGTGCTTGGTTCAATGGGACTGTGCATTAATTTATTTTATTAACAATATTTATATAGAACACACATACTAGGCTTCACTTTACAGAGGATATTTAGTAATTCACATAAGTCCTTGCCCCAGTGGAGCTTGCCTGGAAACCCCCCTCACCAGCCCACAATAGAAATAGTAATATAATAGAATTTTACTAGCGCTGCATGTTCTTCCCAGTATCACAAATTAAATAATTAGTGCCACCTGTGGATCTTTTTAACATGTGTCAGCCAGTAATAAATACACCTATGCACCAACTAGGAGATTTGGAAAACATGCACTGTTAGGAGAGCACTGCTATAGACCATCTATAGGCTTAATTATTAATACTAGATAATAATACACTAACCAGTGCATAACGAGACCAATATGTACATATATGTCCAGGACAGTGCTAGGTTCTTCTCCTGCTCCCCCAGACTCCCAGACTTGCTCCAATGCTGAAATGGAGCCCACATCTCAAATAAAAACATTCAGCTCAGGCAAGATGGCCTACTGCCGCATTTAATGGCTTACTGTGATAGCTGATACTGTATGCTGGAATTATGACACACAATACACTTTGTATGACGAAAAGATGGATAAGTCCTAATTATGCCCTCTTCGTGGACTGGCCACACTCACTCTAAAATCAAGCATTTGGAAACCCCCCTCAAGAAATCCTGCGTTTCCCACTGCTAGTGTTAGTTATCGGAGAAGTATTCTTACAACTCTCTTTTGTAAAAAAACTATGTGAAAATGTAACCTGCAGGCAACTATGGCTTTTCTCAATCTAAAGATGGTATAAGCTATCGGGAGCCAAGTTTTGAAAAGCCAAGCTAAGTAAAGAAACCCATGGGGACTGCTCTTGCAATTGAAAATATGGGAAACATACAGTACCAGGTATTCCCTAATACATACAGTACCAGGTATCCCCTAACACATTCATAAGATAATTAATGTGTAAATCTTCAGAAAACCAAAGCAAAAAAAAGCTTTAGTAAATATGCCTGGTGGTGAGAAATTCATGCTACAGTGCCAAAAAAAAGTAAAGGTGTTGGACGTTTACATGTCCTTCAGATTACTTTATCAGGTATATCCATAACACAACTTACACAGCTTGTATTGCAGTCAAGGAATCTGGCCCAGTAGTTGCCATTATTGCAACCTTTCAGCTTAAAACAAAGTGCAGATTCCCTCACATAACTCTCCTGATTAAACAAATTAACTGTGATGTTCACTGCGAATGTACACACCAGAGTGAGGGAAATGAACAGATACAATGGCCAAGCTTGTATTTAATTTTAATTAAATTTCATTCTCCAGCTCAATTAATCCACGTCTCCAAATGTCAGCAGGACTTAGGCAAATGGAGTGACATCTGCTGTGCTATACACTAACTCTGAAAACTGCCAGTTTGCTGGAAGTGCCTCCCTCTGTATATATTAGCTGTCTGTATAACATATCAAGGACTAATGGAAATTCAACATGTCCAATAAATTGAACACGCAAAATTCATGTGATGCCAGTCTCATGTTACCAGCTTCTTATTCTTCAGAATAGCAAAGAAGTGTACTATGTCCAACACAATATTCGATGTAGGAATAGGTTACATAAATCTAGAAACTAGTTTTACAATTTACAAACTTTTCTGAATCATGGCGCCCTAGAGTATCAGCATTGTTTTCACGGCACCCCTAGGCCAAAAGTTTGCTATTGAGAAAATCAGAAAATAGTTATTAAATAAATTAAGCTTACCTGTCATCCTTAGGTTCAGTTATGTGGTGGTGGACAGGACTGTACTTCTGTTTGTCCATACATTTTATGTTTTTTTACTCTTACATTAACCATAAGTAATTTGATTTGGTGCTGGACCACCAACCTGTGGCAGCCCTGCAAGTGTCTTGAGGCACCCCAGGGTGCCATGGAACACAGTTTGGGAACCACTGCAGTAAGTGCTTAATCACGGTATCTTACATTTTTGTAACAGTAAACTTTTGGGATTTATCAGTACTTATCCTGAAAAGACCTGAAATGCTGATTCCATTTTACTAGTATACATATAAAGACAAAAAGGAGAATAAGAAGCCTTATCTGCATGTGAGGAACTGTGAAGGAATGTGTCCAAACAGGTTGTAACAGTATATTAGTATGATATGGTGTCTAGTTAAATAATATAATCCAAGACAACAGTGAAATATAAAAACTCTCAAGTTGGTAGCAAAACGTCTCTAATGTGGTAACCATTGTCCCAAGAGGATGAATCACTCAAATGTGACACTGGCATGCAGGTGCTTGGTGTATACTTTTCAACACAAATTGGCTATTTTGTATGCAGAAAGCAGCAGTATCAGCTACTTATCAAGATAATGTAACATGACCTCTAATGTAACTAATACAAAAGTACAGTATCAGTTATAATTTCAAGAAATTTAGCATAGCTTCCAGTCATGAGAAATAAATAAACTCACAAGGATGCACCTGTGTATCATGTGAAACTTCATATAATCCAGGGCAAATTTATATCCAGTATTTATAACACAACACAGATACCCAATAACAATAACCAATAAGCAAATTCAATAATATCACATATATTCCAGCACGCCTGAGAATGAGAAACAGTTTGCGTTTTGGGTCATTGGCTCTGGCGGGCACCCCCGTCAGTCGTGTTTGGCTGTGATAATCAGCTCAGCAGAGTGGGGTTTGGTTGATGGTGGCTCTGATTGTCAGTGTATTATTTTACAAATGTTTGTGTTTCCCTAGTGCCCAAATGAAGGAAGTCATTATGTGACCTGAGCCGGTATGACCAAGAAAACATCCTGACAATGATATGATTAGCAGACTTACTTATGAATTCTTATTAATGTGTATGGTCTACTCTCCATTCATTTAGACTAACTTAAAAAATGTAATGCACACTGTACATGTAAAAGGTAAGTGTCATCATTTGCTGTAGTGTTCCCATAACAGAATCCTTCCAAGTGCAGTATATAGCACTGCTGTCCATGGTACTGAAGGCACATCAGTAACATATTATATGAAATTATTTTTTCCTAAAATAAAATTGATTGTTTATACCATTTATAACACTCACCACAACCAATAATATCATAAAAGAAATACAGTTGAAATCTTTTTTACGATTTCTTAAATATAAACAATTATCAGCCTGCATACAGTGAAATAAAGCATTTCCTTGATTCCACTCACAAATATTACAAGATTACAACTGTGCGCATAAAAACCATGATGAGAGGAGTGACTGCCCACTGTGGGAACAATGCAGATATGACAATAATTCTGGTGTGCACTGCTTGAAAGAATTGTGCATTATATTTGCTCATGTGCACAGCTAAATGCATCTCTAGATGCGACCACCCCTGCATGTGTAGCATATGCGCCTGGTTTGCTACTATTCAACATCATAAGTGTGCACCTACCCTATATTAGCTGCAACATACACTTCTAATAAGGTGCTTATTTGCTTACGTCTAGGGCGCATATTTAATTTGAAGCGAAAAGTCCGTTGTCGACTTTTCGCCACTAATTAAATATGGCCCTAGATCTACAATGCCCATATTTGTGTGAATACTCCTTCCCTGAACTCTGGCCCTGATTCAGAGCCAGACGCTCTGACAGAGCACTCGCTCTGAATCAGGGCCGTCCTTCCTGATTTTTAGAGCGGCCTCCTGGCCGCTCGTATAGCTGTGGGTGACCACCCACAGCTATAGTGATCGGCCAGGAAGATGGTCGCGATGGTCGGCTTGCTGTGGTAGGGTCTCGTTGCCGCAAGCCATAGAGTGCTTTCGGCTCAAACAGAGCCGAAAGCACTCCCACTGACATCACTTGTGATGTCAGTGGGGCCGGCCCCAGACGGTAGGCGTTCCCACGGGAATGCCTCCGTCTGGGCAGCCACGCTTCCGGCACGCCTACCAAAGGGGGCGTGCTGTCACTCAACATTGACAGCACGCCCCCTTTGGTACGAGACCTGGAGCGACGGTTTGCTATCCGGGTCTCGCGCATGTGCACGATGGAGCTGGCTCCGTCATGCGCATGCGCACAGGGCCAACATCGACCCACTTTTTAGCGCTCGCGGGTCTGAATCAGGCCCTCTCTGTCTTTGTGAGAACGTCCTGTCACAACAAAGTTCCGCCTCCTTGGTTGTTTTAAGTGTAGATGTGATCATACTGTGTATTACTCTGCATTGACCATATTTGCAATCACCCATTTCTGCACAAGTGCAAACTCATGCAAGATATGGTCGGCAACGTACATACATTCAACTCTGCAACACAACAGCCCCTGTATACCCAACTTATAATAATGATTTATTTTCCCTTTCATACAGAGGTAACAAATGAACGCCAATTGTGATCAATGCAGGCACACAATCCACTGACCACTAACCTATACAGCAAGTAATATCTACTTTAGTAGTAACATAATTACCACTATACATTCAAATTTCCTCTATAGCCACAGAGTAACACATGACAATATGCTGGATTTTCAAATATTAACTTTTAAGCTGTTAGATCAATGGGAAAAGTGAATACAGAATTCTGAATTAAGACTCTTGATTACTGACTGATATAGAACATGCCCTTCAGTACCATGGACAGTGCTATATACTGTACATGCAATGAAGGCTTTCATGATCTGAACACTACTGCCAATGATTACACCTGCACATACAGTAGTGCTGCACTTTACACTCAAGTTCTTATTATCATGTATTATGTTTTTAAGCAATGTAGTAGTCATCTCAAGCCAACAAATATATAGTTTATACATAACAAAGCACAGGTTCGGCTTTTGACTGTGTCCAGGGTACAGACTGACTTTTAGCTCATGACCAGCAGTAGAAAGTATTCACACTATAATAGTGCACTCTTTTAACATCAATATTCTGCTTTAGGTGGGTATAACATCCCAAGAATACCAACATTCATGCACAGAAAGTCTCATCTACAAGTTAAGAAAACAGAAAATTCACTTCAAAGGAAGGGGCAAAAATGAGCCGGAATAACAGGCTGCATAGCAATGATTCGGGAGCACCAATCAATAGCAGACCATTAGCTTTACCCAGATCAAAAGTAAACAGAAGATTAGAAGTGGCTGGCATAGCAGCTGAAAGAGGTCACACAAAGGCCACAAGTACCTTCATCCGAACTACAGGATAATTATCACTAGATCACTGAATAGGAGATAACTACCTTAATGAGTTAAAATACAATTTACTGCAGTAATAATATGTGCACATACAAGACAATGGAGGATGATCATTTAAAAAATAAAATCAAACAAGAAACTAAAAAAGCTTGTTTTAAAGAATTACTAAAAATCTTCCGCACATTCTAAAAAAGCTTGTAGACCTACAAAACTTCAAATACAGTAGGTAATCAGAACTCACCCACTGATCACTGACATCACCGGTAGAATATACATGAAATATATAGGGCTTTTACCATTAAGATAAAAATAAGAAAATCAGAAAGTAGTAGTGTTATTATTATATTAGTAATCTAGTAATATTTGTAGAATCTATTTGTTTTAAAATACTTGACCACTTTTAAAAATAAAACAAAAATTATCTTATACACCACTGTAGTATCTATATAGATAGTTTATGTGCATTGTCATGTAATAGTAAGATGAGGTAGTGCACCATTAAGGATCATGCAGCATAGAAGGACATGTGATCAGGGAGTGGGGAGATAGAAGGAGTAAGAGAAAGGTAATGTCTAAATCCCCTTCACGGAGAGGACCCTGACGTCATCAGCCAGTGTCCAGCGTCATTCCCTGCCATCCAAGTGGGCATAGAGGGGGAATATAACCATGTGGCCAGCGTAGCGAGCCACCATGCCCGAAGCGTGGCGAGCGCAGCGAGCCCACGAGGGGATAACAAATTTCTTTAAGTGGGGACAAAGTACTTCTTTAGCTGGCTGTCATGGGCAGGAACTGCACTTCCGCCCTCACGTCACTTCCAGGTCCCTAGCACGAAGGGGAAATACAGCCAACCGTAAGAGAAAGGAGAACAGCCATGAGGAGATGATGTCTTTATCTACCTGTACTACTGCAAGTATTACTTACAATAAAAAAAACTACATAAACAGCATACTTGATGAGTCATTGCTATGAAGACAGGTACATCAGGATATAATAACTGGCGACAAAGATAAACTTTTCATTACTTACACTCAACTATCTTACTCACAGTCACCATGGCTGACATGCTAGCATTAATTCCTCAGTTTCGGCATGTTGATGCTCCTAATGCTGCAGAATTATGGAGACAGTGGCTTGCAAGGTTTGATCATTTTATTGAAGCTATGGGAGTAACTACTGACAGCAAAAAGAAAAGCATGATTGTTATCAGTGCAGGCCCTAAGATTTATGAACTTTATGATACTATGCCAGAGACAGACACCAAGGACTATACCAAATGCAGGGACTCTTTGACTGCCTATTTTGCTCCAAAATGCAGCCTACCACATTCCAAATATATGTTCAGGACAGCTATGCAACTGCAAACTGAATCTGTTGATGCATATATTACTAGATTAAGGATTCTTGCAAGAACATGTCAGTTCCATGATGTTGAAGATGAAATTAAGCAGCAGCTAATTGCATTTGGCACATGTGGAAAGTTGCGCAGACGTGCACCACCAATGTTCCTAGAGAGAGATCAAGGCAGGAATGCAAACTGCAAAAAGTCGGCAATGCTTCCCAATGCCACCTCGCCTGAAAGCCACAGCTCCCAACATGCTACATGACTGATAGATGATAAGAGCAATGACACGCAGAAGATGACAGTACTGTAGGGACACACTCAACGGCGACTTCTGATAAACTGCTTAATATAAAAAAAATGGAAAATAAAACGTTAAAAGACTTCCCTTGCGTTTCAGCATTTTCAGCAACAACGGAACAGTATGTATTGTGATAACCTCTAACAAATATAAACTGAGCTATGCAACCCTGTGCTATAATACTTTATCATGCCCTGTATATTATTGCTCTGTTAAGATGTTACATTTGTTCACAAATGACTAAATAGGTAGACACCCAACAGACAGAGAGTGGTATTTTTGAATAACAATACTTGTATTGTCTAACATAAGTGAAGTCTGTACATAAGAAGATTAGCTGCACCATAAAGGTTTATTTGAACTATTCATGAACTCATAATCTCATATTTATTCACTTTAACCTATGTATAGAATCATGAGAATATTAAATAGCATACACTTGCAGATCCTTTAGCCATGTGTTATACACGTTGGTATATATCTGACAGCTTGAGAACTAATATTTTGTACTGGTATGCAAGCGTTAACAAGTCTACAACTGTACGAACTGGACTGGCAGTGTCACCTTATCTCTAAAAATAAAACACTGTCACCATGCCTGCAAAGTCCTTTCATTATCCTAAAACAAAAGAGGTCATAATTCTTGACAGGTAATGTATTAACAAACATTCTTCCCTCCATGACACCAAGATGAAATATGACTCTTCTACACTGTACATCACCAAGGCTGCAAGGTGCACTGAGTGCTTTTGGCAACATAAAGAGATTCTAAGGACGGAGGTTAAGTGGTTTGAACCATCAAACTGTACATCGAAAACAATTATTCTCTACAATTGCAGAGTTCTTTTAACACACAAACAAGTTCTTCTGACATTTATATACATGATGGATGAGTGTATAGACAGACAGATCTATGTTGGGTTTAGGATGATTGCTCATGTGAGCAGACACAAACAAAACACGTCTTAAGTACAGTACATAGCTGTGTGTGAACTATGTACTAATTGTGTGAAAGATGAAAGCATCGAAACAAGCAAAAATAAATGAGAAAGTACAGTTTAATACAAAAAAAGGTATGGATTTTACATCAGACATCAAAAAGGAAAGGTAGCATGGATAATAACCTACTGAACTGCTAAACATTGGCCTCCAAGCTAGAAAACAGATCTAGTTATGCTTTTAGTCTGTATCTAGTTATCTAAAAGTAAGCCAAAAAGTAGGAATAGATAAAGCTCAGATCTCATTATGTTGTTGAATATGATAAAGACATCTCTCTCTTGTCCCAGTTTTCTAATGCCTCTAGTTGGTGATGTCTGTTATAACCAGCATACAGTTATTACAGATGATATATTTAGTTATACGCTGACCTTCTATGTTGTTCTTCTGGTTTAGGGCTCTATTCATTATGTTAATTATCGGAGTCCATTCCTACTCGACGCGCATGCCTGAGCAATTCATCATTGCTCCGGTGCGGAGACAGCTAATCTGAAAATTATTAGTCTCCCTGAGTCTTTTAACTGCTCCTTTCGGAGCATTCAAACTAGTGCACCTGCGTGACCAGCAGGCCATTCAGGCACACAAAAGCACTGGCGTCCGGCGGGAAGGAGCCGGACAGGGGTGGAGGTATCCAAATGGGTCCCTCTTCGCAACCCAGGACTCCTTCCCATAGGGAAGGAGCTGGATGCGGGAGCAAACGCCATCTGACAATGGCGAATGCTCCCGCAGTCAAGCTCCGAAAATATTGTATTTTCGGAGCTTGATGAATTTCTGTCCCCAAACTAGTGTATGGGGATAGCGGGCCATTTCCGGAGAGAAAGGTAAGCAGGAGATATCTGTGATATTACCTGCATTACCTTTTTGATGAATGGCCCAAAAATGTAATTTCTACAAAGGTAGGTGAGAGTGTTCATTTTCACCTGCTTTTGTAGAAATTAAGTGATGATGAATAGACCGCTTATTCTCTAAATCAGTAGAACAAAATGGTAATCTGGACATTTTTCAAAAAGTAAGTAAAAATAAAATAAAAGTGTTGGCTACACAGCTGACATTGGTAAACAACGTGTTCTACCTAAAAATATATTTGGGTCAGTAATCCTTAACAGAACGCATAGGGACTGATTCTGAGTTGGACACAGCTCTGGCTGCAGACGCCTCTCAGCAGATTGTGCATGCCCTGCAAAAAGTAAACGCAGACTGTGCATGCACCGCGCCATGCATACGCATCTTGAGGATTCAAGAGGGGGCGGGTTGCTTTGTGCGTGGCCGGATATTTCCATCCATGAAATAGACATTTCTGGGCAGCAACTGGGTGGTGAACACGTGGAAGAGTTCCAATTTGTGGGAGCAGCATGGCGAGTAGCCAGAGTTTTGAGCTAGTTAGAGGTGTGTACACAGAGAAGAGACGTCTAGTGCAGAAGGATCTTTTGCACACATCATGGCGTAGGTGTAAGTGCCAATACTTATGATGACGGCTGCGACTGTGGATGGAAAAACAGTGGGCGGTATGACCATACGCATGAAACCATACGGATACTGGAATTAGCATAAGGGTGTAAAATCTTGTTGCCGTGTCCATTTGCCTTGGTGGTCGCTTTGGGTCAGACCCAGAATCAGGCCCATAATGAATACATGAATAATAGTATAATATACAGCAACTTAATGTAAACACTAATACCACTATAGCTCTTCATAGACACAAGTTTATTCTCACAGCTGAAATACAATAACACAAAAACACCAACCATGGCATTCAATTTTACTTATATGTCTTGTATGTCACAATTATTTGTGTGCTAATAAGGCTCTGTTCCCACCTTGCACATACAAAGAGTAGGAGCATGCACATATTTCTGCTTTTGGAGCTGCCCTTGGAAAATCAGTTTGCTCCTTTGCTTGTTAGCGGAGCATTCAAAGTACAAAACCCCCAAGATGCCTGTCACAAACTGCTGTACGTTCAACTCTCTATCAGTCCCTTTGTGCATAACAATGGGGCATTTGTATTGCAGGAAGCATAAACGAGCACTTTGTAACTGACCCTCTCTGCCTTAATTAATCTATGGAAAATATAACATTGAATTGCTGTTATTCATCTGCAGTCAGTTACCACTGTAAAGTGTGTGAGGTTACTGCTTAGTTACAACTTATTACATGCTTCCTTGTATCCCATAGTTTCACTCATCACTCCATCTGCTCTGCACTTCATGCTCGTCACACAGATCAGAGATGACGCTCAATTACATAAAACCTTTCTGAAATGATGACAGTCCAAATACAGTAGATATAAAATATATCAGGACTCGGAATAGGTCCGTTCAGCCCGAGCGCGGCTTCATCATGAAATGATATAATTCACTGCTGCCTCTGCTTCCTCTAACATATGTTCCATTCACAGCCTCAGTCACTCTTCATTTGTAATTATTCCTCTTCCCCTTTCTCCGTCCCCTCTTGTAATATACATTGCTTGACTGAAGACAAATAGTGAAAGGCAAGAGTATTATCGTATGATGACCTGTTCCAGGGTATTAAACCTCTGTCAAGGCTTGATTTTAACATGGGGCATTAATGACAGTACATCAAATTTTGCATCATGTTGCGAATTAGACTGTATTAATTATCACTTGAGCGCACAATGCATAAAAATGCTGTGTCAATGACTAGAGTAATGTAACTGAAGCATCGATTTCTCATTTGGATGCTTGGAAATGAATGAATGAATATAATTTTTTTTGCATGTTTTGCTATATGTAACGTAATAGAAAAAAACAGTTTATTCATCAATAAATAAAGATGAAATAAATGTATTAATCTGGTATATTTTTCAATGGATAGAACATACCTCCCAACATTAAGAAAATTAAATTTGGACAAAGTTAAGCCACACCAACAATTCACACAAACCCCACCATGATCTGACCAAACCCCACCGTGATCTGACTAAACCCCACCGTGATCTGACCAAACCCCACCGTGATCTTACTAAACCCCACCGTGATCTGACCAAACCCCTACCAATCTGCCAGTAACACTCATGTTTGGAGAAATCTTTTCTCCCTTGTTGTAATGAGATGGTTGTGTTACTGTCATTGTCGCTTCATGTGTCAAATATACACATGGAAAATGGATAAGTATATTTAAATTCTCACAAAAAGGGATGTTGTTATTGGACATTGAGATAAAACACTACTTGCTCTGAGTCTAACCCAATGTCATTACAAAGTCATAGCAAACATTTGGTAAGGTAAGTAACTTAGCTTAGAGATCACATTAAGGAAGAAGTAACCCTGACTTTACTGAACTTAGTAGTAGAGGCAGGAGCAGATAGAAATAAAAAAATAGCAACTGGGATTAAGTATCTGAAGCTCGTTTAATGGTTTGCAGATCCCAGAGGGCCTGATTCAGACCCGTTTGCAAGCGCTGAGCGCTCGCAACCGGGTTAATGGTGGCCCACAGCGTATGCACATGACAGAGCCGGCTCCGTCGTGCACATGCGCGAGACCCGGCTACCCGACGGGCAATCCGTCGCTCCGGGTCTCGCACCAAAGGGGGCGAGCTATCGATGTTGAGTGACAGCTCGCCCCCTTTGGTGGGTGGGCCAGGGGGGTGGCTGCCCAAACGGAGGCGTTCCCGAGGGAACGCTTGCCGTTTGGGGGTGGCCCCACTGACATCACGACTACCACAAGGGTCTCGTCGCAAGCCTGATGGTCGCAATGGTCTTGACCATCACGACCATCATCCTGGCCGCTCGCAATAGCTGTGGGCGGTCACCCACAGCTATGCTAGCGGCCAAGAAGCCGCTCCAAAAAAAAAAAGCCCGGCCCTGATTCAGAGTGAGCGCTCTGTCATAGCGAGCGGCTCTGAATCAGGCCCTGAATTTGAAGGAGTTCATGTTTCCCAGATCACCTCAGAAAAATACAAATCATATAATAATTACTAGGATGGGATCTTATATAATGTGTCAGTTTGTAACTGATACACCTATCTAGGAGATATGGAAAACATCCATTGCTTGTGGTAATCTAAGTAATTCTGTCCAGCTCCAAAGATATTCACAGGAGTCGACACAAATAATGAAACTTGTTTAGCAAAGCCGGGATACTGCCCTGGAGTGGTTGTGAAAGTTAGATGCAAGTGAGGGCAGAATTCTGCTGAGCATCATCCCTGAGCATGCAACCACTGAGCATTTTATCACTGTACTCTCTCAATTTGACTCACAGCTCCTGGAACAATTTGGGAATACTGGCTGCCACTATAGTATGCTATCACAATGTGAGGGCACTGGCTGCTGGTATAATGTGGGGACACTGGCTGCCAGTACATGAATGTGGGGTACTGGCTTCTGGTACAATCAGGGTGCACTGACTGCTGTACAATGTCATAGCACCTGTTGCCGGTACATGTAAGTGGAGTATGGGCTTCAGGTACAATCTGGGTGCAGTGATTTCTGGTACAGTGTGGTGGCACTGGCTGCCAGTACATGAGTGTGGGGTACTGGCTTCTAGTACAATGTGGTGACACTGGCTGCCAGTACATGGATGCAGGGTACTGGTATCTAGTACAATCTGGGTGGAATGACTGCTGGTACAATGTGGTGGCACTGGCTTCTGGTACAATCTGGGTGCACTGACTGCTGGTACAATGTGGTGGTATATGATGGCTCCACTTTACTAGCATGTCTGATGTCATTTGTTCAGAGTTTTTTTTGTTATGCTATATCACTGAGATATACTTATGTGATTTCCTATGCTTTGTCATGCTTCAATAAAGATGTCACGACCTGGCTCTGGGGATCTTCAATCGACGGGCGGGTGTCACAACCTGGGTCATGAGACTCCAGTCCAGGAACTGGGAATCGAGGGAACCAGGTGGGGGAGGCAGCAGATAAACACTAGAGGGTGTTGGTAGTGACTGATACAGGGAACACTGGAGAGTATCGGTAGCACACAGGAGAATATCGGTGGTGATTGATGCTAATAACACTGGAGAGTATTGGTAAGACTATCACTGGAGAATGTCACGTATAGAATATCACATAGAAAATATCACATAGAGAACATCACTGGAGAATGTCACGTAGAGAATATCACTGGGGAATGTCTTGTAGATTATCGGTGAGAGCCGATGTTGAGGAATATCAGTGAGAACTGATGTTGATTGTCCTGTAGAATATCGGTGAGAACCGATGTTGAATGTTCTGAAGGTATATCAGTGAGAACCGATGTTGAATGTCCTGGAGAATATCAGTGAGAACCGATGTTGAATGTCCTGGAGAATAATCGGTGAGAATGATGTTGGTAAAATTATAGAATTATCAATAGTGACTGATTGTGATTACACTGTAGATTTATCGGTAGAGTATCACTGAAGAATGTCACTGGAGAATATCACTGAAGAATATCACTGAAGAATAACACTAGTGAATTGCACTGGTGATTATCACTAAAGAGCAAAGGCGCACATCCACTAGGCGACTAGGGAAAGACAGTACAATTACGACATTGTAATCGTACCGTCGTTTCCCATCCCCTGCAGTGCCTACACTGAACAATTAGTCGTGCAGTGTAGACACCCTCCCTCATCCCCGAACAAGGCTAATCTGTCATTATTGTCAGATTGACCGACATGTTCGGGCGATGGTAGATGTCGGAAACGACCAGAAGAAGAGCACATCGCTGGTCGTGTCCGACAATACAGTGCACGATTAATGAGCAATTGCACGATTACGATGATGTAATCATGCAATCGCTCATTAATAATGTTTAGTGGATGTGCGCCTTAACACTAGTGATTATCACTAAAGAGAAACACTGTGGAATCACACTGAGTAATAGTACTACAGACAATCACTGAAGAATATCACTGGAGATATTTTTCAGTGACATTCTGCAGAACTATCACTGCAGAATGTTACTGAAGTATATCACTGAAGATCAGTACACAGAAATAGCACTGAAGTATAACACTGGAGATAGTCACTGGAAGTATACAGCATGGAGCCTGGAACGATGCTTAGAAGCAAGCAGCTTCTAGGTGTAGTGAAGAGTTGTTCAGGCAACTTCCTGTTTCCTGGAGTCCCTGCTTTATACCCTAAGGTAGATGTCCATTGGAAGAGAGAGTCAGCTGAGAACTGACAAAGCTACCATTGGATAAGGATCATATCAGGTAATACATACAACATTAAATGGAGTATATAGGAAAGGTCCCTGGACTGCGCACACTAAATATATATATAATGGGAGGTGCTACCTGATGAGACTAATTGCAGGCACAGAAACAGTCAAATCTCAGGTGCACAACTCCAAATTACTGATAAAATATAAATGCAATAACATTTTGCAATCGATAGAGGTTTTTAGCATAATCATGGCCAAGGTTATGGGCCTACCCACCATATCCAGGTAACCTCTTTAGGGTAGGTCCCTAACATACTGGGGTTCAAATCCAGAGCGCAGTACACCCCCAAACTAGCCCAGCTAATCTGCCCCAGGGCACCGCCATAGTAAGAAAAGTGCAGTGTAAAAGAGATAGTTAAGAGCAGCCACAGCTGCATATAAAGAATTAAAATAAAAAAGTGAAGTACATGTATAATAAACAAACGGTAAAGGGTTAAAATGTGTTATAAAGGAAAAATGTGTTACATGCGGTGCCCTTAAACAGATCAACCAAAGCAATCCAGGGGAACCCACGCCCCAAAAATGAACCAAAGTTGCACTACAGTATATAACTTGTAGGACTTACCTAGAATTGTGCCTAATACTAGAGTGCAAATACATTAACAAACTCCATGCAAAGTACTGATCACGCTTACAACAAAAATAGTATTGAGTTATAAACCTACAATATCCATTTTTATGGTTTTGCCAAGATTATCTTTTAAATTTAAACTACTTAAGATGATTATAAATGTTTTGGTGATATTGTCTAACACATTGGAATGGATTATTATTTGCTTTACAGGCACTGTCTAGGGGAAACAAAAAAAAACATACAAAAAAGTACATTTCTATAATTGTATTTGCCTAATTCTCCCTAGTATTGGGATACCAAATATGTGTACTTTACTCAAATTCTTCGGCAGTTACAGATGCAGAACTAAACTCCAGCTTCTGTATTGTACAAACAATAGTCACGTTTCAACAAAATGGCAGTAAAAAGTTTAAAATCATTGTAATTAATTTTTAAATTCTAATAAAACACCATATTGGTTAATAGTCAGGCAATTTTATATATATATATATATATTAGGGATGTGCAGGCTCGGATAGGTTCGAGTTTGCACGTGGAGTTCGGATTTTTCCCTCCAAAAAAACGGAACTCAGAACGAGGCAAAACGTCATCTTACATGGACGAACATCATCATTCCTGGACAAAAGACCAGGAATGATGATGTTCGTCCATGTAAGATGACGTTTTGCCTCGTTCTGAGTTCCGTTTTTTTGGAGGGAAAAATCCGAACTCCACGTGCAAACTCGAACCTATCCGAGCCTGCACATCCCTAATATATATATATATATATATATATATATATAGTTCATACAAGTTAATAGATATTGCAGCATACTGTAAATATGCCAGTTTCTAAATCTGAGAACAAGAACGTAATGCCCCAATATGTTTCACCAGTGACAAGTGCTGACATATTCTTCACCCCCCGCCGTTACTGCCAGCAATTCTTACCTTTGGGTTCTTATGGATTCCATCCAGCTTGTGAAATGATCTGTAATGTGCTGTATTCCTGCTACCTTAGTCAGTGTTATGTATCTCACTCAGGGCTGTCATGTGGAGGAGAAGACTCTATTCCGAGACACATTTTATACAGACATCAAATTGAAACAGATTTGATGTAGAAATTGTCAGAGATCTTCCAGTGAGCTCATGGAACCGGGCACCTGCCGCGCAGACTTATATTTGTGAACAGGTTGCACTCACTTCTTTTACTTGGGGCATCACCAAAATAATTAAAAAAGGGAGATAATTGAAAGCAACTTCTTAAGGATAAATATGTAAATAAACTATACCTGTTCTGCAGCATGGACTTATGGGCTGCAATGTAAATTGTTTTACTGGTGTAATTTTTGATACTTTCAATTTCTTACATATGATATTAAGGAGAACATCATCTTATGATACCATGTTTTGAGTAATAAGCCATCTATTTAACATGCAAATATGTAATTAACATCTAAAATGTGCTGCAAAGCTATTTTTATTTTTACCAAAGAAACTTATTTCTTGGCGGCCGTGTTGATCAGATATGGGGCAGTGTAGCTCGTGCTTCCACGCCACTTTCTTCTTTAACATAAGGGGCTATCTTCTCATTAACTGATCCCTTGTGTTGTCTACGGTCCCCCCCTGCTGTCCAGTGAATCACCTGATGTGACCGGAGGTGCCTGCCGCTGCTCCCGGCACTGCTGCATTCTGAGGCCTGAATTTCCGGTGGAAGCTGTGGCCTCGATTTCCAGCGCCATGTATCGCGGGTGCCGCAGTCGGGTGTAGCGGACTGGCCGGTAGTAACTGGGGCTGGCGGTGGACGCCCTCACCTCTGCCAGAGTGCCTGGCAGGCTCCCCATCATATGGCTGCTCCTCCTCACTTTGCTCCAGGAGCTTATTGAGCCGCAGGAACCCCTGAAGGGGGCCACCGTCTTGGTGCAGCTGCCTAAGGGATAAGAGCTTCTGTGCTTCCTGTTACTGCCTAGAAAGCTGGCCAGAACTTGAACTTAGCACTGAAGTGCATAATTACACCACTTACCTCAAGGTACTATTCGTGCACCCTGGTGTGATGTCCTCAGTAAAGGGAGCGTGTAAGGAGTTAGTGGTATCCTAATCACTGGGCTGGCACGTGCTGCACTAACACGAGAAGTGGCACAGGACCCAGTGCCTAACCTGCAGAGCCATGTAAGACACACTAAAAGGCTTACGCTAATGGACCTTTGAATAATTTCTGGGTGTTCCTAGGTGGCTAAAGTTCTACATTCGTGCACCACAGATATGATACTTTTTTTTTTGCTCTCTCTCTCCACACATGTCCTTACAGCATGTTATCTAATCATCTAATACCTCTCTAATTTAACAAGGTGTATCCCTATCATTCGTAATACGAGACGTAGGTGTATTTTTAGCCCTGCCTTCTCATTGGTATGTCCTACGTATCCATTCCATTATGCCTCCAAAAAAAGTTAAAGTTGCTCTACCTCCTCCAATGTCTTTTTCAAACCAAAAGGGGGACAGTTCATCTGGCTCTCTGAAAGAAGCTCTCTCACAGTCTCCACCAGCTGGTTCTGGTCTGCAAAGCTCCCCTACATTACTGTTGAGTTCTGGCATCGATCTGGATTCTACTGCTCTGCTTACTGTCAAGACTCAGTGTCAAGTATTGGAGGCTTTTAAAACTGAGCTCACCCATGACCTTACGGTGGCTATCCGAGAAGAGAATTGGAACTCTCGGCTATCGGATCCCATACACATCAGCTGAAGCGCAAAGTGGAGGAATTGGTGGCCTCTCATAATGATCTTATCAACGCACAGGATCAGCAACAATCTGAACTAGAGTAATTTAAGAATAAAGTAGTGGATATGGAAGATCCCTCCAGACGGAACACTATTAAAATCAGAGGCATCACGGACTCTGAACTGGAGGACTACGCCATGTGACTTTTTCGTAAACTTCTCCCCGGTGTGCATGATAAAGATCTTCTAATTGATCGTATACAACATCTCCTTAGACCCTGGTCAGTTTCCGGATCATTGCCTAGGGATACTCTTCTCTAGATATTAATTTATTTCGAATTCTGATGTTCTTGGCGGCTTACAATTATTTCCAGATTTCTCAGCAGTAACTATCTCCAAACGCAGACTCTTGGCTATTACCTCTGCTCTATGTTCTCAAGAGATCCACTATTGCTGGAGATTTCCGGTCAAACAGATTATCATTTATGATGATCCTTCATATGTGATTTCTGACTTGGAGGCCGAGGCCAAACTTCTTGCAGAGTGGGACATCCCAGTCAAACTACAGTAGCCAGTGCTTCTCGGAAACCATCCCTGCTTCAACCTGACTGGTTTTTAACTTGAAAGTTCCTGTATTTCTACTTTACATTTAAGTTCCTCTATTCACCTGCTGTTGAACTTTGATAATCATCTATGATGGTTCGTCTTATGTCATTTTGGATCTAGAGGCTGGGGCCACTTTTATCTCTGGGTGGGACATCTCCGTCAAATTGCCAAGTGCCCTGCGGAAGTCTTCTCCACTTCAGCCTGACAGGTTTCCTACATGAAATTTCAACATTTATGATGGCCCTGTCGATTTAACCTTGCTGAACTCTATTTTCTCTCCGGACTAACATATTTAAACCGTAAGAAGTGCGTACCGGGTCATTTTGTTTTTTTCCCTCTGTTTTTTCTATCCCTTCCCTTCGGGTTTTTTTATACTAATGTATAATTTGTAAAATTATACATTCTGTCCTTTGCGTTGTCAACCTTTCAGAAACGAAAGGCGGATATAGTGGCCCTACAGGAAACACATTTTAATGCTATGAACCCACCTGTTCTAAAAGGGCACAGATATCCCTCTGGTTACTTTGCTAAAGGACCATTTAAACTGAATGGGGTCGCTATTTTATTTAGTAATTCTACTCAGTTTGTTTTAAATACATCAGTGTCTGATAAGAGTGGGCAGTACCTTATCCTTGTAGACCAACTGGACAACAAATGGGTGACTTTGGTATGGGTTTATGCTCTTAATTCCAATCAGGTCCCATTTCTTAGGTAACTGTGTTTAGCTATTCAGAAAATTAAACGGAGCTCTTTGATATTGCTGGAAGATTTTAATCTGGTTCTAGACCCTAAATTGGATAAATCACACCAACACTCTACTGCTTCCTCTTCACTGTGCCCTCACCTCGCATTTCGTTCTTTGTTAGCAGAGTTCAATTTATATGATGTTTGGAGGATTGCAAATCCTTCTGGATGGGATTATACTTATTTTTCTTCTGTACACAAATTTTATTCCTCCATAGACCTTTTATTGACAGATAAATGGATTTTACAACACTTTCGTTCAATAGATATACACTACAAGCCAGACATAGAATTACGCTTATTTTCTCCTCCACAGGCACTAAGATAGCTAACCCGCCTGATACTGCCAATGTATTTGCCAATTATTCCTTCAAGCTTTATAATTTAACCACTGATTCTTCTATTCCTCAACCCTCATCTTCATCTATTGCTTCCTTTCTATCCGATATGAGTCTCCCTTCCTTGACGGACTATCTATTAGTGGAATTAAATGCCCCATGGTCCCAAACAGAGGTAGCAGTGGCGATTAGGTCACTCCCACATGGGAAAGCTCCCGGCCCTGATGGATTTATTAATGTCTTTTATATAACTTTTTCTGACTATTTGGCCCCTTTATTGACATCAGTGTTTAACGTTGTGTCTGATGTGGGTTCGTCCCCTGTGGAGATGCTAGAAGCTCAGGTGATGACTTTACCCAGCCTGGAAAACACCCTGCCTTCTACCAGAATTATTACCCTATTG
The DNA here is from genome assembly GCA_031769625.1 of Taudactylus pleione. Classification (NCBI taxonomy): domain Eukaryota; kingdom Metazoa; phylum Chordata; class Amphibia; order Anura; family Myobatrachidae; genus Taudactylus; species Taudactylus pleione. The sequence continues at coordinate 7,990,716 of JAUIMM010000368.1, read as the reverse complement.
CTCTCCTTAATGGAGACGTGAAACTATACACTAAGTTGATTGCAAATAGGCGTTCCCCTCTCATTTCCTTGATTCACTTCGATCAAGTGGGATTTGTGTCTGGCAGATCGGCCTCTGACAACACTCGTATATTATTAAACCTCATCCATCATATCAACTCTTCCAACTCTGAAATGCTCTTGCTATCATGCTGAAAGAGCATTTGACCATTTACATTGGTCATATATGCAGGCAGTTCTTTCCAGATTTGGATCTGTAGATCATATCCTTACATCGATTTTAGCTTTATATAGTTTTCCATCGGCATGGGTTTTCAGTAATGGCTTATTGTCGGACACATTCCCTACTGCTAATGGCATGCATTAAGGATATCCCCTTTCTCCTTTGGGGGCCCATTTATCATTGAATATTTGAGGTATAATCCCCGAAAACACCCATTTTCGAGGTTTACCTCAAATATTAAGTATCCCCCGGAAGCATGAAGGAGGTACCGCAGCATGTATCTACGATCCCTCCGTTCCCGTAGGCAGCCGCATGCCCCATAGGTTTCTATGAGGAATGAAATGCTGCCAAATGTACCAATATCCGGAATGCGATGCATTGTCGATATTGGCCCCCGCAGCTAACGCCATCTGAAGATGGCATTAGCCGCTGTAGCCTATGACTACACAACGCTGCATTAGAGTCACGACCATGTCTAGTTTTCACCTTTTTGCCTGTAGACTTACCCCTGTCAGCTGTCTCATGGATCTGTGTGTGTAATTGCCTGGGAGATCTGTTCTGATCATGCTGGGAATGCATTCCTTTCCACAGTATTATTCACCTGGGTCCTTTCCTGTCTGTGAACACTGCTAGCCTTAATTGGAATCACAGGTGTGGTTCTGACTTTCAGTACTGCAGAAATGATCATTCCCTCTGCATGTTGTGCCCTCCACCACTCAGAGTGCTACTACCAGACCACCAGTCCATATCCACCAATTGCTGCCAGACCCAGGGTATAAACACCCTCCTCTGATAGCATTCTGGGCCTGAACATCTTGTTACTTCCCATGGTGTTAGTTCGTGCTACTTCTGAGTACAAGGGTATCCAAGGCTCCTGCTCCTACTGGTTCCTAGACCAGTTCAGCCGGTAATCCTGCTTACAGCAATACCTGGCAATCCAGAAATCCTGCTTTCAGCAATACCTGGCAATCCAGAAGTCCTGCTTTCAGCAATACCTGGCAATCCAGAAGTCCTGCTTACAGCAATGCCTGGCAAATCCAGAAATCCTGCTTACAGCAATATCTGGCAAATCCAGAAATCCTGCTTACAGCAATCCTGGAGCATCCAGAAATCCTGCCAGTTCCCAGGCCAGTGCAACTCGTGTGTTTCAGCATCAGCTAAGTGAGTTCCTGTGCTCCTGACCTTAGTCTTGTGCTCTGCTGCTTCCCTACTCCTGGTTGGTCCCTATCTCCCTGCAAACCTGCACCATGTTACCCTGCCTTGCTTCCTGCTGTGGATCAACTCCTGCTCCTTCTACCTACCCACTCCCTCCCTGAACCTAAAATTCCCAAACCTACCCATTCCTTCCTGAACCTGTTAATCCCTATTACCCAATCCAGCCTGCACATGAGTTCCAGCCTTTGTCACAGCATTTCCGGATCACCCTGTTTAGCCCTCGTCTCAGCATTACCTTTTTCCCCTTCAGCCATTGTTGCATTATTCCAGTCCAGAGTCAAGTTCCAAGTTCTTCAGTTCAATCCACGTTATTCCAGTCCAGAGTCAAGTTCCAAGTTCACCAGTTCAAATCCACGTTACTCCAGTCAGGAGTCAAGTTCCTAGTTCACCAGTTCAACTCAGCAAGTCTTCCTGCCGGTCCCAGTCCGGTTCCTCCAAGTTTCCTACTGGTTCCAAGTTCCTGTTATTTATCATCAAAGGCAGTTCTCACTGCCACATATGTCTTGCAATAGAGCTATTTACGTCATTTGTGGTTCCAGTCACGGCGTTGGATCCAGCTCATCACCTGAGACAGGTAACTCACAGACACCAATCGTGACAATTAGCTGGCGAAGGGTTCCCCCAGAACCCTCCCCCGGCAATGGCCGATGCACATGTGCAGTCAGCGTGACTGCGCATGCGCAGCAGCCCCGCCACTGGCCAGCAGCTCTCCGAAGACATCACAGGAACGGGCTCCTTTCGAAATCTGTGTCCCTGCATGTCCCGAATAATACATCTGGGCGATATGATCTTATTTTACAATGCGATCACGGACATTACTGACATGCCCTGATCGCATTGCAAATGTGATCATTAATAAATGGGGCCCTTGATATTTGTTTTGAACCCCTTGCTGCTAAATTACGGGTTGATGCCAATTTTCCCAGGGTCAAGGTTGGGGATACAACACATAAGCTTTGCCTTTTTGCAGATGACATCCTCCTTTTCGTTACGGGCCCCTTGTATTCATTACCTCATCTCCACTCTGTGTTAGATGTCTACAGTGCCGTTTCATACTATAAGTTGAATACGACCAAAGCTGATGCTTTACCTATTAATCTTGGGACTTCTGTTACCTCTTTTCGTTCTACTTTTCAATAACTGGCGTATATATCTTCTAATCATTATCTTGGCATACATATTCCTGAATCCTCTACATCGGTTTTCGATGTACATGTGCCTACCCTAATTGATTGTATGATTGCATCTATGTTCTTCTGATAAATCCGCAGCACAGTTAAGATGGGAGTTAGATTTGGGTTACCCAATTTCTGATTCTCAATGGCAATTAATTTATTTCACCTCTTTCCAAATGTAGCAGTTTAAATCACACAGAGATGCAGGTCAAATTATTAAATAGACTTTATCTCACTGCTGATAAACAACACGCTTATTGGCAAGCTTTATTGGTGTAATTGCGGTGAGGTGGGTCATGTTTATCATATCTTTTGGTCTTGCCCCCTTTTGTGTGTCTATTGGTCAGAAGTTTTTTCCTTAGTGCATACGGTTCTAGGGTTATAGCATTTTCACTTTCTGATGGAGATAGAATCTATGCCATATTTTTGCTTCCTTCCCCTTAGGGAAATAGATGGCTTGGCATGAATATGTAAAGGATAGTGAGGGTTCTGTTCTCCTGACCAAATCGTCCTTGTTGGATTCCCTTCGATTTAGCTTAAATGAATCTCCCACCTCTAGATAACGTTTTCCTTAGATATGTTTTACCATATTCTCTACGATTATCTATTGATTGTTTATAGTATTATATTGTTCCTCGGTTTCACATTATGTACATTGATAATTCTGCACTTGGTACTCCCTCCTTTTTTTTCTGTACCCTACAAATTTTTCAATAATATATTATTGATGATAGAAATTAAAAACGTTAGTTAAAATTGGGGGAAACCTGTGTTAGTCATCTGTTTGGAAATTAGAGAAACAGAAACTGCAGCAAAATGCTGAGATCATCAGGTTGACTATCTCTCAAGTAAATCTCTTCAGCTGGGTACAAACTATACGGGGGTGGGTATGAGATGCCGGCACTTGGGATCCCAGCGGTCAGAATCCCGACAGGGTTAGGATACCACACTTGTCGCTCTGTATCCTAACCCTTCCTCTCTCCCTACCCCTCCCTTCCTGGTGTCTAAACCTAACTTCCCCCCAGTGCTTAAACCTAAACTCCACCTCCCTGCACCCTAAACCTAACCCTCCCCCTAGTGCCCAGCCCTAACACCTAACCCCAGTACTGACATTTGGAATGCCGGCGCTGAGATTCTGACAGGCAGGGGCGCGGGCTTCCTGAGGGGCCCGGGTCCGGCGCTCTCCCCCTCCCTCACAGCAGCCCAGCACACAGCGTGTGCTTAGCTGCAGTGGAGACTGCTGTGGCTGCTGAGCAGCAGCCACAGCAGTCTCCTATGCCTGTGGGGGGGGGGGGCGATCACACTGATCGCGCCCCCCCTGGCTTTGAGCAGGGCTTAGGGGGCCCAGAGCGCCCCCCTCCGTGGCACTGCAAATCTTTTTTTTTCGGGAAGGGGGCGTGGCCACACCTCCCACGATTAGGCCACGCCCCCTATTACCCGGGCCCGCCGCGGCTCTCAGCGGACCTGACAGGTGTCAGGATTCTGGTGCCGGCAGTCTAAGCTACAGCACTGTCGGGATTGTGACCGGATCCCCACTATACAATATATATCCCCACTATACAATATATTGTGCAATCATACGATCTGCAACCAAACTGTACAACCATCGTATAGTGTGTACACCCAATCTATCGTTTACACTAGAGATGTGCGGTTCGGTTTTACTTGGATTTACTCGGATATGTTTGGTTCTCATAAACGGCATCATATTGACTACACGCTCTCACATGTTTTAGCTACTGGGATAAAACCGAACTAATCTGAACTTGCGCTAATTTGGCGATAAGAACTGAATAAAACCAAACCCGCACAACTCTAGTACACATGTCATACATTGCATCATCCCATCTGATGTGCTGCACGTCAGATGGACGATGTGATGTACGATGTGGGGCACATCGTGTAGTGTGTACGCACGACTGCCAATAGGGCCTGATTAAAAGATTACGCTAACGACGCCGCAGCTTTGAATTTGTACGTAGGGGCTGTGTGAATATATGTAAATGTTGTAGCCGCCAGGATTTATACTGAGATGCCCACCAGCGGCTTCTCAAATCTAAGTAACTGTGTACAGAGACGCAGCATGGTCACAAAACACTTGATTACCAGACTTCTAAGTAATCCTATGGTCGCCCAGAATGGTTGCAGGAACCCAGAGGCCGGAGCCTGTACGAGATTGCAGTTGCAGACAGAGACGCCCTGAAAATGGCCACGACATGCCTGCATTTCAGTTGCCACCCACAAACGGTCCCTGCCTGGCAATCACTTTGCGTATAAATCTTCACTGCGAGCAACAACGAAAATTAAACGTGATGCATGCGCAGTGTGACTCAGACGTATATGTGCAGATTATCGATAATCATCGGCATTGCATCATTCTCTGAATCAGGCCCATAGTGTACAGGAGCAACGAATAATTGGATACGATTACTCAATACGATATATAGTATTGCGTCATCGTCCTAAAGATTGAATAGTGTGTACTCTTAAAATCGTGTGTTCAGGGATTGCATGGTTGTAAGTGAAATGGGAATGACCGTCGCATCGTCTGTTACATGCTTCAGGTGTGTACCTAGCTTTCCTCCCACCTCAACCTGTGTGCTGGCCTAGTCTAGTCCTCTGTACTGTCTCTTGTCCAGAACTCCAGGAATAACAATGAAAAGTACATGGCGACCTGGTATAAATAAATCAGTATGGGGAACTGAGCCATCAATGCAGATGAAAGGTGACACAAGTTCTATATAAAGTAGGAAAGGAAAATTGCTGTGCTCCAGTAATCGCACTTTTGCTCCAGGGGCATGAACATCAAAACCACAGGATCAATGCCGGTACTGTCAGATGCGGCCTCCTCAGCATTTTTATGATCAGTGCACATTTAGTATAATTGTTTTTTTATTTGATCCAAACCAATAAACTTGTATTAATAACATACAGACAGTATTTTCCATTGAAAACTTAAGACAACATCCAAGAGTACACAGAGGTAGGGAGCCTGTTCTTCTGGGCTGTTTTGAAACTACAAGTCTCAGCATACTCTGAGAGGGTACAGTATGTTGTTATACCTCGTACAGTGGCGTAACTATAAAGGGTACAAGGGGTGCACCTGATAGGGGAGCCGGGGCAACCCCCTGCACCCATATGCGGAACTACAAGGTGGTCCGGGTGTGCACTGGACCACCCATTACAATTACCGTTGCCGCTTTTTTTATTTATTGTAAATCTGCGTGGCTATGTGCTCAGCCTCAGACGATCAGGATGTCCAGCACCGTCAGTGGGAACGCACACAGCGTGACGTGACATCATCGCACCCGCCTACTCTAGTATGAAGAGGAGCTGAGGACGGAACAGCAATGGCCGCAGCAGCCAGGGAGCAGCGAGAGGATGCTGCCAGTTACAGACAGCTACTGCTACTGGAGGAGACAAGTGGCCCCGGCATATGATTTTGCAAGACTCATCATAGGTGAGTTGACTTCTCTCTTACTTGTTACCCCAAAATAACTAGTTGACCAGAATACTAGCTACATTATCAGGTGGTGATTTTATTTTATTATTCCCTCTGCATCTGCCGCGTAGGAGTGCCCCGTTCACTGGACTTAAACATTTTACTATGGGGCCCACAAAGTTCTAGTTACGCCCCTGACCTCGTACATTCATTCTTGGCATTACTACTACTGAGATACATTACTACTACTGAAAATATCACTTGCCATTACTTCTACTGCTAAAAATCTCACTTGTCATTTGCATTACCATATTAGATCTTACTGTGCATTATGACTGCATTTAGTTATTGCTAGACATTATCACTGCATATTAAATCAGCCTCTCTCTCTATCCTCAGCCCAAAAGCCCACCATTACCTTTCTCCATCCCCAGACCCTATCACCTTCCTCCGTCCCCTCCTCCCTTCACCTTCATCTTCCTCTACCTCCTTCACCTTCCTCCATCCTCAGCCCCATCCCCTTCCTCTGTCCCCTTCACCTTCTTCCGTCCCCAGCCCCCATCAACTTCCTCTGCCCCCAGCCCCTCCTTATCCCCTATAACCTCAACTCCTCAATACCGCAGCCTGTCTGACGGTAGTGTATAGATCCCCTTCAGTATTTGCACCTGGAAGTGACATGGAGTGTGGGCGGAAGTGCGCTTCCATGCCCATAAAGGCCAGCAAAAAAATGAATTTGTCCTCTTGCGTGCTAGGGCATGGTGGCTCACTATGCTCGCCACAGGTTTATATTCCCCCACTATAGCCACGTGATTAGTAGGGAATGACTTTGGACAGTAACTGATGACAGGGTACAAATACTGAAGGAGATCTATCCACTACCCCTGCCTGATGGGCAGGGAAAACGTGTGGCGACCTATGACATCACACCGCTGCGTTGCTGACTTAAAGGTCATGCCCGGGCCGCAGCTGAGCCACCCGGAAGAGCCCAGAGCTGCCCAGGCCAGGCTACAAGGGAGATGGGGCTGGGTGGCGGCTATGGGTCCTGTCGTGCATGGTCCGACAGTTGGAACAATGCGGTCGTGGCCCCGTTTTGTGCCCGTCTGGACCTCGGGCCCGGTACAGGTGTACCGTTAGTCCGCCCCTGTTGCCGCACCTGCCGCTCCCTTTCACTCTCTGGCGCTTACCCAAGTAGACGCTGGCACTGTGACAGATTCTAGAGCGCAGGCTGAATTTTCCCAGTGATTTCTGCAGCGCTGACAGAGAGGTAATTATTGTGAAAGAGTGCACCCATTATAGAAATCCCCATCTTTGCTTTGCATGCTATTGTGCCTCCCCAATGTTTAACAATTACTTATTTCTGAGAGACATCCCAAGAATTTTCCTTTATTATTATTACTACCATTTATTTACAGTATATAGTGACAGCATATTCTATGGAACTTAATTATTGCCAAGTATAAGCACTCCTGCATCCAAACCTGATCGTAACGTAGATGTGAACTGGGTGCTTCCTGGCTCATTGAAGTACTAAGCTGAGGCTGACCATAGGAGCTTAAAATGCTGTGCAAGCAGCTGCCTGCTGATGTAGAACCACATTTGTGACCTCTTAATGGGCCTATTTACAGGGGGCCACAAGAGGTCAGCAGCACCATATTACAAAGTGCATACAAAAGTACTGTACATTACAGATATAATAAGACAAATAGCAATATGTACATTGTAATTACAAAAAGAAAAGACTAGAAAACCAATGGTGGCTAACCCTGTACCGCATTTGAAGTCGCAGCAGACCGGTTCAGAAGCACTTACTTCAAAAAGAATACCAATTGGAAAGAGATGAAAAGAAAAAATACAGAGGGCCCTCCTCATGAGAGCTTGCAATCTATAGCTGAGGCAAAGGTGTAACTATAATGGGTGCAGTCTGTTCAAAGTCTACTGCGCAGGTCACCAGGGAAATGGCATGGCAGCCATTTTTCTGGCGATTTCCCTACTGCGTTTGAGCAAAATGGTGGGAATATGGGAGCGGTGGCCATTTTCCAGGCTATTTGTACAGCCGGTGCGGGACTCCGGGTGGGTGCAGGGTATACGGCTGGCGGCCAGAGAGGACTGCACACGTGCCTCCTCCTCTCTTAATATGCCCCTGAGCTATGGGTTCGTCAGATATCTATGACAGAGGGCAGTATTCAATTTGAGGCGAAAACCCGTTATCGGCGATAATGACGTCATTTTCGCCTGTTTTAATTATCCCCATATTCAATTACAAAGACTTTTCGCCACTGCGAAAAGTCTTTGTAAAAAAATGGGGATACTTTTCTCCACACAATAGGTGGCGAAAAAAGTGCAGAATTGGGGTTTCAGGCTTAAAAAAAAATAGCCCCCTGGGAATGGCCCCTAAAATGTGTATCAAAAAAAGTTAAGAACAAAAAAATTGGGACACCCCAAAAAATGTACTTGAATTTAGGGGTAAAAAAAAAATTAATATGGGGGACAAAATCCTAAAGTAGCGAAACAGATTCCAGAGGGGTTCCTAGTTATGCGGGAGGTGTTTTCTTCATTGTGGAAAGTAGCGGCAGGTGCATTTTTGAAGAATTTTAAAAATGCACTTTAGGGACTTAAAAATATGCTTGCACCCATTTTCATGTACCCCAAATTTGATGGAAATAGTTATATAAAAATAATAATCTAAACGCTATTCTTCACCCCTTCTTCTTAAGCCGCATTTATGCACCTGTCACGGCTATTACAAACCCCGACTTCCTTCAGCAGGCAAAAATGGGGGTAACCATAGTGATCCTCCATGTCTGGACATCTTTACGGGAGTGCCAGGAACAATTCCCGAAAATTCCCTGATTTTTTTTCTGTACTTGCCTTTCCGCCGGGTCCCGATTCCGCACGCACATGATAGTTTATCCCCTGTCAAACCTCCAATGTGGAGTGAAAAGTCCGGCATGCGAAAAGTCCGGACTTTTCGCTCCACATTGAATACCCCCCAGAGAGTCAGTGTGTGAGGACAATAGGATATGAGGATAGCTGGTATACTCTGAAAAAGAAATTGGTTTTGAGAGTGTGTTTATATCTTTGGAAAGAAGTAGAAAAGAAGATGAGGATCATTTAGTATTGTGGATATTTAAATTCAGGGACCCCTTATTTTTTTATTACAAAAGCCGTCCACATAGCTTTATGGGTCTGTGAAAATGGGCAATTGGCCAAGCTGTGAATAGCTTAGGTTTTTCAGATCTGGCATCAAGCCATCATCTTAAAATGTTATTAGACATTGTAGTCTATAGGCTACCTTTTTCATAAATATTTAGCTGGTAAGGAATTTTCGGCTCCCTGAAAGTCAGTTGATACACGGTCCAGTGGCAGCACATGCACAGTAGGTAAGCTGGATCCGAACCCGACAGTAAAGTGATCGCGTAAGCCATCACTTTACTTTTCACCGGAATGGCCTCGTAACGGAGCCACTGTCTCGGCAAAGACAATTTTGATAAATAAACACAAAATTATTTCTTACTGCCATGATATGCATTGTTAAGAAATTATAACTAACAGGGGCAACTGATAAATAGGCCCCTAAGCGCAGGACAGGGCCCAAGCAAAAAGAAAAATAAAGCAAGTATTTAAATCACTGATCCCTATGGCAGCACACTCTATTCACATACTACAGTAGAATACTGTCTACCATGCTAAGGATGCTGTGTACATACAATATCCAGTGCTGATTTCAATATAAGACCGTAACGTGTAAGAGGCATGTGCTTCCTGACTGTGTGCATGCTATATCTTCCTAAAAACTTTTCAAACTTTAAAACATTTTTTTTTAAAGAACATAACATTAAAAAAAGAAGGAACAAGGTAAGTATTATTACATGTCTTGAGTATTTTTACCTTTTCATTACCATTCAGTGAGATAGTAGTACATTGTTTTCTTTTGTTTTAAGGCTGTCAATTAAAAAAACATAACGTTATTTATTTGCATGAATAGCTGTCATTCATTCACAGCCTGTATGTCACACGTACAGCTGTGCTACTCTGAAACACAGCAAGCAAATACAGCAATAAATTATTAAACTGCATTGAACTGGCTGGTATTGGTATCATTTTTAATATCTATCAGATCAGTCAGATCTGGGTAAACAGTAAGTAACCAAAGTAACAGTGCAGCTGCCTCTTATTCTCTGTTCAGTAACACTGTCCACACATGGACTCGTGATAAGGTCAGCAAACATAAAAGCACACAATGTGTATGTAACGTCTTGCCTTGGAGATCACACACACAAATATATATATATATATTGTGCTGCCAAATCCAATATTTGAACTGTAAAAGGGGTTTTGCACAAAGCATGCCCCTGTACAAAGATTTCTGTGTAGGGTATTATGTCTACATAGGAGTCATACATTCCTTCTGGGTACAGTTCTTTTCACTTGTAAAGATATATATACTCGTATATATAGGGTTTTTTTTTAATAATCTCTCAGAGCTATAACTTGTTTGGATGGTTGGTTGCCGATCTTGTCTGTTTTTTTTTTTTTCTGTTTTTATGAATTGGGTGTAAACTCTACAGGCACTTGTAAGAAGTCCTCATAAATCATACATAGTGTACCACATTTCTTAAGCCTCAGGATAACTTCAATAAAGAGTAGCAGAAATCAAAGTGCAGAAGGGGTACAAGGGAGCATCTACATCTGAACAGCATTCAACAGTCACCAGCAGACTTCTGCAGCAATACTGTATGTCAAAGCACATGCAATAGCGTACATTTCTTAGTATCCCCGCATCCTTGAAAGGAGCACGACCGTGCAGGACAGGGCACAAAGACTCTGCACTGTTGTATCTGTTGACAAGGAGTTTGAGCTGCCATCGCAGAGCCGGCGTCCGAGGCAGGTTACAGATTTTTATTTTACACCAAGGGTTCTTATTTATCATCCAGTGCGGAGTTCACGGTATGTTTTCTCCCTTCAGTTTATTTTAAAAGATTGTCTTAGAAAGGTTCCTTAAAACATATGATAAATGATAGTAGTAAAGTCCTTTTTTTAAATGAATTCCCAATATTATATCTCAAGGTTGACCTCCACTCTGCAGGGCCCTCTTCCCTCTCAGCCTGTCTGTTAATACAAAGTCTAGTATTATTACTATGTTCTCAATTGTAAAGCGCAACGTAATATGCTGGTGCTACTGTATATAAATGGTATAAAAAAATTTAATGCATTCAAGAATTCAACACAAATCAAAGAATATATTATACAGATAGCACTTTGTTCTGTCTGTTATGCTTAATGTTTGCTCTTTAATCATCTTCAAAATTAGTTACGTGAAATGAACCATCTGACCATATAATATATAACATAGTACATGGTCGCAGTTCACATCCACAAATGAATTTGTTACTCTCATACTCGCTTGTGCAGCTCAATTTCACACTGTAAAGTTCATTTGTTACCCTTTTTTTCTTTATTTTGCACCTGACAGAAAACTACCCGTTAGTTATAAATGGCGTCAGGGTTTGTACATCAAAAAAAGAAGACAATTACTCAGATATTGTCTTGGCAGCCAACAATTATTCATCAAGAGCCTTTCAAACATTGATTTTTTTTTTTTTCCAGACTGGCAGATTAAAGAAAATAAAAGAAAACTTTTATTTCTATACTTCAGCAAAATGTAGAAGAATAAGAATTAAGTTATTGTAAATGTGCTTGTGTGAGGAATTAACTTCTCCCCAAATTCACAGGTTAATACAGCATATTAAGTCAGTCAGTTGTCTTTGACTTGCCAGAAGACAGAATGACTGCTAATTGTGAGCAGACAATTGTAGACGCAAATGTGTAGACAAAGTGCTGCAGCGAAAAGTGCTATATAAATAAACACGACTATCACTATGCAAAATGAGGGCTATTTAATGAATAGGAATGTAATGATGCTTAAAGTGAATATAAAACAGATAGGAAAAAAGCTATATTGTGTGACCTCAATTGTTTTCCAAATTCAATTTCTATATATGATACATACATTTATTTCAATGTACAGTATTTTATCTATCTATCTATCTATCTATCTACATCTCTCTCTCTCTCTATCTATCTATACATCCTTGATAAAAGTCACCTTGGGAGACTGGAATGTCAGAATAAAGATTTGCTTCACACTACTAGATGGAGAGTACTGGTCTTGTGGAACATAATACATACACACTTTTTAATATATTACATATATAGTATAACAAAGAAAAAAAACATTAATTTTGTATTTAGAAATATACTGTATACACGCTACACCTCAGTGAAATGAGATTCCTCCAAGTATAGGATCAGCCAGTTCGAGACATCACAGTATGCAGAGGGATCATGACATATCCAAGCTGCTATATTATTAACCGTATGCCCCACTATCCTGTCAAGCTCTCACCTTTATGGACAAAGTGCTGTGGAGCGATACTTTAGCAAACTCTGCAAGTTGTTTAAATAAAGATCTACCCCCCCCCCACTCACTCCCACCCCCTCCTGCCAGTGCCAGGAGACCATTTTTATTCACTTACTAAAATAATTTCACTGAATATAGAAACATAGGAAGTAATATCCTAGCTATCAGTTTTCATACAGCCGAGCTGGACCTTTCCTATTACTGCTGCCCTATAGTCATTGCTCTTTCATTGCATCTGTCAGCATTTCCTGACAGCACATTATGGAGCACATGGCTACAAAGTCACTATCAATCAGCCTTTGACCATGCAGATATAAGTAACAGACTATTGATAATGGATCCTAAATCAGATCATCATAGCTTTAGCTCGGGACTCTTAAGAGGCAGCAGCCCGGTGGGAATTTGCACTTTGTTTCATCCGTGGAAAATAAATGCCTGTCTCACTCCTCCACCTTACACCACAAGAAGAAGACATATGCTGCATGTGAATCTGTGACCACCACTAGTCAGAAATACAACACTTCACCTGAGCTGTGATTTAAACAGATCTCCTACTCCTGCCATGTGCTGCATACAGTATAGCAGATAACATCTGTCACACAGGTTTAAGGGGCATTTAGCAAAGGACTGAAGGTGACAAACACTGATAAAAAACAGAACATGAATATATAGAGTATATATATATATATACACACACACACACAGTATGTATATATGTATATATATATATATATATATATATATATTCCAAAACACAACCATTTGTACAATAACATTGCTGTAATTTTTCACTTGACGGGAAAGTCGTCCGTCACTGCAATGACATTTTACATGAATATGTTTAATGTGAGACACTTTATAAATCACATTAATGTACAGTAACTAAAGTGATACTGTCTTTGATCACTCCAGTAAAAAGTTACATTACCTTTGTGCAATAGCCAAAGTTTTGTCCATTATATTTTCTTTTGCCTCCAAAAAAATATTTAATGTACTGTTAAAAAAAAAAAAAAAAAAAAATCCCCCAAAGTTTGTACTTCGAATTTATTTGCAATTTTTATTTGTACTTTTTAGAAACTTTGGAAGTGGCGTAAGTTTAATTTGGTCCAGACGTATAAAATTAACCATGAACATAAATGCAAATTGTCCTAAAAGAATAGTAAAATTAAGGTGATAATAAACAGAAAAGGGAGCCTGACTTGGCGTTTAGTATTCTTCCATTATCACCATAATTGCTGCATGTCTGTCATCACCAGGAGAAGAAGAAAAAAGTGTCTTTCTCAGCTGCTCCCCTGCTTGTTTTTTTCCCGTATTCTTGTAAAGTGGGAGAAAATATGTGTCATTTAATGAATAGTGCTATTCTTTGTCTGACAGCTTCATATCTGTTAGGTGTAGGAGGCCCTAGTACTTTCCTTTTTTGATAATGTTTTTGACAGTGTGCTAAATTCCTCCCCCAAAAGGCCGGCATAGATATTCTGCTAAAAGGGACTTCATCTTTCCTGAATGGGTGCCCTCTTTTAACCCCCTTCAGCTTCTCTTCTTCCATTAATTGAGCTGATCAGATTGAGCATATGAATTTGCCTTTGATGTATTTGTGTTTAGTTGACGTCGCTGTCTCTCTCACAGGCAGTGAACGGAGCTCTCAGACAAATAGGACTGTTGCCGTGGTAACAGGCAATAGCAAGGGATCGCTTGAAAAATATTTTTATTTCAAAAATCAAACTGGAAAATTCTCACTGGATACGATGCTGGGTTTTCAACATGTCATCTCTAATGATGAATGCAATTAGGAATCTCACTTGTGTTTTAAATAATAAATTAGGCTAATTTCCTAGACCTTTTTTGATGGCATACAAATAAGTTTTTTTTATTCATAACTAAGAATGTATTAATCTCTTTTGTTCTTTGTATTTATTAAAATAGCTGTAGCCAGGCAATGCAACCTTTTCAAGTGTTAAAACCATAGGCCTAAAGGTAATCATATTTTTAATACTCAAAGCTGCTCTGCTGTTTGGTAATTCCCTTTAAAAGCAGGTGCATGAAGCACTGTCTAAATGCCGATAGCTATACTACTGAGTGAATCTCAGAGGGTAGGAAAATGCCCATAGCAATTTTTAATTACTGTGCTTGAAAAAAGTGACTTGATGCTGAACATAAGTTTTTTTAGGCCCTGGTATCCTAAAATTCTACTTTTGTTGTTAATAGAAAAGTGCTTGACAAATCACATTAATCCTTACCCTTCCAGAAGGGTCACGCTATTATGGCGGCAATGAAAAGACTGAAGAGTAACTGTTTTGTTTGTAGACTATTCTTCAGAACTGGCTCCTCACATGAACAGGCAAGTTGGTGGTATAGTAATTCCAGAACTTTGTGAGCCCCATAGTCAAATTTTGAAGGGGCGCGTCCCCAATGCTTCTAGAGAGACCTCTCTCCACAGCGATTGTTCATTTTATGCCCCATAGTAATGCCTTAATTCATTTTATACCCCATAGCAGTGCCTAAAGTTCATTTTATGAACCACAGTAGTGCATTAATGTTATGCCCCATCAGGGCTGGATTAAACTCTGTGGGGGCCCCTGGGCAACAAACATGAGGGGGCCCATATCAATAAAGGATATATATATATATATATATATATATAAATATATATATATATATATACATATATACACACATATAGTACCCCTTCTGCAATGCCCCCTAAAGTTGTGCCCCTTCTCCAATGCCCCCAATAGTTGTGCCCCTTCTCTAGTGCCCCCAGTAGTTGTGCCCCCTGCAATGCCCCCAGTAGTTGTGCCTCTTCTTCAATGCCCCCAGTAGTTGTGCCCCCTGCAATGCCCCCAATAGTTGTGTCTCTTATTCAATGCTCCCTATAGTTGTGCCACTTGTCCGATGCTCCCAGTAGTTGTGCCCCCTGCAATGCCCCCTGTAGTTGTGCACCCTAAAGTAGTGCCCCCTGCAATGCCCCCTGTAGTCGTGCACCCTAAAGTAGTGCCCCCAGTATTAACTCCCCCTCCGCGCCCACACACCTGTGAAAAACTTACCTGTCAGGGCTCCCGGGTCCCGCCGTCGCGGCTGCCGCTGCCTGCTGGATCTAACTAGATCCAGTAAAGGCGCGCAGGCTCCTCTCATCACGCGGGTGCCGTCATGACATCACCCGCGCAATGAATCACTGGAAACGCTGGCCTCTGAAGCGTTGGTCACAATCTACATGCAGGAGCTCCGCGAGCTTCTAGTAGATCGCGACCAACCTTAGCCGGACCTGACCTGAGGCATGTGGCCAGGGGTCATGGACAGTGTGTGGGGGCCCCCTATATGTGGGGGCCCCTGGACGACCGTCCCTGTCGCCCTGCCTTTAATCCAGTCCTGTGCCCCATCATAGTGCCCTAGTTCATGTTATACCCCATAGTAGTACCCAAGTTAATTTATACCTCATAGTAGTGCCCTGGTTCATTTTACGCCCCATTTAGTTTCCTAGATCACATTATACCACACAATGCCCCCAGGTCATATTACGCCACATTGTCCTGCTCCAGTTCACCATATGCCACATTGTAGCTACAGTATGTATGTAAGGGTAAATCGGGAGTGTGGGAGATGGATCATATCAGTGTGGAGATTTACTGAAAAAGAAAGACAGAGGCCGCAACCTATATGAGTGCAGGCAAGTCCCTCTTTTCAGTTCAGGCATCAAGCCGGACCCAATGGCTTAGTGGTAAATTCCGGAAACTTGGCAGACAACTATATGATCGGGTGCAGGGGAGATGGCCCCCAGAGACATTTTATTTATTTACCAGTTATTTATATAGCGCACACATATTCCGCAGCACTTTATAGAGAGAATATTTGGCCATTCACATCAGTCCCTGCCCCAGCGGAGCTTACACTCTATGTTCCTTATCACATGCTCACACACATACATACACACTAGGGTTAATTTTACCAGCATAATATAAAACAGTAAACAGACACCGAGGCTGCCTGCACACACATACATCCTGTCCACTGCCAGGATGCCCACCTATTTTGCCCCCTCACCCATTCCCAACTTTATGGTCTCTATTGTGTTCCCCTCTCTGCCTTTCCCTATTATACCTTTCTCTTTATGGGGTAGATGTACTAAGCCTTGGAGAGAGATAAAGTAGATGGAGATAAAATACAAACAAAGCCTGTAAAGTGACAGGTAGGAGCTGATTGGTTGGTACTTTATCTCCGTCCACTTTATCTGTCTCCAAGGCTTAGTACATCTCCCCTTGAGTCTTCCCCGCAGGTATCACTTGCTCATCTCTACCAATCTTGTTGCCCTTTCTTTGTTTAGCCCCTCTTATGATTTCGGACACAGGCGATTTGCGGAAATATGCTAAATGCTCAGCCATTGTGTACAGAAATGCCCACCGCCGGCGTCTCAGATCCGCCGCTTACATTCAAAAGAGGCAACATCGGGACCATCAGTTGCACATCTATGGTGCCATCAAACACGTCTGCGTTTTTGTAGCCACCCTGTTACCTCCCCCAAACGTTGAGAACCTCTCACTCATAATCAATCACCGCGCGGGCACAGTGTGTCTGCAACACATGCGCAGTAGCAAAAATTACTACACTCCATCGCAACGCATATACAGTGTGTCTGTTACGCATGCGCAGTAGCAAAAAATTACTAAACCGCATCCGACGTCAACATTGCTTGTTATAGAAGTAACAGAGGAAGAAATGATGCAAGGATGTGGCTTTTCGGATGAAGGAGGCAGACATAATTTATAGGCATCAGGGGCAAATTGTATAGTATCAGATTACACCGATTGCTCCTCTCAAACCTGAGGATTGAACCCACATGAAATTAAAGAGAGTATACTCTAGAAATTACATGAAAGTGAGAACACATAGCGGTATATTTACTAAAGTGAGAGTTTGTAGAAGTGGAGATGTTGCCCATAGCAACCAATCAGATTCTACTGAACATTTAACTAGCACCTTCCAGAAGATAATAACTAGAATCTGATTGGTTGATATGTGCAACATCTCCACTTCTAAAAACTCTCACTTTAGTAAATATACCCCATAGACTGAAAGTCTAAAAATAGCGGTAAAAGCCAATAACAAATGAAGATTTTTTTTAAAGTGAAATATCTTTAATATTCTGACACTGATTTTATATTACTGCTTCTTTTGATTTTCCACCTATGAGAATAGCGGAATGTAAGTTTTGTTTATACCTTTGTTACTGTATGATAGCAGGGAAATAATCCACAGAAGAGGTGAGCTGGCAGACTGTACTATGGCCCTCATTCAGAGCCGTACGCTCTGAGCAGAGCGCATGCTCTGAATGAGGGCCGCCCTCCATAAAAATGGAGCGTCCTCCTGGACGCTCGTATAGCTGTGGGTCACCACCCACAGCCTATACGAGCGTGCAGTTTGACGACCACGATGGTCGTGACCATCGCGACCATCGAAACTGCGAGCCGGAGCCTGCGGTTGAGGTTTTCAACCGCAAGCCCCGGAGTGATTTTGGCTCTATCAGAGCCAAAATCACTCCCACTGACATCACTAGTGATGTCAGTGGGCCGGCTTCTGACGGGAGGCGTTCCCATGGGAACGCCCCCGTCAGGGAGGCACGCCCCGGCACGCCCACCAAAGGGGGCGTGCTGTCAATCAACATCGACAGCACGCCCCCTTTGATCAGACACAACGAGCGAAGGACTTTCCTTCGCTCGTCGCGTCTGGCGCATGCGCACGACGGAGCTCCCTCCGTCGTGCGCATGCTCAGTGCAGACCATCGACCCACTTGCGAGCGGACAGCCGCTTGCGAGTGGGTCTGAATCAGGGCCTATATCTTGTGCCTGCAGCAGTGTTGATATCTTGCTATTTGGCAGGATCTGCTCGCCATGTGAATTACACTATAATAAAGTATTGAAAACCCTATTGTGTCTATATGTGTTTAAAAAATGACCCATTCAGAGTTTACTGATGACAAGAGAGTATTTGGTGGTGTGTAAAGTGAAAATAGTTGTGGCTACATGTCTAACCAAACACTGCAGTAGATCAATATTTACCACAGTGCAATTGATTAAGAAATAAAACAGATTTCCCATAAGTAAAGTTAGCAGTTAACCAGTTATTGTGATTAGGCAAAACAGAATATGTTAAGTAACCTAAGAGAATGGCCATTGCATTGAGCACATAATCACAAAAAGAACACAGGCATTTACGCCAATACAGACTTTAAACATATCTGGTACTTGCACCTTCTTAATGGGCCGAATGGGCGTGCAATCACAGGTCAAACACAATAAGGGCGAGTGCAGCTCTGAAATGTTGTGGAATGGGCATTCCTGGGCGATGACAAGGGGGTTCCTGCAACTTTGCACCCCAAAACCCCAATTCTGCACTTTTTTTTCGCCTGCTCTCATAGGCGAATCTTTTCCGCTGGATACTATGCCCAGACTTTTGGCACCGGCGAAAAGTCTTTGGAATTGAATACGGGGATAAGTTTTCGCCTGGCAAAATGACGTCATCGGCAAAACTTTTTTGCCTAAAACGGTTTATCGCGGCTAATTGAAAACGGCCCTTGGATGCATTTTCGTCTGAAGAGATGCAAAAAAAGAACTCTATCAGAGTGGCACAAGGCCTGGCAGATCATTCACCCCGGGTGTCTCGCACCACATGGCATATTGAGGCTAGGTGTATGAGGAAACATCTATCTATAGCACTGTTATTTAATCATTATGGTTATCATTGTTTTTTGTCTCGTTTTTATTGTTATATAGATACAGTATGTTATATATTCTAGCTTGAGATTTATCGCATGGAAGGGTCTGCCATCTGGCTCTCCAACATACTGACATACACTTTCAGTTTGTGGCAGACCCTCTCAGGTGATCACCTATACTACCAGTAGGCAAGTGGATGTCCTTTTTTGCCTCCACTGACTGGACCAGAACACTCACATCATACTAAACTCGGGACAGTTTTTGGCCGGTCAATAGTACCCTTGGTCAGGATCGTCCTTGACCAACCTCCTTTCTCTTCCACTCCCCACGCACCTAGATTTTGACATTTTACCTATCATTTGCAATGACCATACTTAGCTTGCTTCCTCCTTCCCATTTCCCTTTTCCTTCCTCTCGGCTATACCTCCACCTTCTTCCCTGTGTTTTACTCACTCCCTATATCTGAGATGACATACCTCTTGCAACATCCATGGGGTTAAAAGTGCTCTCAATTAATGACAACGGCCTTAATTCACTAGGTTACGCTCGTTGGTCCTGGGGGCCTGTAGGAGGGAGATGGCAGATGTGGTCTCACCTGATGGGCAGCCACTGTCTCCTGAGAATTAAAAAAATTCTCCCAGGTTTACTTTGCATCCGTTGATTGTAAAAAACGCAGAGTGGAAATTTTGATCTGTAACGATTTACACTTTCTGCTATCTAAATCCATAGCCGATCCTGAGGGCCGCTGATTCTTGTTGGTTCTCTTTGCTCCAATGCTGTTTGACTCATCAATCTCTATGCACCAAATAGCTAGGCGCATTTTTCACAGATATTTTTCAACGTCTTGAGCAAGTCGTGCAGGGACATATTATCCTTGGCAGGGACTTTAGCACGGTCCTAGACCCCAAGCTAGATAGGACAGTTCCCTCTCATCTCAAGACTTTTTCAAAATAAATTTCTCGGAGGAATTGCTGCCTGAGGTAATATGGAAGGCCCACAAAGCTACGAAATGAAGTAGGGTAACTAGTATGACAACATCAGCCAGGAAGCGAGCGAACCACAAAATTACGTCCTTGGAAGTTGAGATAGATGCTCTCCCTACACAAGCAGACCCCTTTGGCTGGCTTGCTCACTTGGATCAAGGTATTCAGAGGCCAACTAAGTGCATTGATATCAACTATCCTGAAAAAGCTACAACAAAGAATCTATGACAAAGCAGATTAGGTCTTGGTGGGCAAACTCAGGGAAGGGCTACAGGAATGATATACAAGATCAAATTGCATAATTCTTGGGAACATTACCTACGATCTGAAAGATATGTTGGGGGAGTCTCAAACTTACTATTGAGAACTTTACAACTTGACACAGTCCCCCCCTTGTGCAGCACAGTCAATAGCCCTTTCTAGACCCAAACTTAACCACCAAACTCCTTCAACTGATTACAAAGCAGCAGACAGTAACACTTATAGAAAATATTACTGACGCTGAGATTTTAACAGCCATCAGACAACAGGACCTGATGTCCTAACACCTCAGTAATATAAAAAAAAAATTACCAAACCCTGGTGACTTTCCAAAATAATTTTTAAAATAAAATTCTTGATGAGGCCTCTTTCAAACCGGAGACAACATTGGCTGACATTGTCATGATACAAAAACCAGAGAGGGACCAGGAGTTGTGCACCAATTATAGACCCATATCGCCACTGAACATAGATATTAAGATATATGCGAAGATTCTAGAAAACAGAGTAGGGGTCTGATTCAGATGCACTCGCAAGCGGGTCGATGGTTGGGCAATGCGCATGTGCGGTGTGTGCACTGCGCATGCGTGAACACCGGAGCGAGTGAGAACTTCAATGTTGTTGATCGACAGCTCGCCCCATTTTGTAGGTGGGTCGGGGGAGTGGTTTCACAAATGGAGGCGTTCCCGAAGGAACGCCTGCCATTTGTGGGCGGCCCTACTGACATCACATGTGATGTCAGTAGTGAACTTCCTGCTCTATTAGAGCAGGAAGTTCACTGGGGCTTGCGGTGGACAAGGGTCTCGTCGCAAGCCCGATGGTCGCGATAATTGCGACCATCGCCAGGCTGCCCACACAAGCTGTGGGTGGTCACCCACAGCTATGTGAGCAGCCTGAAGGCGGATTTTTTTTTAGAAAAAATCTGCCCTGATTCAGAGCGAGAGAGCGAGCGTCTCTGAATCAGGACCTAGGTCTACATGGACCATGTGGGGTTCATAGCTGGCCACCAGACTATGGATAACACCCGACAGACTATCAACCTAATTCACTCCATACATGGTCAAAAGGTCACAGCTATGCTCTTGAACTTAGAAGTGGAAAAAGCATTTGACTGCATTTCCTGGCCATAAATGTTCAGGGTCTTGAGTTCGATGAGTTTCAGAGGGAAAATCTATAATGGTATCATCTCCCTTACCCCTCACTAACAGTACAAGGCAGTGTTGTGTCTTATCCTCTTTAATTTTTCCCTAGTCATTGGGAATGCGGTGGGAAGTGTGGATCAGAAAAATCACATTATCTGCAGATGATGTCCTACTAATAATAGCCGATCCTGCCACCTCACTCACACATCTGCTCAAAGAGACAGAAGAATATAGCAGCCACGCCAGTTAGAAAATTAATATGCAGAAAACTCAGGTCTTAAACTTCTACTTATTATTTTACTTAAATCTAAGTTAGAACAGGTTTTCCCCCTCAAGTGGCAACTGCACCAGATTAAATATCTGTGAGTCAACATCACCAAGAATTTTCACCATCAACTCCAAGCTAACTATCCCAAACTTCTAGCACAACTTAAAGCATATATAATTAACTGGCGTGGCTGTTACATCTCATGGATTGGCTGGATCAGTGTTGTCAAGATGAACATCTTGCTGCAACTGTTATTATATAATTGTTCCAAACCGTTCCTTTGAAGGTTCCCCAAATGTGTTAAAATATCTACAACACATCATCTCTCAATTCATCCGGGCGAAATAATGATCCACAGTGCATTCTTCATTTGGCGGAGATTTAGGTGTCCCCAAATCTAAATTATATTACCTAGCAGCAAGACTCACTCATTGTATCTTATTGGCCCGACCAAAATTAGTGAGTTGGTCTGCCATTGAGGCAACAATGTGAATGGTGTCTGCCCTTTCCCTGCTGTTGCTCCCACACTCGGGCTGCCCAAGATCATCGACACATCACTCTGTGGTAGCACACACATTATGTTACTAAAATTATGCCAACCACCAATACAAACTCACCCCTCACCCAAATCCAATAGTTCTCATATTCAACAAGCCTGATCTTAAACCTGGATGTAACCCGGGAACATTTCGCCTCTGGATAGAAGTTCGTCTATTGAATGATCTTTCGTGGTCAGGCTTTCCAGTCCTTCACTGACGTGCGAGACAAATTTTCCAATACTTACAACTCTGACTTCCATGATACATAGAAGACATAATACCTCCAAATACCAATGAATCACTGATATTATGAGGTACCGGTACTAAGGGTCTCATCTCCACTCTATACTGTATGCTTCAATTATCTTGGTCAGAATTGAAAGATCCACATGAATTGGCCTGGGAGGTGGACCTGGAGAAAACCCTAAGTGATGATGACTGGTAGGACATTCATGTTAATGTAGCAACTATCTCCATATGTATTAATATTAAGGAGAACACCTAGAAGATTCTGTATAGGTGGTATTATGTCCCTTCTATAGTAAATAAAATTAACCTGGAAGGCTCTAATTTGTGCTGGAGATGTGGCATGGCAGTGGGTACATTTTTACACACTTGGTGGAGTTACCCGATGTTTTCCCCACTTTGGACCAAGATAAATTCTTAATTTCTTCTGTTCTGGGAATCCTTGTACTCTGTTATTCTAAGCACTTCTTTTTACTATTGAGTATCCCAGATGTAATCCACCCTCAACATAAATTGATTAGGCACATCATGTTGGATGCTACCTGCCAACTGGCAGTGAAATGGAAACAAACAGACACAAGAAGTTATAACCAAAGTTTGGCATACTTATACGATGGAATACATGACCAACATTCTCTCTGATTCCTCTAAGACCTTCATTAAAACATGGTAGCCATGGAAATATTTTAGCACAACTTTCACATTGTGGGTTCTGTATATCTTTATATTTACACAGTTGAACATCTAATGCCCCATAGAACCCCTGGGAGTAATCGGCCATGCTGATTCCCCTCTCCCCTCCCCCTTTTTCAGTGTTCTCTTCCCTCTAGGTGGTGGCCATCCTACTATTTAATGTGACTCTGAACTTCTGATTTATACATATATTCCGCAGCCACGTTGAATTTTTCGAATGACCTCTTGTGTATCGCCTATTGTCTTGTCAATAAAATTTCTTTAAAAAAACCCAAACAAATATATAAAAAAAAAAATTAGGTGACTTAGCTTAGCAGCCAGTGGATACTGCTTTCTGATATATGAAAAAGCTCATGAATCTCAAGTTAATGAATTGTACTGAACATTCAAACTGCCAAAACACGATGCGAATCTCAAGTTAATGAATTGTGCTGAACATTCAAACTGCCAAAACACGATGTACTGTACACTATTCAACCCACTACTATACCAGAGAGATAAATGTAAAGAAAAACTAAATCACACACACGCAAAAAGAAAACAATCAAGTGCCACAGAGCTGTATCTCATTAATGAAGAGCATGAAACCATGGAAATTATTATCAAAAAACTTTCCAGCAGTAAAAACAGCAATTGTCCTGAGAAAAAAAACAAGACACATGGGAGCCATATACCTGACCCTGGTGTTTGTGTGATATTCATGTCAGACATAAAGGGCATGTACAGTATCACATAAAGCCATAGAGAAATGATGCATTCATATTGCTCCTATGTGTAGTGATCCTTCTAACATCCCTTAACTGATGAATGTGGATGGCAAATACCTGAAAACACTTCTTGACAAATGTAAAGACTCATTGTCGTGTTCTGTACTAAAAGACACATCTGAAGACACTATGTTGTATTGGCTGTAATGTGTTTTATGACCTCTTATACAAAGCATAGGTCACAGTAAAATAACTCACTGATTTCAACTTACAATTAGTATGATATATAAGGAAGATAAAGATAGTTAGAGGTGCATTATATAGTAAGATATAAGTATAGTTAGGCTGAATTATGATTTAAAGAGTGAATTTGGAAGGGTGTTTCAGTCATACCATAATTTATTTTAATCATTAAAATATTAAATTGGGTGAGACATAACAAAAATCCTCTAAATTTTTTAAATTAATTACAGGTTTAAATTGATAGCAATGAATGGTCAGTTATGTCAGTCATAACAATTATGTTATACAACATAATGCTTTGATGTTTTCAATGGATTCTGGCAGATTGAACTTCATGGTATATTATTTTATTCAATATATATTAC
The DNA here is from genome assembly GCA_031769625.1 of Taudactylus pleione. Taxonomy (NCBI): domain Eukaryota; kingdom Metazoa; phylum Chordata; class Amphibia; order Anura; family Myobatrachidae; genus Taudactylus; species Taudactylus pleione. The sequence continues at coordinate 7,966,087 of JAUIMM010000368.1, read as the reverse complement.
AAAAACAGAAGAATGGAACTTCAGGGATACATAAATGCATTGGCACAGTGCCTTCACTGGAACAAGGGCCCAAAATAATGCATGCATAGGTGCAACAATCTGGATTCCAATCAATTAAATTCCTGAAACCTAGGTGCCACACCTATACACATTATATGTGTGTGTGCGTGTGTGTGTATGTGTGTGTAGACCAGACCATAGTTTTAGACCAGTATACTATGAAAGGTTGTAACCTGATTCAGTGGATTTCTGTGAATTGTCACATGCTATTGTTATATCAATTTCATACTTTTAACACAAACCCTAGGGAAGAAACATGTTTTAAAATGTAGGGGCCACAAAGTGGGAATCTTATAGTGATATAGTTAAGTTGACAGCTGAAAATTGCATAAAATTGGACAAACGGAGGTCAGAGGATATCCAGGGGAGGAAGGAAACTTGTCATAGCACTCAGTGCCACAGGCAACAAAAACGATTCATATAGTAGTCTTCTCCCCCTGCCATCCAGTTGCATCATTGTAAGCTCTTTCATGTTTTTCAAAAGGACTGGATTGACATACTGTTACATAAGAGGCCAAGGTTGTATCCTTCTTCAAGACCAAGGAGATCTGTATCTCCATTTTGGCTAAATTTTTAATGCTTTTCAACATGGTATTGTCTTAGGGTATTTCATAATGAGCCACCAATTGTTATCTTGCCAGTGTAACATTGACCCTCTTATAGTTCTTTTTTATGTAAAGAGCATCTGGGTTTTATTTATTTTTGTTTCCTTTAGATTTGTTCTATTTTAATTGTTGTTTGAATTGATTGTATGTCTTTGGCCTTTCGGCTATTATATTTACACTGTTTCTTCAATAAAAACAAATGTTTGAAACTTGGACAACCACTATAAACAATTGTCTTCTAAGTTTTGCTGTGAAGAAAATAACACTTTTATCCCTCAAAATACCCTGAATAATTATACTAACCTTAATGGGACTCTCCAACCATATTTTATTTGTAATAGTTACCTCTCCTGACTGGATAAAAGTATTGAATATTATTGTATTGATCATTTCATTACATATGGCTGAAATAAAGCATTTTAGCTTAGAAGCTTCACTGTAGTATAAGGGTTAACTATTGTAATGAAGAGAGTAAAAGGGACTAGACAAATGGTTCCCAATCTGGATGCTCAGTTATGCCACAGGACACTTGCAAGGGTGCCACGGGTTGGTAGTCTACTACCAGTGCAAAGTATTTATGGTCAATATGGTAGGCAATATAAGTTCTGGTGTCTGCCAATCATACAATATGTAGTCAAATAGAATTGCAAACCTGTCCACCACCACATAACTGAACCTACGGATGACAGGTAAGCACAATTTACTTAATTTAATAATTTGCCTATAAAAAACTTTTGGCCTAGGGATGACATTAAAAAATTGTATTACTCAAGGGTGCCGTGATTCAATAAAGTTTAGGAACCACTGAACTAGACAATTAAAGTAGCAATCCCATAGAGATGCATTTTCTTTTCTTTATACTGCAAATTAAGTACCTTTTAAGCATACATGATCTGATAGTCAATATGTATGAGCTATCCTTCTACAAAATCTGGAGCAAAAGTATGGCTGCCAGGTAAAGACTCAGGCTCTCAGATTCTCAGCATGTCATATGATGGCAAGGGGGTGGAAAGGAGGTCAGAAAAAAAAACAATTCAAGGGGAAATGATCATTTAAATAGCCTGCCACAGTGATTTATGTAAAAAACCCTAAAAACAGATATTTTTGGGATTGTTGCTTTAAGTAGCCCTCGTTTACAAAGTGCAATCTATAAACTTCACAAAAGCCTTCATTTTGGAGCAGTTTTCCTGAGGGTAACAGAGTACAAAATAAAAATGAACTTTCTATGCAAAAGTGGACATGTCTAATAAAAAAGTCCAAACTTCCACTGCTTTTCATCCACAACTTTCATTAATATAAAATAAACTAATTTATTTGAGTGATTTTAGCAGAAAAGTTAGAACAAAGAGAGAAGTATTTTAGAAGAATTTCGGGTAAAAGTCTAGAGAGAGTCCTGAATTTAGGAAGAGTTGCCAGAATCCTGGTTCTGCCCACTATACGACTGAAGGTTTGATGATGCAATTCACATTTAATTGCGTCATCCTAGCCCCATTCCCACAGTAGAATGCAGCAAATTGCTGTTTTAAACTACAGGAGGCAGGGCCACAATGATTCAAATGTTGCAAGCTGCATCTCCCCGCGCCGCCAAAGGAGAGAGTTACCTCCCCCAGAAATCTCCGGAGGAGCAGTACAGAAGTCGGCAAGTATGCCACATTCACCAGCCTTGGCGCTTGCACCTCTCCTCTGGAATATCCTCGAGGAGAGGTTCATATAGTAGGCACATATCTTCTAAAGTGGTAGGAGGTTGAATATGAGAGGGTGATAATTTTGCAAAGTGTTTCTCATCTCCTACAAACATGGATTCCTTAATAGTTTGCAGAGGTGTCTCCAAAAAAGCAAAAGCAGCAGGAGCATACAGCTTTACCAGTACAAAACCAAAGAGATTAGTGGTGTGCATCTATTACACCTCCGAAAATGAGGTCCATAGTGTATGACTTTTTACAAACAATCCAATTTAAAGAGAAACACAAATATTAAGCCCAATATAATATATTTCCAAGTACATGCATTCGGCATGGCCATTGCTTAAAACTTGAGGGCATCATAGAAAGATTTTAGAGGGACTTAAAATGTTTCTAGGGACATCCTCTCTTGACCTCCCTTACCTTGCTGGGCTTTTACACTCAGGATTCTGGTGCTTCAAATCCTTTGCGGTGACAGTGGTCCCACAGCAGGGAGCTCATTAATCTCCCTGCCTACTGCAGACACCGAAAATAGCAGGTCATGGAGCAGGATGGATGGCAGTTTCAGGGTCCTGCAGCTGCTGCTACTCAGGTTACTGATTGTTACACCCGCGCTTCCAGGTTAACATACATATGTGTCAAATAGCGTCTATAAGAAATGATAATTAATAAATATGCCCAAATGTTGTCATTTAAAAAATATAATTCTTAATTGTGACTGCTTCACAGATGTTCCAATCCACTTCTGTACGTTTTGTCTGCTTTATCCATCCACTAACTGTACTGTGGGCCTGATTCAGACCCAGTCGCAAGACTGCGTTCGCACGCAGCCGACTGCATACAAAATAGGCAAATCTCGCGATCGCTAGTAAGACATTAGCATGCCCACTGTTTTGCCGTGCGATCGCGGTATGAAATTAGACGTCCACCAGCCTGACATAAGACGCCCACTTTCCCTTAGTAATATACGTAATCTCCAGGAAGTGTATTAAACAATCGGTAACATCGGCTGACATCGGACCCATATGCACCACTTGTGGTTGGCCATACCCTACCGTAAGTACTGCGAGTGCTGCTGTGTGTAATTCAGCCATGTGACATGTATGCTGATGATGCGTCTTAATTATGCACGCCCCTGAAATGGCGTTCCAACGCACGGACATGCCTGTGTTCGCACCACCACACCCCTGTTAACATGCCTGCGTTCGCACCACCACACCCCCGTTACCATCGACCACCCCGTCACCACCCACAAACGGCACGTCCCATCACTCATGCTTGCAGAGCGCCGGTGTACTGGCTGCGATCGCTTCCCGATCACAGTGACTTGTTCTCGCATGCGCACTGCGTCTTGTATGCATGCGCAGATTGCAACCATCGACAGGCTGCATGTGAACGCAGCCTTGCGACCGGGTATGAATCAGGCCCTGTGTTCCCATCATGCATTGTGATTTTAAGCATTTAGGAGGACTTGCACTGAAACCATGCCTCTAGTAGTATGCCAGCTGCATCTGACATAGGTACTTGAAGGGGACGACAACTTGTGTACAGTGGTGTAACTAGGGGGGTCGGTGGGGGCACGTGCCCTGGGCGATGTTCCGTTCAGTGGTATCCATGTGTAGTGCGGTCACTATACAGTAAAACAAGCACAACACCGCCAGTGCCGGGTGTACTACCCGGTGGCGGTGTGTTTTTTTTTTTTAGCAGCCAATGAAAGTCAGACAGACTGTTATTGGCTACTGCACCCATGGCCGGAGCTGGGCTGGAGCTCACTCAATGGCTCCGCCTTCCGGCTCCCGCAGTGGGTGAAGGGAGTGATGCCATAACGTCTCTCACATAGTGCCGAGGGGGAGGAGCGGACGAGGGTGGGTGCAGATGCGGGGATTTGGATAAGTATTGTGTTTTGTGTTGTGTGTCTATGTTATATATGTAAGGGGCACTGTATAAGAGGCACTACTGGGGGCACTGTGTAAGGGGCATTGTATAAGGGGCATTACTAGGGGCAATGTATAAGGGGCACTGCATAAGGGACACTACTGGGGGCACGGTATAAGAGGCACTACTGGGGGCACTGCATAAGGGACATTGTATAAGGGGCACTACTGGTGGCCCTGCATAAGGGGCACTGCATAAGGAGAACTACTGGGGGCACTGTATAAGGGGCACTATTGGAGGCACTGCATAAGGGGCACTACTGGGGGCATTGCATAAGGGATACTATGGTGGCACTGCATAAAGGACACTACCTTTGGGCACTGCAGAAGGGGCACTACTACTGGGGGCACTGCATAAAGTGCACTACAACAGGAAGCATTGCATAAGGGGCACTACTACAGAGGGCATTGCATAAGGAGCACTGCTACTGGGGACACTGGATAAGGGATACTACTACAGTGGGCATTGTACAAGGAGCACTACTACTAGAGGCATTGCATAAGGGGCACTACTACAGTGGGCATTGCATAAGGGGCACTACTACTGGGGGATTTAAGGTGCATATGGAATGGAAAGGAATGTTCCCAGAGTGCCAAGAAACAGTGGGGTGTCATGTCGACATGCCCCCATTTTTCAGTGACCATGCCCCTTGTGGCATTGGCCACACCCACTTTTTTGACGCACGCACATACTTGGGGAGGGGGCTCCATTTTTCATCTTGCTCTGGGCTCCAAATACCCTAGTTACGCCACTAATTGTGTATGCAACTCAATCTGAATAGGTTGCAAGAATGCAACTTCTTCGTATACATTTTGCTACTCCGTTTGCATCCCACCCTGAAAAAAAGTCCCTCAGTGTTCTTTCCCTTCTTATTACTCAAGGGCAAACCACCAGCTGCACCATGATGAATTAAAGGTAGGGGAGGCACTAATACAATGTACCCAAACTTCACAACATTGGGAGTTGGGAATTTGTGACATTAAGCAGAAGGGGTGTTTTGCTGTGAATTGCGTCATCAAGCCCTCAGACAGCCCACTGGAAAGGTGGGTGGAGTTCGGGAGGGCTCCTAAATATATTGAGAGAGTAGGCAAGTATGACACAAACAACTCTTTTCTATATGCACAATATATACACTAAGTAGTCCAGTGGTAGTTAATGTAATGTTTGTTTTTGTACTTCATACAAGTTATGTTAACCCCTCTCACCACTTTTTCCTGATAACAGGTACACTGATACCTGAACGGAATTTGGGTCTCTATATATTTGTGACACTGGTGTGTATAAAAACCGCTTAGCACTCATGCTGTTATTGACATACTATCATATAGTTACAGTGGACAGTTTATAAACTACATGTGCTTTTCATATGTAATTGGCTGCACAGCTAGTGACAGCTTCATATTATGCAGATAATACTATGTAAATCAGGTCAGAAGATAGTAATATATTATGTATTATGTGTATATTTCAGGAGACAAATAGACCAGACAAAAATTAACAAACTTGTAGAATTTATTTTTAAACTGTGCATTGTAAGTTTACTTTTTCTGTACAACCTAATGTTTGCTTTTTGCCCTATTTTAAATACACAAGTAACCCAGCTTATTACAGCTGATTATATTCTTACTGTTACTGTGATCAGTTTTTTTTTCAGCTGTACTGGAAACATTCACAGTATAGAATTTATCAAGGATAAAGCAGTCCTCCTTATGATCAAATGTGGAAAATGAGCCCCCTAAGTGAAGTATGTTAGAGTGCGTATGACAGAGTGAGTATGACAGAGGGCCTGATTCAGACCCGCTCGCGAGCACTCGCAAGCGGGTCGATGGTGCCCTAGTGCGCATGCGCACGACGGAGGGAGCTCCGTCGTGCGCATGCGCGAGACCCGCATTGCGACGGCCAAGCCGTCGCTATGGGTCTCGCACCAAAGGGGGCGTGCTGTCGATGGTGAGTGACAGCACGCCCCCTTTGGTGGGCGTGCCGGGGGCGTTGCTGCCCAGATGGAGGCGTTCCCACGGGAACGCCTACCGTCTGGGGCCGGCCCCACTGACATCACTAGTGATGTCAGTGGAAGTGCTTTTGGCTCTGATAGAGCCAAAAGCACTCCTGGGCTTGCGGCAGCGAGACCCTACCGCAGGGTCTTGTCGCAAGCCCAATGGTCGCGATGGTCTTGACCATCGCGACCATCTTTTTGTCCGCTCGCATAAGCTGTGGGTGGTCACCCACAGCTATGCCAGCGGCCAGGAGGCCGCTCCAATTTTAGGTAGGAGGGCCCTGATTCAGAGCAAGCGCTCTTGTCAGAGCGTCCGGCTCTGAATCAGGCCCAGAGTGAGTATGACAGAGTGCGTATGACAGAGTGCGTATGACAGAGTGCGTATGACATGCCTCAGTATTTGAAAACCCTATCGCAACCACTTGTGACACAGGAAGAAAACGGGGGGGGAAAACCCTAACTGCCATTGGTCAACTAGCACAGTGATCACTGTTCAGCGCTTCTAATTGGATTACATTTCGCCATACACAAAGACTTTTCATTGAATGTAGAGACAGAACAGGACAGGTTGTGTGATCCTCCAGCCAATAGAAAAGGCTAAGGATATAGTTAAATATAAATGCATCAGAAAGGCAGAACCCACAAGGGAGGGATAAGAGTGGGGAGATTATAGTTGTCTGTTAACAATACTGTAGATGGCTGTAGACAGTAGTCTTTTATTTAAATAAATAAATAAGAGCAGCAAGTCTCTGTCAGACAACTAATTCCCACAGGGGCCTGTTTTAGCTAATTAAAAATCAGAATTTCAGTGGGGGACAGTCTGAGTTACCGTAACCTGGTTGTGACACAGTTATCCCATAACAGCCAGTTGCAATAGCTGCAACCTGACCATGTGTATGCTGTGGTTAGAGATTTAAACAAAAGTACAATAGCGCTCCTGCCATATGACCGATTACAAGATGAATTATGGTGGGAGATACTGATTTCTAATTGGCCATGTGACTTGTGACAATGAGCACCAGCAGAGCTGCGCGTAGACACAAAAAATGCTGGCGACATGGATAGTTTTCATAGGCATATTTAATTCCACTGGGTACTGTTACTGGCACATTATTGTAGCAGGCATTATTGATGACTTAATACTTGACTATGGTTTTAATAACACAACACTGTATTTGGCATTGTTACTAGTATATTACACTGAATTGGGTTATTGCTACTGGTATATTAAACTTCATTAGGCACTGTATTTCATATTGTTTTCTAATGTATTCAAATGGGTATTACGTCTGGCACATAACATCATAGTGGGCATCTTCACTGGGATATTACATGTTGAGAGGGATATCACTGGACATATTGTATCTCGCCGGGCATTATAATTGGGCAAATTGTTTAGTACTATGTATATGGGTCATTATTGCTGGGCTTATTACACCTGATTGGATATTATTATTGGCATGTTACACCTTAGTGAACCTTATTACTACTGTACTGTAGTTACGCTTCATTTTGATGGGCATATCTGCACAGATAATTTGACGATTAGTTATTTTCTTGTACCTAGCCCAATGTCTAGAACTGCCAACCATGCACTGCTGTTATTAAACCAAAGTTACGCAAAAAAGTATCATTAATTATGTATTATTTTATTCGATGGAGGCTACTGTATTCCTCTATGCTTGCAGTTTCTTAAAGGGCACCAATTAATTAACATTTATTTATATAGTACCATCATATTCAATTGTGCTTTATATTTGTAAGAGATGTAATAAACCTAGACTTCAAATGTTCTGGCCGGCTATATGATCTATACGCACAGCAATATTGGCCGGTGTGCAGTTGGATGTGTGAATGTAGAAAGAGAACATGTGTAAAGATATGTGTGGACTGTGTAGAAGAGAGGTAATTAGTATAAAATTATCTTATGGAGGTTATTTGGTTGGTTCTGGAATTTGACAACCTTGTCTGAAGAGAGGAGTTTCCAGAGAACACTTGGAGGCTAGAGGAAAATCTTGTTGTGCAAGAAGAGGGCATTCCACAGTGTGGATGCAGTCCGGAATAGGTCCTGCAACCATGAATTGGAGACGGTAATGAATGTGGACAGGCCTATTAAGAGCCGTTCCAGGCTTGGGGGAAGGGGCGTGGTCTAATCAAGAGAGGTGTGGCCATGCCCACTTAGTAAGAAAAACTGAACAAAAGCCTAGTTGCAGCTGGGGAGGAGAGCGCTGTGAGCCCCTCAGCCCAGTGCAAATCCAGGTGGGGGAGCATGATCAGTGTGATCGGCTCCCCCCACAGGCAGATAAGGCTGCTTCTGCTGCTCAGTGCTGTTGTGGGCTGGGCTGCTGACAGGAAAGAGGGACGGGGGCGGCATTGGACCCAGGCCCACAACGTGCCCCTCCAGCAAGCCCGGGGCCGGATAATTAGTACCCGCTCCCCCCTCTTGCCGCCCATGAGTTTGGATGAGAGAGATGCATATCTTGCATAAAGCGGAGGACTCAAGCCAGGATATATTTGGAAATAAGCGAAGAGGAGTATGTTGATGTTGTTTGATTGCTAGCCTTATATGTAAGCAGAATTTTATATTAAATTTGGCGCAATACAGGCAACCAAACTATCGTATATTGCCACTAGCAAACTGACAGAGCAGGGCAGCAGAAGAGGAACGTTTTGATCAGTCTAGACGCATGACATGTCCGAGTTTATGAATTTTCTTAAATATCCAATAAAACTAACTGGTCTCCCATTAAACACATACACAGTCTATTGAGTATTTATGTTAACTGAGGACCTCATTCAGAGCCGGACGCTATTTGCGCTCGCTCGTTCAGAAAAAAGGGGTGGCTATTCAAATGAACCGTTCGCTCTTTGCGGTCTGTTCACGCCTCTAGGTCTGAACGAGCGTACAAAACATGCGTTCGTTTTTTTGAAAACTACGCCCCCTGGCCGCTCGCATCCTACGTCATGTCCGCTATTTATTAGATTAATCGAGTACATCAACCAGCGTATGAACTGTTCGCTATTCTTGTGGTTGGTTTTTCCTACCGCAATCTTGCGAGCAGTTCTGACTATAAAATAACCCAGTGACGTGGTCAATGACGCTGCTGTATTAATTATGCACACCCATAAAACGCCCGTTTTGACCTTTAAGCACGCCTGCGTTCGGATCTCCACTCCCCGTTTTCAAGCACCTTCCCCTGTTACCACCCACATACGCCTCCTCCTGTCACTCAAAATAGCAGGCATTCGCTATTTAGCGAACAAACGATTTTCGGCCGCACTGACTGGTTCGCGCATGCGTATTACGATCCGTACGCATGCGCAGTTGTGCAAACATCGCTCGGAACGAACGAGCGGCCGCTTACGAGCGGCTCTGAATCAGGCCCTGAGTTCAACTGAGCATTATTGATTGGATTGCAATAACATTATGCATGGTAGACATACAGTCATATGATCAAAAGGAGAAGTTTAAGTTGGCTTAAAAAAGATACCTGCTTAGGGTAGTATATCTAGGAAATGTAGGGAGATTCACCCGGCCTGCTGGGGATCCCCTAACTAGAAAACATCGCCCACCTTTTAGGTGTGACCTAACTAGGAAACATCACTCACCTGCTGGGTATAATCTAACTAGGAAACATTGGAAGCATCACCCAATAACTAGTGAAAAAATGAAAAGTTACCCACCTGCCTGAGGTCACCTAACTACTGTAGGGAACAATGGAAGCATCACCTATTTGCCTGGGATCACCTAAACAGAGAACATTTGAAACATCACCCTCCTAAATAGGGTACATGGGAAACCTAACCCAACTACTAGAGTTTGAATATCTAAGTAACATGTAAAGTCTCATCTATCTGTTAGGTGTCGTGTTACTAGGTTACAAAGGAAGTCTCATCCATCTGCCAGGAGTTGCATAACTAGGAAATGTGGTATCCTCACCCAGCCCAGACACAGTCCATTCTTAAGCCGCGTATCCACTAGACGATATAATGAACGATATCGTTATCATTCATTATATCGTCCAGTGGATATGTTGTCAACGACCCGCTTGTCGTTGATGGCGTCGCTCATCACCCGTACTTGCAGGGCAACCCAACGATATTATCAGGTTCTGCAAGTACGGGGATGAGGGAGTGTGACGTCACTGAACGATATGTCGTTCAGTGTGGGTGCTCAATGTCGTAAGGACATTGAGCACACCACTGCTGGGGAAATACTACACGATATCGCTCATGGAGCGAATCGTGTAGTGGATATGAGCCTTTACTTGGTGAAGCAATTTGTCTAGTGAATTCCAGTAAAATTACTTCAGGGACTCTGTGATATATATATTTTTATTATTAATTTTGAGCCACTATCTTATCTTATTGCAACTGTCAATATTTATTTGACTGCTTTCAGATTCACATCTGTAACAGATGGTTGAGTTATCTATCATTTTCTATTGTACGGACATATTGTTTTTAGAGTAATTTTATGGTCTGATAGAATATTGTGCAATAATAATTAGTCAATTGTATGAGGCTGAAGTGGCCATTTATGAGTTCCCTTCTACCTCTTTCTTTATTTAGTGTGTGTCATAAATTCACCACTCTCAATCTACAGTACTCACTATGGTGGGGAGTACTTGTATTGTTTTTAGGGTTTTGGGTTTACTAATTATCTGTATATCAGTGTCTAATTAAATCATATTGCATTTTATTATTTTCTCTGATATAATCTGATTTATTGGTGTACCCTCTATATAGCATTTTTCCATTTTTTTTCTCTTACTCGTCAGCCTATGCTACTGTTAGGCTGAATTATAATTTAGCCCGTGCCTGTGTGACAGTTCTTATTCGTCACATACATAGTACACTATGCTGCAGGAAGGTTATAAGATACACTAATGATCACACTTCTACCATTCTGTGGAAACAAGACAAAGTACAAAGGGTTTTGTCTATGCTTTTAACTAGCATTGTTTTCAACGCCTGTGTTTCTAAATGCCTGTTTCTAAAAAGGAACAGGAAATGTTCTAAACTCAGATTTACATCACATTTCTAAGCGATTTATCTGTGTTGCTATTATATTGTCAGCAGGGCCGGACTGACCATCTGGCACTTCTGGCAAATGCCAGAAGGGCCGATGGTCAAGTGGGCCGGTCTGGCTGTCCGCATGGAAAGGTATAATTTTCCCGTCAGCATGGATGCTATTCAAGATGTCTTTCCCAAAATGGCCGCCGCCTGAGAGAAGACATTTTTTGCACATAGACTGTAATGTTACAAGAGGTCCTGTTGGTCCTCTAGTGTCCACTGGCCATGTCCTGCCAGCGGACACTAGAGGACCAGCAGGATCTCTAGTAACAGGTATCTTCAGACATGCCCCCCTGCCTGCTGTGTGTGAAGAACTGGGAGTGCCGAAGAGGAGCAGCATCGCGGTAATACAGGAGCAGGAGACCCAATGCGACAGATGCATCTCCTGGAACCTGAAGTGGAGAGGAGAGGGAGCACTACCAAACACTATAAGGTAAGTGTGTGCATTAGTGTCCCAGCCCTCACTCTCCCTGTAACTCCCAATGTGTCTCAGCTTCCACCCTACCTGTAACTCCCAATGCGTCTCAGCCTCCACCCTACCTGTAACCCCCCTCAGTGTCCCTTCCCTCACACTCTCTGTGACCCCCAATCAGTGTCTCTTCCCTCACCCCCCCTGTAACCCCCCCTCAGTGTCCCTTCACTCACCATCCCCTAACCCCCCTGTAACCACAAATCAGTGTCCCTGCCCTCACCCTCCATGTAACCCCCCTCAATGTCCCAGCCCTCACCCTCCCTTTAACCCCCCTCAGTTTCCCAGTCCTCACCCTCCCTGTAGCTTCCCCTCAGTGACCCAGCCCTAACCTTCCCTCTATCTTCCCCTCAGTGTTCCTACATTAAAACTCCCTGTAACTCCCTTCAGTGTCCCCATCTTCACCCTCCCTGTATCCCTCCCTCAGTGTCCCAGGCCTCACCCTCCCTGTAACTGCAAATCAGTATCCCAACCCTCACCCTCCCTTTAACCTTCCCTCAGTGTTCCAACCCTCACCCTCCCTGTAACCCCAAATCAGTGTCCCTGCCCTCACCCTCCCTGTAACTCCCTTCAGTGTCCCCATCCTCACCCTCCCTTTAACCCCCAATCAGTGTCCCAGCTCTCTCCCTCCCTGTAACCCCCAATCAGTGTCCCAGTCCCCACCTTCCCTGTAACCCCTAGATTCCCTTCCCACACCCTCCCTGTAAGCCCCCCTCAGTGTCCTTCCTTCTCCCTCCCTGTGACCCCCAATCAATGTCCTAGCCCTCACTCTCCCTGTAACCCCAAATCAGTGTCCTTCCTTCACCCTCGCTATAACCCCTCAGTGTCCCTGCCCTCACCCTCCTTGTAGCCCCCGTTTCCCTTCCCTCACCCTCCTTGTAACCCCTAATCAGTGTCCCTTCCCTCGACATCCCTGTAACCCCAAATCAGTGTCCCTTCCCTCGACATCCCTGTAACCCCAAATCAGTGTCCCTTCCCTCACCCTCCCTGTAACCCCCCTCAGTGTCCCTGCCCCCACCCTCCCTGTAACTCCCTTCAGTGTCACCGTCCTCACCCTCCCTTTAATTCTCAGTGTCCCAGCTCTCACCCTCCATGTAAACCCCAATCAGTGTCCCAGCTCTCACCCTCCCTGTAAGCCCAAATCAGTGTCCCTTTCCTCACCCTCCCCTCACCCACTGTAACCCCAAATAAGAGTCTCTGCCCTTATCCTCCCTGTAACCACAAATCAGTATCCCAGCCCTCACCCTCCCATTAAACCCCTTCAGTGTCCCAGCCCCCACCCTCCCTGTAGCTTCCCCTCAGTGACCCAGCCCTCATTCTCCCTGTCTCTGTCCTCACCCTCCCTGTAACTCCCTTCAGTGTCCCCGTCCCCATTCTCCCTTTTACCGCCCCCTCAGTGTCCCAGCCCTCAACCTCCCTGTAACCCCAAATTAGTGTCCCAGCCCTCACCCTCCCTGTAACCCCAAATCAGTGTCACAGCCCCCACCCTCCCTGTAATTCCCTTCAGTGTCCCCATCCTCACCCTCCCTTTAACCCCCAATCAGTAGCCCAGCTACCTTCCCTGTAACCCCCAGTGTCCCAGCTACCACCTCCCCTGTAACCGCTAATCAGTGACCAAGCCCCCACCCTCCCTGTGACCCTCCCTTAGTGTCTCTTCCTTTACCCTCCCTGTGACCCCCAGTGTCCCAGCCCCCACCCTCCCTGTAGCTTCCCCTCAGTGTCCCAGCCCTCATTCTCCCTGTAACCCCCCTCAGTGTCCCTTCCCTCACCCTCCCTGTAACCCCTCTCGGTGTCCCTTCCCTCACCCTCCCCTCCCTGTAACCCTCCTCCATTTCCCAGCCTTCACCCTCCCTGTAACCCCAAATCAGTATCCCAGCCCTCACCCTCTCGTTAAACCCCCTCAGTGTCCCAGTCCTCACCCCCCTGTAACACCCCCTCAGTGATCCAGCCCTCATTCTCCCTGTAACCACCCCCTCATTATCCCTGTAACTCCTGTCAGTGTCTCCATTCTCACCCTCCCTGTAACCCCCTCAGTGTCCCAGCCATCACCCTCCCTATAGCCTCAAATCAGTGTTCCTACCCTCACCCTCCCTGTAACCCACAATCAGTGTCCCTGCCCTCAACCTCCCTTGAACTCCCTTCAGTGTCCCCGCTCTCACCCTCCCTGTAACCCCCAGTGTCCCAGCCCTCACCTTCCCTGTAACCCCTAATCAGTGACCAAGCCCCCACCCTCCCTGTAACACCCTCAGTATCCCCATCCTCCCCTCCCTGTAACCCCCCCTCACCCTCTCCGTAACTCCCCCTCCGGCATGTCTGACCAATCAATATTTTCTGACTGGTCACTTGCAAACTAAAAAAACCTACAGTGATCCCTGTCTAATCCTCTACAACTGCTAAGCTAGTACTTGGTCGATTGGGTGTGATCTACACCAATGTAGCGCCAGCTTTACCTAACCAATCACAAAATGTCAGGATGTGCTCTGTTGTGTGTGTTTTAATACAGAGAATAATGTATACTCTTATATTGTTCTACTATGAATTATATGTGTAAGAGCATAGACTAGGCAGTGGGAGGAGTCAGGAATAGTAAAGGGAGGAGTCTGTGCCAGGAACCAGATGCTGACACTGAGGTGGGCCTGTGTGTTTTAAAATGCCAGGGCCTATTTTTAGTCCCAGTCCGGCCCTGATTGTCAGGAACCTTATGGGAAAAAGCCAGGGGGTTAGGGTGGCTAGGGAACAAGCAGGTGAGTGACAATGCTAGGTCTCCCTATTGCAGCCAAACCCAGGTTTGGCTAGACCTGCCCAGAGATACGGAGTCTGACTCACTTGGTGGTCTTCACCAGTGACCCCTCCAATTGGGATATGGGTTTCGCTGCACCTCTGGACAGGTACCTGGGAGTGGCAGGAGGACCGGAACTATATTAGAATGAATTAGCACTGGGAAACCTAAGAATGTAATAACACTAGAGGCCAGCATAAAAACTAAATACCTAGGACACAAAGGATCAGTTAGGACTGAATACTTGAACACAGGAGATCGGCAAATGAACTGAATACTTGAACACAGGAGATCGGCAAATGAACTGAATACTTGAGCACAGGAGATCAGGGTATGAACTGAATACTTGAACACAGGAGATCGGCAAATGAACTGAATACTTGAGCACAGGAGATCAAGGTATGAACTGAATACTTGAATACAGGAGATCAGCAAATTAACTGAATACTTGAACACAGGAGATCGGCAAATGAACTGAATACTTGAGCACAGGAGATCCTGGTGCTGACTTGCACAGAGAAACACAGAAAAATGTGGATACAGGCATGACCTGGGAATTACTAGAGATCCAGCTGAGAGCTAGTAATTAGAATGAAAGCTGACACCACAAGAACACAGGGAGGCAATTAGAGAGCTGAGCAGCACATTAAAAGACAACACAGGGATTTACAAGAAACACTGGAGTTCTGTGAGAGAGCTGAAGTAACATGCTGGGATTTGGCATGGGAGCTGATATAAGTAACACTGGTGGTCAGCATGAGGGCTGAAACAACACACTGTAGATACTTTGTGGAAAACACTGGAGAGCATAATAATCACTGGAACAGCGAAGTTAAACAGCAGTTTCCTGTTACTGGAGTCAGACTTAAAAACCCCTGGGTAGCTGGTCATTGGATCAGAGGACTACCATTGGAGTAAACTGATCAGGTGACATACCAACATGGCTGCGCCCATGCCCGCTACCACAGAAACCAGGATGCATGCACGGATGCCCTAGTAGACCCCAGGGAGAATACTCAGTCACCACTCACCTCCACTCCCAGCGACTGAACCCCTGAGCCCAAGGACACCGGCGCGGCGGTGAGTAGCGGTCAATCCCAGGCCGCATCCTGACATATATATTATTGTAAAATAAAACCAACAACTTTATATGTGTCCAGCTCAAGGAATGGCAGTACATGCGTGCATTAAACTAGGACTACAAGTGACTGGAATTATTCAAGACCATTAGATATCTATCTATATACATACTGTACATACATACATACATACACGTATATATATATATATATATATATATATATATAACTGACAGTTCTATAGTCAAGTCAGATGATCAGCCTTTTTAGGTTATACATCACATCCTTCTATCTATCTTTCTATCTAACATTATTTTCATATATGTTTAGGTTAAAATAAGCATACCTTACATTGTGACATGTGATATCAGCAGATACAGTTGATAACTGACAGCTTTCTAAAAATGGTGACCATTCTACCAAAGCTGAGTGACATCACAAAAGCAGTTTATGATATAACAAGTCACATGGTCAGTACACTGAGGTGAAAGATCAACCCCTCCAAGCATTTTGCCATTGCTATCTGCCTATTTATAATCTATCTAATGCCTGCATTTCACCATTGCTATCTATCATTTATGTTAAAATAAGCTTACACTACACAGTTAGTTGACATACCCACAATAGCAGTTTTATTGCAAGTCACATGATTAGAGGTTATAAATCACATCCTACTTGCATTTTACCAATGCTCTCTTTTAATCTAATCTATCTATTCACACACACACACACTCACACCGACACACACAAATAGGCACTCAGATAGTCCGACTGTTATCTGCCTGGGTGCCCTCCAAATAAACAGCTCATGTATAACAACACGGGCGCCACTCACAGGTCTTGTTACTCATGGACGCCAGAATCCTTAGATCAACGTTTCAATTCCTTACAGAGTTTTCATCAGGTTCCCACGGGCCAGTCAGTCAAAGAACAGGGATGGCCATCAGTTGGTAAAACCATCGATGGTCATCCATTGCATAGTTGGTAACCATCGATGGCCACTTGCTAAATTGCCATCAATGGTAACCACACCGATAGCCATCCCTATCACTGGCTAACACACATTTCTGGACCACTCAGGGGCAAGAAGGGACAATGTAAGCAGTGATTTGCAGTACTGTGCTGCATGGAAAAGGCCTTGATGACATGATTTGCAGCCAAACGTGTCATCAAAGCCCCACCCACTTCACTAGGGAAGTTGGCAGGTTCCGGCAATGTGGCCTACTCTCACAGGAGTTTGGGCAAACTACCCGTAATTTGGAAGTCTTCATGGCATTCCAAGAGTGTAAGCAAGTTTGCTGAATACATTTAGGAGTTTATTTGCAGGGTGCACTTCCTTTTAAATAATTAAGAACAGAATGATGTCTAAGGGCAACTTGTTTCCCCTTTATGTTCCTCTCACTTATATAATGCAAACAAAAAAAAAGAGATGTTTATCCTAATCCTGTAAGAATAGAAACTCATATTTGACCTGATGGAAGAACAAAACAAAATCGTAACATTCACTAATAATTACTAGGCGATTCAAATGCAATTCTACTGTAATTGATGTAATCATGAAACATGGTGTACTGTAACACCTAAAGTGAAAAATAAGCACAGAAGAAGGTTTCCAAAAATGATTTAAGTCACTATGAATTACTCTTTTAATGCAAATTATTAAAGCAAAGAAACCTATGACAGAAAGGCAGGCTAATGTCAGTGTTAACATTGTCAGACGCCATCAATAGACTTGTATTTGAGAAGCAGTAGATCATGTACATACAGTATGTACATAATTCATATTGTAACAAAAAAGTGGCTGTAAGTAGATATTCACATGATAAAATAAAGAAATATTATCTATTTGATACTAATGTAAAATGTTCCAAGGTTGCTCTGCTGCTTCCCGAACGGTTAGCTTTACCTCATTTGTAAACTAGGTACTGTAAGTGAAAACCACAATACGGATACTGATTAGGAACAGTAAATAAATGGTTTTCAATCAATTGTATTTACATCTTTTCTTATTTACAAAATATAATGCATGATACATTATATATTAGTTATATTATATATGTATGTATGACCTACATTATTGTATATTTGAGTCTAGGATGATCCATTTCATTGGTGAGTACTGTACACATGATTATTGAATTTACCTATGATCTTATGTGAAATAAATTACCATTAACTTCCATCTCAGCACTGGTGATATTAATCGACAGTGGGGCTGATTCAGCAGTGCACATATGGGCAATGCTGAACAGATTATCGGGAATCTGCGCTTGCGCATAACCCGTTCTGTGAGTGTGTAGAACAGGTCCTGCGTGATCGCACGCAGCCCCTTCTATGCCTCTGCCTGATTGACAGACAGAGACATTTAAGGGATGGTGTGGGGCGGGAGCAGTCAGTGTTTCTAGAAACGGGGGCGTGCCCGCTCCGTTTACCGGGAGTTGCAAGGCCAGAGACTATGTCCACGGACGCAATTTCCTGGTCTCACAAGTCGGCCAGCCTTAGTAAACGGAGGCTTACTCAGCTGGCAGGCGGCCCGGCTCCGTCCATCATCGAGGCTAATGGTGATCCCAGCCTGCGAACTCGATCGCAGTGCTGGGATCGCAAATGCAGCAGGGGGTGTCATACACCAATTGCTGGATTTGCATATTAGCAAGGACGGAAATGCAAAACTGCCTGCGTGTAGCTCTGCAATTCTGTCCTAAGCTGTATCACCCCCAGTGTTATTATTTACTAGCCTTGGTGATATACCTGAATTTGTTGGGTCCTGTTAGCTTTTTTTTCTCATTTGCATCTTCATTCATTCTTTAGTGAAGTGACCTGCATAGCTGACTTGCATTCTGCTACTGCTCATTAAAATCCCTTTGCCTGTGCTTGCCAAGACAAGGATTTTCACATCTTTCCAGCTTCTCTACATATAACACAAGGTTGACCACAGGAATCAAGCTAGAGTCATGATGCAGATGGCTGGCAAAGCAATAGAGATCCCTTGAGGACTGCTCCATCCATAGCACTGTCTATACTGGAGGAACGCTAACAAGACACTGTCAGAAACAGTGCAGTACCTGTGTTTCAATTTTTTGGGATAAAGCCTTCATCTGGAATACACTACATTTACTGTAAGATCATTTTTTCTTTGCCTACTTACGAGTAATACCAAACTGAAATAAACTGGATTATTAACATTTAGAAAACTCCTCTGTATTTATCAGAGCCTCGTGTAAATAAACTAAAATGCAGCAATAATTTAAAGAAATAAGGCAAGAGTTTGCAATTTTAACATAATGTGTATTATACAGCTGGTCTGTATCCTACCAAATCACTACAGCTGTAGCTGTAACATTTTTTTTGAAACACTGATTCTCTTAATATTTAAATAATGTATTAAAATTTAATTTACAGCACCTGGAAGAATCTGTTTATGTGCCAGAAATGAGGTGGCTGGGCCTGGAGCTTCTATACATATGGGACTCAAAAATAACCTATCACAAATAATTACTAAGCTACAGCAGCTGTAGTCACCACACTCATCATTTAGTAAGCAGGTCAAAGTTTCAAGGATCCTCCTGAATTGCAAGGCTTTATACGATATACTGTATATCCAGATAGCAGTTAGAAAAAAAAATACATAAAATAAAACCTAATAAAAAAAAAAATATTTTACTTATCAAGATCATTACGACTACTATACAAAAAAATTATAATATTTGATAGGAAAATTCCATTGCAAACAGCAAATATTTTTTATTTTATAAAGACAGATCATAATGATGTCAATAATACTAAACTTTGCATGCCATTTTATAGAAGTTTTTTTCGTAAGTTTTACAAGTCTGCAATTTATATAGATTAATTCAGGTACAAATTACAATTTTAAATCATGCTAATTAAAACAGCATTACCTTGTGCTTATGGTTTAGCAACATATTACACAAAATGGCACCACTTGCTCACAGTATAGTTAGTAATGCTCATCTAAAGCCGGGTACACACTAACAGATAAATTCTTCTGATCCTATAAACGCTCTCACCAGACAGATCGATTAATTGGATCGGTGTGCACCCTTAAATACTGAGCAATTTTTAGCTCTAAATATTGTGTATGTATATATATATATGTGCCACTGTTTGTAGTATATATATGAAGGTGAGTTAAACAATTATCCGCACTCCAGTTATATTAAAACTTCTGTTGGCCGCACTGTCTTATCAGCGCTTCCCGTACTAGGTCGCTGTCAGGTTTGACTGTATTACATCAGTTCATTTGTGACTGTAGTGCAAAAAAATGGCTGCCCCACTTGTGATTTGCATGAAAGAAGAGCAGCGTACAGTGATTTAGTTTTTGTGGTCTGAGGGTGTGTCTGGGGCCGATATTTATCGAAGACTTTGTGCACAGTATGGAGAAAGTGTTTTATCGCAAAGAAGTTTGTATGAATGGGTAGAGAAGTTCAAAGAAGGTTGCACAAGTGTCAGCCATGAAGAAGGAGCCAGACACCCGTCTAGGTCTGATGAGAACATTGAGCGTGCACGTGAACTGATTCTGTTGGATAGACGAGTGACAGTGGATTATATTGAAGCCCTAAGAGGATGAAGATTCACGTCTGATGAAGAGGTGAAGACAGCGGTGCATTCGTGGCTCGCAGCTCAGCCTATAATTTTTTTTTTTAAGAGGGAATACGAAAGCTTGTTGACAGATGGACAAAGTGTATTGAAAAGCAGGGAGATTATTTCAAAAAATAAAGTATTTGTCTTTTTCTGAAAGTTGATTAAAATAAATTCTACGTCCAGGAAGCGGATCATTTTTGACTCACCCACGTATATCTACTATATGTATAAAAGAAGCTTGTTTGTTGGCAAATATCTTCCACAGCTCTCAAGGTAAAACTGCCAAATCTTACATAGTTATTTAGCATCAAAAAAGTAAGCTATTAGACCACATAGCAACAACGCAACAATGTGACAAAGCAACAAATCTTATATAAAAAATTCATTGGTGTTTGTTTGTTTGTCTGTCCGGTTACGCATTCGGACACCCCTGAACAGATTGTGATGAAACCAACGCGAGGTGGTTTTGTTGAATCCTGGCCAAGTTTTAGGGGGGCTAGGGTCCTGGTCGGACCTTCCATTGGTGTACGCTGGACAGAACTTTGACCCTGGGAGCCTGTTCTGGATCTTCCACTGCATGGATTTGGATGAAAACTTCACAGAGGGGTGGAAATCGGTCTGGGACGCCTAATGGAGTGGATGGGGTCCCGGTTGGACCTCACGGCGGAGTGTGCCAGGGAGAACTTTGATCCAGGGAGCCTGTTCTGGGCCTTCCACTTGATGGATTTGAACGACATCACATAAGAAAACTTAATAACTTGAATTTAAACCCGAATTTAACTTGAATTTAATACAAAACTAATAGTATTTATAACATAATATTGGATCCTGATCTAAATGAGATGATCATGCATATTTACATGATGACCTAAATTGCGCCTCCCACTGGCTAGCCTGCATGTTAGGTGTTACGTGCATGCGCACTGCACCATCAGGAGAGAAGAAGACCGGGAAAGGGTTGGTAAGTATAACGGGTTGGGAGAGGGTGGGGACTGGAGGGATGGCTTTGGGCATGGAAGAAAGGGTGTGTGGACAGGAGGAGCTTCTGAAGGGATGGGAAGGCTGAGGTGATCCGGCAGATGCTGGGGAAATTTATTTAATAGTTTACTAATAAAAAAAATAGAACCTGAGTAAAATAAATAAATAACTCATCACAAAGTTTAGGTGAGGTCCAATAAGTAATAACTGATGTTAAATAATAAAAAAAAAACCCTCACTTTGCGATAAGCCCCACAATTAAAGGGTGTTAATGAACACAGCCTTCAAAGACTGATTTAGGAGGCATTGATTAGATTGCCTCTAACATTATGTTTTGACACCTTCATCTTTCATGGTATTATATTGTCTTTTCCCATCTTACAAAGGAGGTATTTTACAAGGCCCACACATGAACAGGGGAGACAACATTGCTACTGAAAGGGGCTGTCAAGGCTGAGAGCCAAAATAAGTCTCATTTGGATTTCAACAGAAGAAAACTCCTAATGCATTTCATTACAATGTATGTGAACCACTCAAAAGAGGAATGGATTGGGATTCGCATCCCTATTAATTTATTTAAATTGATTCAGTTTTCCCCCCTTCAAATATTAGGAAACACCATGTGTTTCAAGCTAGGTAACAATGTTATAGTTCTACTCAAATATGCTATGATGTTACACACACACATTGCCAGATAGAGAAGAGTAAGCAACTCCATGATAACAGAGTTTTGAAAAGAAAACACATGCATAGAAAAAAAAAATAACAACTAAATGGTGACATAGAGAACACTAGAGGGCAGATTCTTGAAATCCTAATACCACAAATAATACATGCATCACAAATTTTAACACACCGGACTTAAGAAAAAAAATAAAAAAATAAAAGAGAAGGCTATATTGTAAAAAGGGCCCTAACGTTATTAGGATTATTCTTTACATAGAGCCAATTTATCCAGCAGGGCTGTAAACTCAATGAGAACAAACTGAATGTACCATGATTACTGATACTCGTACAGGAGCAAATATGAAACAGAGGTTACAATCTAAAAGAGATTAAGAGAATCTATAACATATTCAAGTACGTAGTCCACCAACCCCGGGCCCCCAGATGCGGTGGATCAAGGGTGTTTTTTTAAGAATGGAGGAGACAAGGGAATGTTTGAATGCAAAGGGAATAGTGCCTGATGAGAGGGAGAGATTGAAGAAATGGGCAAGATGGGAACAGGCAACAGGAGAGACGGAGAAAAAGGAGGGGAGATGCAGGCTGGACAAGAAGAGTATGGGATTACGAGGGTCTGGTGAGATGTGAAGTCCTGAAGGATGGATTCAATATTGGGTGTGAAGTGGGTGTCAAAAGTCAAGAGCAGAGAGTGATGAGGGGAGAGGAGAAGGGGGGGCAGAGGAGGGAGTTGAAAGTAGCAAAAAACAATGACGGTGGTTGGAGGATTGGGAGAAGACAAGGGTTTTAAATTAAAACTGTTTAGGAGAGGGAAAGAGTAGGACTGTTGAGAGCATAAATTTGAAATGGAAAAAGTCTGTATTGGAGCACGATTTCTCTACTGTCGCTTGGTGGTTCGTGAACACTTTTGCAGGTATCCACTGCTTCTGGAATGCCGTGGTTGAGGAGTGGATCTGCAAAGGTGAGTAGTGACCACCAGAGCAACAGACTAGGACTAGCAGAAGTAAAGAACTCAAAGTATAGGAAAATAGCTTGATCAGGGCAAAAGAGAGTGACAATGGGGGAGAGAAACGAGTCGAGCAGAGCGGAGAAGAATATAGTGTCAATAGCCTCAAGGTAATGGCAGGTGATGGTAACCTTGGGGGGCAGAGGTGGAGAAGGAGTGAGGGATGAATTAAAATAAAAAAGATGATTGTCAGAGAGGGAAATCAGAGATGTCACAATGGTGAGTGAAGAACAAATCAATTGAGTGTCCACTTACATGGGATTGTGAGAAGATCCACTAAGAGATACCAAATAATAAGGTTAAAGAGTTTAGAGGCAGTGGGGTCAGTGGGGATATTGACAGGGATATTGAATCACCTAAGATGAGAGAGGGAAGGTCTGAAAAGAGGAAGTAGGGTAGCCAGGAAGCTAATTTATCAAGGAATTTGGAAATAGGGCCAGGGACGACGACAGATAACTACTCAAAGGTGAATGAGTTGATAGAGTCAAATAGCATGAACCCCAAATTAAGACAATGAAAGGGGCAGTTCAGAGGGTATGTGTTAGAAATAGCAGCAGGGGGATAGAAGAACCCCTACACCACCATGTTGCTGACCCCCAGGGCAGGGTTTAAGAGAAAATGCAAAGCCACTAGAGAAGTGAGAAATCCAGGACTGGGAGAAAAGGACAGGTGCAGGGCTTAGTGGTGTGGCAGCTAGACCATGGTGGGTGAGAAGTGACTGAAACTGGAGGAACAGGAGAGGTGGGGGTGAGTACCGAAGTGGTGGAAGGGAAACAGTGGGACGGGGAGGTGGAGCAGATGGGAACTGGAGGTAGAAGAAAGGATTATAAGCAAAGGTATTAAAAAAGAAAAACACAAACAAGTTTGTAAAGGATTAAACAAGGGGTCATCTTGTATAGTGTGGCTATGTTTCAGCTCTTGTATGAATAGGATTTATCACAAACATTTTATGCTTGCATTTGATAGTCAACAAGTATTTCCGATAATTTAGAGATGGTTCAGCTCAGATTTTAAATTAATATTTTTGTGCTATATTGTGATATACAGTACTTGTATAATGTAGTAAATATTTCATTTGATCATGTGAAATGCTGGTGTAATTGGCTCATTGGGATTAAATGGTTGGATGGCCTTTTCTTTTATTCCTGTCTGATCTCAATTCAAATGAATGTTAATGAAAATATGTTACAGACAATATATTAAAACACAAACCTCCCTATAAAATATATTTTAACAGTTAATGAACATAAAGAAAATCCACAGGCCTCAGTTTATTGTAATCACAAAATAAGTCATGTTTGCAGCACAAGGACTAGTAATGTTATAATTTCTATGTACTAAATTCTCTCATACAGAATGCCCCCCTTCATGTACAGGTCATCTGCAGATTACTTCTGTACCAGATCTGCTAAATGTCTACATTGTTCTCCTATGATCAGTGCTTTCTGTTTAGCTGTTTGTAGAGGCCAATAACTACCTTGTCTTACTGTTTATCCATTACACCATATCAAGCAATATTTCTGTGAATTTACCAAATAGGATTGACCCCCTAAAAAGCATTTAACTGTTATTTACCATGTGCTATGTTTCTTTCCCCACCAGATGGATAAAGTGTCTTATTATTTATTGGCTGTGGTCTAGTGTTCTGGGGAATAAGAGAAGGGCATTCAGGGTGTCTAAGGTTATGAGGTCGACCAGCCATTGTTTTTGCTGTTTGTTTACAGTAATTCAAGAAACCCTTTTTTCAGGTATCTCTTACTTCTATTATTTCATTTAAATCTTGTTAAATTTTACTAGGGCTTTGCATAACAAAAATCACTAAATAAAGCTAATATATATTGCATAAGCATAACCATATTTAAAATTTTAAACATTAAGAAAATTAAAGTAATTTTTTGTTCATTAAAAATGTTTATGTTATATTCTTTTGCAGGCTGTAGCGCGACATCTCATTGTAGGTATTTAATATATTTTTTAGTTTAGATAAAGAACACTATACTTAATTTTTACTGTATTTAAAAATCACTATAACACTATTGCGAGCCTGCAACATTAGTATATACAAGTGTTCTCAATATTGTCACTTGTAATTTTATTCCATGTGTGCATTACAAAATGAGGTAAACTAGTGGCTTCCCAGAATCTAGAAATGTGTCTGGACATTCCCATGAATGATTTGTTGCCTGATTCTTCAGTATGTACCCATGTACTCTATCTTTTGCTACACTACAATAAAAGATGGTTTACTGAATACACTTTTATTCTGGACTGAATTTTTGTTTTGGTTGGAAGAATAAATAATGTTAGATGCAAATAAGTTATTATAAATAATAATAAAAGTTCAAAGTAAATCTAGAAGCAAAATTAAAAAATGGAGCATATAAATAGTTGTGCACTAATAAACATATACAAAACACACACTTTTTCCTGGCTTCTAATTTTGTATGGCTGCATTGGGTAATCGCACAAGAAAAAAAAAGTTCTTCACATCTAAAGCAGTCTAACAAGAAGCTGGTATCCTGCTGTAATGCTCCAGGCCCAGAATTAAGGCTCGAACGGCATTGGGAATTAACGGGCAACATTTGCCTGGGCATTTTCCGACAAGCTATGCTTCTCCCTGGTGCTCAAGCCTGAAAACTATTAATAGCCGAGACTCACACAGAACCTATTTGGAGTTTCCGAACTGTATCAAAAACCATTTTGCAAACTACAGAAAATAGTTAGAAGATACATTATAATTAACAGACAAAAAAAGTAAAAAAAAAGAAGCTTAACCTTGTTAGATTTCTTTCGTACAGGCACACTGTATAAAAAATATCAAACATATGCTCTCAGTGCTCTTTAACACCATTAACATTTAAAAATGATTGATTGCGTTATACCAATACCATTTACAGAGTTTCAGGCAGATCTGTTTTTATGTTAATCATGTAACGTGGTACTTAAAGTAAAGGTTAAATAGACATAAAATCTTACACTGCAAAAGTTAACAGAGCGTATATTGCCTTAGATGTCAAGTTAGACTTTCCCTTCACAAAAAATGAAAATGAATGCATGGCTTCCAAAGTTTAGTCAATTAATAAGCATTTTACTACAAGAGAGAATTGTTAAACATGGCAGAAACCCTAAATACCTGTATATAAGCTGAAAACATAAGCGCACTTTCTTGTGAACTGTGATATCAGTTTTCCATATACAGTATACCTGAAGAGTAGTATCCATATAAACACACAATAATACAACACATTTCATCAAAAATTCATTGTGTCCCTGTTTCTTTAGGAAACATAATTTAATCGGAATGATGCATGTCCCATGTTTTATCTTGACAGGCCCTGTATATCCAAGCACTGCCTATTATACACAAATGTATAGCAGGTTACTTGTTGAATAATGTATTTCAACTACTTAAAATTACTAAGAATTTGCTAAGATCTGCTCATGAAGATCTATGTACTTGGCTTAACCCCTTAGTGAACTCAATGTATATTGTCATATAGGTCTGACTGTACCTAATCACTTTTCAGCTACATAGCAACAAACATTTGCTACAACTCAAAGATAAATGTAAAACAACCAAATATATTATATTACATTATTACTGCATTCTTGCTATCAAGGGAAAAATTATTAAACATGCTTACATATATTTATATACATACATACTGTACATACATACACAAGGTTTTCAGAATCCAAATC
Organism: Taudactylus pleione; assembly: GCA_031769625.1. Lineage (NCBI taxonomy): Eukaryota > Metazoa > Chordata > Amphibia > Anura > Myobatrachidae > Taudactylus > Taudactylus pleione. Next base: position 7,939,440 of record JAUIMM010000368.1, on the reverse strand, counting down.
AATTCAGTACATGTTTTGCTGAAATAGTATTCACATTATTCTTTCAATGATTTATATTCAAATAATGATTCAAATGACATCTGCCGTTTTTGTAATAGCAAAGTCCACCTAATGAGGCATTTTATCTCAATAATATAGTATACAGTATTCAAGGATTACTACTCCTACATCCAATTACAGATTTAATGCGAGAACAAAGCAAGAGATTTTTTTCTTCTTACTTGTTTATGGCATTAAAGATATGATTGATTCCACTGACTAAGGCAATTGCATTGGTTGTCTTAATGGCGGAGCTGTCAGTGCCAAATATGTGTTTATCTTTTCATTCATCCCATTCTGGAACACACAAATCAAATGTTTGAAGGACATTTCACTGACCTGTTACGGCCCTTCAAACACAATACTGGTATTACTTACATAAGTGCCACATTTTGTAGGGTGAAAGCTTTATCAGTGACTGCTTTGCGACATCTGGCGGTCCCTAGCATTTATGAATATAAAAAAAATAGTTGTGTGTCTTGAAAGCTCTCCATACTTGCATGTTTTTTGTCCAAAAGGCTTTGGTACCCCCTAATGGGGGGACAAACATAGCCCAACCAGTAGAAATAGCACTTGGTCTGCCATGAATCTATATGGTGCAAAGGTCACAAATCTTTAGATGCCATGACGTGGTGACAATAGGACACTTTCCAGACAGAAGCTGACCCAGCTTGAATATAAAGAGGACCACGATCACATGTTCCCACACATTTAAGTCTATAGCTATAAAGCGACATGCAAAGCATTCAATTTTCAATTCACTTGCCTATCTTTGGGATTTAACCCTCTACAGTCCTGCGGTGGGTTTAATGCACCATATAACAAAAATACAAAAGTAGTAGCAGAACTTTTTATTTTGAACAATGATTATTTTTCATTTATACGATAAAAACCTACTTAATAGGTTTAAAGATAAATAAGTGTTAATAAAGGTCAGACAGATACTACAAATTATATATAGTATTTTTACTGCAATGACCATAAATATATTGTAATATCACTTCATTGAATGAAGTGATATACAATGAAGTTCATTCTGCCAGAATCCATTGTAAACATTAAACAATATGACCATTCAATGCTCTCAATTTAAAAGTATAATAAGAAAATTCTTCTAAGGTTTTGAAATTATGTCTAACCCAATTTAATATTTTAATAATTAAAATAAATTATGGTATGATTTAATCATCCTTCCAAATTCACTGTTTAAATCATAAAATCAGCCTAAGTATACATATATTTTACTACATAATGCACCCCTATCTATCTTTAGCTCCTTTGATATAGATATATATACATTTATTGTATTATTATACTCTGCCTCTAACTTCATCAACATTCTGTGATATATTTTTCCTGTTAAGTGAACGCATACTATTACCACACATTAGTTAGTACTCTGTCATTTTTCTGCAGGTTTATTTAATAATGGATCTGCTCAACATGGGGATTCTTCTAACAATAAGCCTATGGCATAAATCCTTATTAAGCAGGACCTTAAATTACTATAGGTTAATGATACATACTATTGAGGACAATATGGGAATATTATTTAGCATGTTGAAGAAAATGAAATGTGCAGGAAGCAAACTGCAGCTGCAGTGTATTCAACTGTTTACGTGAAACGCATATAAATATATATATATCTTTATATTAATATAAATACATTTTATTACTAAGAATATATATATAAATTGCAACACATAATAGTTAATTCTATTTTACACATTTACTATATTTTGCACTACTGTCTGAATGACAACGCTTTTGCCTTGGCAGGACACAAATAATTATTGTGGACCTCATTTAGAAATAGGTGTACATTAGGTGTGCCTGTGTTGCAAAATGCTTTCATCTCTACATTTGTACTTATCTTAGATATGTAGCTCTAGAAGTGTAAAAAGGCAGAACGAGGGATGGAGAAGCGCAAGTTCAGTACAGTAAAGGCATGTTCACGGAAGTGTAGTAAGCCCCCTGGACATGCAAAGTAATGAGTTGGGGGGTCTATTTATCATCTGAATTATAGTGGCAGTGCTAATCTAGTATTGGTGGACAGTAAAATGCAGATGCATTTCTATATTGCTTTGGTGCGGGGACACCTGATCTGAAAATCAGCTGTCTTCGCGATGCTCAACATTGAACTGCGTATGTTCACTGTGTAAAATTTTACCAACTCATAATGAAGCCCTGTGTGAGTAAGTAAGACTACAACTGTATAACTGCACAAGTATTTAAGTCCGGTGCAATATTGGAGGAAAGGCATTAAGCAAGATTGTTCACTCCTTTCCCCTCATAAACACTTTAACTAGTCATTACTATATATTAACTCTAACTGGGGTATCACACGCCATATTTTTATTATATGGACGCAGAGCCACATTAGCATTCCGTTTACAGCAGGCATCCGGAATAGTAGTTGCATTACGTACGACTCAAAATCAGGCCCTATAATCTTTCCAAATAAACCCATCTGGCGCATCACAGACTTTGTGAGTAATCTGTGCCATGTGCGGCAACACACTTTTGTACCGAATATGCATTTTATTTGAATCACTAATGCAACAAGAGTAGAAAAGTACCCTGGACACTGGTGCTGGCATCGCATACAGTATAGCTCCTGTGTGCAAATCAGATGCTAACCTGGGTATAAAGGCAAAAGACTGGGGACAGATACGAGTAATGCTGGGTACACGCTTGTCGATATATATCATTCGATCGACCTGCCAACCACACATACACTAGCTGTAGGGACTGCCGACACTGACATCTGAACTGAGTGGGCAAATTTAAATGCACAGCCAGCTGTGATGTTAGCCCAGACACATCGATCGTCCCCTCGGACGGCGGATCAGTCTGCTGACTGATCTGTCGCCCTAGTGTGTACTCTGCATAAGCAACGCCATTCATCGTATTTAATCTGCAACTTCATACGGACTCCTTTGCAACAAAATACTAAACCTAACTGTCTATCTCACTATAAATGACTCTGGATGCAGCTTTGATGCAAAGATGATGATAAATTGAGAAATAAGCATGAAAGTCCGGCAATCTCTACCCGTGGCGGAGAGTCTGAGGTGCACCATGCGTTTCACGCCATATGGCACAAAATGGAGAGGTGTGTAAAAATCTGTGTAAATAGTGAGTAATAATTGTAAAAAGTAATTTTCGAATCACCTAATATGATACTTTGGAGATATGTTCAGTTTACTCCCAGCCAGCGATGTCACTTACCTGTGTGACACCCGGTGTGTCTGGTGGGACTTCATGCACTCCACAAAGCCACGCCCCTTTATGTGTGCCGTTCTCGGTACACAGTGGGCCCGGCTTACCCAGAGATATGGCAGCAGCTGGGGTAGCCCACAGCCTCTCCCCTGCCTCTCTTGCTCGGTGACACCACCCGACAGGGTGACACCAAAATAGCAGTGCAGCTCTGCAATTTTGGTGTCGCCAGGTGCAGCCCGCACCCCCGACCCCCCTAGTGATGCTAGTGCTCCCAGCTGACAAATGTTTTGCTTAGGAAGGCTGTCAAAATAATGGGCTACAAAATAATGTATCAGCTTAGTGGGAAAATACCCATTGTGCATCAAAAATGACAATATGCTTTGGCCTGGTAAATGAGCCCCCCTAGTGTGATTCCTCGCACATGCACTGCTTATAGTGAGCAGATGGAAAATTATGTATATTCATCACTTAGACTAGAACTAAATAAGCACATTTGCTGGTGTAGCATTTCTCAAATAGCCTTTATTGTGCCTGCTTTCTTTGTGACTCTGACCTAGCTTTTGTCATGACATACTGTAGATGCCCTAAAGGGGACGTCTTACTATAGTAAGTTGGTGCCACCATCATCTAAAAAAAAAGAGACAGCTGTCATTCACTTTAGTTCTCCAGTAGAGTTTGGGGTCTCAGGGGAAGGACATCTACCAGATTACTAGTCTAGGCTTTGAAGTAGCTACAACAGACTGTTCCAGCACTGACACAAGTAGCAAACTGCATGACTACGCAGTTTACAGAAGTTTGAACAAGTTTACTTTACCTAAGTTGTTATACATTTAACAGAGTAAATATAAAACCATATACAGGGTGAATATCCTGATAGTTTTCCATGTTTCAGTTCCAATTATTTAGCTTATTACTTATACATACATGCGAATAGTGATATGGATATTATATACAAAGATAATACAGTCCAGAATAGAAACACTTTCTAGATAATGCATTTAAAATATAAAGCTGACAAAATAGGTGTATTACAAGAAGATTACATTCTGAACTTTTTAAGGTTAGCATACACTTCTTAACTATTAAAAGTATACTTAACATTTAAAGTAGATAAAAAAAAAAGTTAAAACAAAAGGTTCACTATACAACATTTACACATTGCCAATGTAATATTTATTTATATAATACATTAAGTAAGCATTTAATCATTTTTAAAAAGACATCTGGAATTTATTCATAAATGAAATTTTTTTTAGACACTAATAATTTATTCAATAGAGAAGGTTAAATATATATTTTTAGAATCTAAACCCAGAAAGAGTGTTTAAAGTTAATTTGAGTTAGTTAACTGCTATTATACTCAGAGCAAGAGTTTCAAACACTTAACTGCCAACTGTCAGTAACTGCTGCGCACAGAGAGCTGAATACAATTAGCTGTAATAGACACGTTATGTACACTTCTTAAGCGTACACTATGGGGTCAATCCTATTAGCTGCGATGATCTCGCCGGTGCAAGTCATCTCGGCAGTGGGTGCACTTTACAGCAGCCCGGATTCACCAAATTTTGCTTGCACCCCATAGGACAGCGAGCAAAGTTTAGCGAATTCAGGGTCGAGTCGGACTGCGAAGGGTGTGACTTGCCGGCAACGGCACATCGCACGGAATAGGATTGACCCCTATGACTATCTTGTCTCATACTATTGTGCACAATGACACACACTTACAAAAATATATGTTAGCTCTATGTAAGTGGCAAACAGAAAACACAGTAATGAGTCTCTTTCTGTACTAATGTTAATTCGTGCGGATGGTTTGACATGTCATGCAATTTATGGGCAACTAGTACAGTTGCAGATACTACAACTGTGTAGGTGAGTGTCCATTGCCCTCTTAAAAGCTTGCTGTGTGATGCCATTACAGCTAAACATTCTTGTAAAGAGGAGATCCACTTTGGGGGGAGTTGTGCACATTTACTATGTATTCTGTTGTAGTATTCCTGGGGGTGCTTCCCAATAGAAGCTCAACATTAGTGTTATTCATTACCTCCCTCTACTTTATTGTTTAGAAAATGTTTGGCAGTCTGGAGCTTAGAACACAATAATTAATTAAGAGCAGCACCTGACAGGTGCTCCAGCCATCCAGTCAGAAGTGCATATACATATCTTTACCCTCCCGGACCGGTTTAATTGTGATACCTCCCATTCCCTATTGTCACAATGCTCCATGTGTCCTAAGAGGAAGAGTTTCCATGTATTGTATAAATGGTATTTATGCAATATGGAACTCAATGAGTGAATGGTGTGTGCAATGCTTGTTTTGGGTGGGTTTGGCATGAGATATCGGCGGCTCAATAGCTGCCGGTTCAGATCCCGACAGTGGCATCCCGATGACTGAAGATTCCGACAGCGTACCCTAATCCTCCCCCCCTTATCTTAACCCTCTGTTGGTGATGCCTAACCCTAATCTCTCCCCCTAGTGCCTAACCCTAACTTCCCCCAGGTGGGGCCTTAACCCCCCCCTTCCAGCACCCTACACCTAACCCTCCCGGGAAGAGGGGGGGTGCCTAAACCTAACCTCCCCCCGGGGGTGCCTAATCCTTACCTCCCCTCCCCATACCCTAGCCCTAAACCTCCCCATGGGATGCCTAACCCTAATCTCCCCCCGGGGGTGACTAAACTTAACCCCCCCTATCCCCAAGGACAGTCTGGACGGTCGGAATTCCGATGCCGCTATCCTGATCTCATTCGGGATAGCGGATCAGCATTTTGCTGGTTCCAGACTGTGCACTCAAATTATACATTGTTACTCTATTAGAGAGTCAGCTGCCCGGTGGAGCAAGATCACTGATGAACATGGGTGCTTGGTTCGTTTCTACAGAAATTACACCAAGATTTGCCCTCCTGCTAATGACAGTGGGTGGTCACGGCACACCCCTGCCCCCTCCTCTTCTTGGCTGTGGACTTTAACATAAGGGACACAGTTCCTGACAGTGATTGGAATGGCATTGTACTGTAGCTTTGCATTCATTCACTAATCAATAATTAAGATATCCCAGTGGTCAGAGCTGAGATAGTTTATTTCTTTTTACAATGGCCTGTAGTTTGCCTTTGCTAGACCTAATGTAGTTCTCATCGAGTTTAGACACTGTCCAGTCAGAACTGCTGCCACCTATCACATGTACAGTGCATTAATATGGTATATACTGAATAATCATGATCAACATCATTAATGATTATACAGAACTATGGGCCTGATTCAGAGCCGTTCGCTATTTGTGGTCGTTCGTTCAAAAACAAGGGGTGGCTATTCAAATGATCCGTTCGCAAATTGCAGTCTGTTCCCACCTCTAAGTCTGAACGAGCGAGCAAAACATACGCTCGTTTTTTTGATAAAAACGCCCCCTGGCCGCACGCACCATACGTCATGTCCGCTATTTATTAGATTAATCGAGTACATCGTACAGCGTATGAACTGCTCGCTATTCTTGTGGTTGGTGTTTTCAACCGCTATTTTGCGAGCAGTTCAGAGTTAAAAAAAAACAAGTGACGTGGTCAATGACGCTGCTGTATTAATTATGCACTCCCTTAAAACGCCCGTTTTGACCTTTAAGCACGCCTGCGTTCGGATCTCCACTCCCCGTTTTCAAGCACCTTCCCCTGTTACCACCCACATATGCCTCATTCTGTCACTCAAAATAGCAGGCCCTCGCTATATTGCGTACCAACGATTTTCGGCCGCACTGACTGGTTCGCGCATGCGTACTAAAAACCCTACGCATGCGCAGATGTGCGAACATCGCTCGGAACGGGCGTACTGCCGCTAGCGAGTGGCTCTGAATGAGGGCCTATGTTTTATTCACTACAGTGCATTGTGGTTATCCATCTGTTACACTATTACTATTTACCATACATATTTATAAAATGGCCCAGACCATATACTTCTATAATGTTTAGCCAAGCCTCTGTGATGACTGGCCACACCCTCTCTAATAACTGGCCACATCCCCTAAGTATGGGCCCCTACACCACTAGATCCTCCTAGTGGGCCCTTCTTTCCCCAGCCCGACACATGATCTATTTGCATTATTACAATGATATTAGCAATTGGTCCACAGCACTAAAGCATATTTCTATTTCATCTTTTACAGGGGAAAGCAACAGATGTGTGTTTTGAATTGAACTAATTTCCTTTGACATGTTGAATGCGACTTCTGCCAACGATGAAGATGTAGAGGGCTGGGGATGGAGGAAGGTGATGGGGGCTGGGGATGGAGAAAGGTGAAGAGGCCAAAGTAAGATGAAGGGGGCTGGGGACAGAGAAAGGTGATGGGGCTGGGGATGGAGGAAGGTGAAGGGGCAGAGGGAGGTGATGGGGGCTGGGGGCAGAAGGTGATAGGGGCTGGGGGCAGAGGAAGGTGCTTGGGGCTGTGGATGGAGAAAGGTGATGGGGCATCTGGGCTGAGGATGGTGATAAGAGGCTGAACTTGAGGAAGGTGATGAGGGGCTAAGGACTGAGGATGCTGGCTGCAGACACCATCCCTCCTACCCGAGGCATCCACAGCACTGTCATCAAGAAGACCTTGCAAGAGACGGCAGACAAGAACTACAGCCTGCATCATCAGTGACACAGAGAGACAAGTGGGGTAAGTTGAGGCTGGCATATCTTTCAGTTAACATTCTCATGCTTCACATATCACACATGCAGTGGAGGGATGTGTGGGATCAGGGGTGGCGGTGAGAAAGTGGGGCCCCTAGAGACATCAGTGTACCGGGCCCCGAGAATTCTGTTACCGGCCTAATTAGACATCCAATTTAAAAGTTTGCTGCACACACACAGGCACTTGCATGTGCCTGTGGTGTTGCGTGGAATGGTTACTGCATTTAGAAATTGATTAGATGCTTTTCACTTGTTACCTCTATATGGAAAAAAAGTATTTACCTTTTGCAACAAAGTTCTTTTTGTTGAATAATTTATATTAAAGTTTTCTTGAGAAAGTGGCTTTGCCATTTGACACTTTAGTACTGTAGCGGATTTACAGCTAGGTAACATAAGCGGCCGATTAGGGCCCAGTTGGTTCCAGGGGGCGCCGTGTGTGACCTGTTGCATCACACGCTCAGAGAGAGGAGCCAAGAAGAAGCTGAGGTGCTGCGCTGCTGCCATCCAAATTCCAGAGAGAGGGTACAAGAAGCAGAAGGTGAGTGTCAGTGATGTTGGGTGTCAGCTGCAGCAGCATTCACCACATCTATAGTTGCCGTGGGACGGTTAGTGCCGGCCAGAGGGGGTGGTTTGCGGAGTTGGATGTTTCTGGCTGGGAGTCAGCCCAGTGTTGGGTGGTGGATGGTAGTGTGGTTAGATCTAGAAGAAGTTTACAAGACCTGTGAAGTCACAACCACATGACCCGCGACCAAAGGGGGTGGGGCAAGGTTTAGAATGGGGTGCCAAAAGTGTCCCCTCGCTTCGCTCACCACAGGTTTATATTCCCCCCTTATTGTATGTCCACATGGATAGTAACACTGGTAGCGGTCCGGCTCTGCTGCAGCGGTCACGTGGTTGTGACATCAGAAGTCCATTCTTCAACTTGGATCTAGCAACAACTATGGCGGTGTGGTTCAGCAGCACTCACCAGCTCTAGTAGATAGGGGAGGGGTGCCGATCACAGGGAAGGGGGGCTTTGGGGTGTCAGGAGCGGGTGATTCCATACGCGTGGGGGGGTGTTACGAAGTTGATCATTTCCAGTGCCAGTGATGTTTGAGGTGGATGGCAGTGTAGTTTAGCAGCACTCACCATCTCTAGTACACAGGGGGAGGGGGGATTGGCACAATTCTGTGTGATCATCATCTCTGTAGTTCCTTTATTAGACTGGGCCAGACCATGTTATACATGATATTAAATATGCTCATTATTATTTCCTATATTATGTCATTCTCCAGACACTTGATAAATATATAGAATGCAATAAACAGATGAACCTTAGTTGATAAAATAGTGCCCTTCTAATAAAGTAAATTTTGAAACACAAAAGGCTATACTGTACTTCTCACACTGAGTTATATAATGCTGGCCCAAATGCAGAAGTCTCAGTGTTTCTTTATGAATACTGTAGCTTCATTACTGCAGTGAAATAACATGAGACAACTAACACATTTAAGACAATAAAATTATTTAAATAAAAAAAAAAGTGATTATGAGTGTATACATTGTCTACATTTAGTGGAGGCAGCCATTTTGCAGGCAGAGTTCATTAGAATCCTCTAGCAACTAAGGACATCACTGAGGTTTGCCTTGGGGAGTGCGGATATTGGGGTAAGGAAAGTAGTGTACTCCACATATATCAGTGGGAGATATGTTACATAATGAGAACACTAACTACTGTAGGAGTATAATTACAAGAAAGGAAGAGCACAATGAAAATGTCTAAGGGAATATGCTGGCTGAAGAAGGGATAGGGAATCAAGGTTCCCAAACTGTGCCAGATTTATACCTTTCTTCCATTTGTTCAATGATTTTTTTCCATAGAAGCTGAAAAACAAATCTTATTTAGTGCAAATTAAAGTGGGCAAGCAGGTTCTTCCACTATTTGGCTATGACTGATTGAGCTATATTTACGAATGCAGCATAGTCTTTAATGACCAATTTATACTAAAGCAGAGGCGGACTTAGACATCATGGGGCCCTAAGCAAGACACCGATTTGGGGCCTCCCCTTCGTCAAACAATCCATAACACTATATTTTCATCCCTGATTTATTCCACTTACATTATTTGTCATTTCTTCTTCAGGGTCCATAGGGTCCACAGGGACTACCTTGGGGAATATGTGGTTTGGAGGAAACCCGGCACCAAACAGTTAACTCTTTCAGGTCCACCCCCACATATACCCCACCTCCGGCCTCAGGTACTCAGTTTGTAAAGAAGCCCATTGGCAGGAGAATGAAAGTGGAGACGGAAGTACACTAGAAACACTCATACAATAAAGAGGGAATCAGTGACAAGAAGGAACAGATCCCACTGCAGACAGGTGCATCAGGAAGGGTGCCCTGTGGACCCTATGGACCTCGAAGAAAAAGCGTGATCAAAGGTAAGTCTACCATAACTCTTATTTTCTTCTTCGAGGTCCATAGGGTCCACAGGAACTACCTTGGGGATGTCCTAAAGCAGTTTCATTAAGTGTGGGGACACTACTGAGCCAACAGGAGGATCCGCCGCCCAAAGGAAGCATCCTGGGAGGCAAAAGTATCAAAACCATACACGGAAGACCAAGTGGCTGCCTTGCATAGCTGTTCAGCCGTGGCGCCATGCCTAACCACCCACGAAGGTCCAACAGACCGAGTTGAATGTTCTGTCACCCTACTGGGAACAGGGAGATCAGCCTGAGTATAAGCTTGAGAATTAGTGATACGCAGCCACCGAGCAAGAGTCTGCTTGTTAGCTGGCCAACCACGTTTGTGAAAACCATACAAAATAATAAGTGCAGGACTGCTCTATCCTGGTGAAAGATCAAATATGGGAGGTGACACAACAGTGCTGCCAAATCAGAGCCTCTGCAAGCTGAGGAGAGAGCGAGGAGAAAAAGTGTCTTCGCTGTCAACCACTTGAAGTCCACTGTATTCAAAAGTTCAAAGGGGGGAGCCTGTAGCATCCAGAGAACCAAAGACAAATCCCACGGTGCCACCGGAGGAACAAAAGGTGGCTGCAGATGGAGAACACCCTGCACAAATGTTCTAACATTTGGCAAGACAGCAATTCTATGCAGAAACCAAACAGAGCACAAAAACATGTACCCTCAATGTAGCCAGGCGGAGACAAAGGTCTTATCCAGCCTGGAGAAAAGCAAGAACCCGAGAGACCCTAAAAATCTTAGGATCACCTTATGGGAACTCCATAGAAAAAAGGAATGCCAAACTCTGTAATAGATGCACCCCATCCTTGAAGACTGGCGTCCATGGTGAGGTGTACCCACTTTGGGATCTACAGAGGGCGATCTTTGTTTAGACGAGCCATATGAAGCCACCAGGCCAGGGAGAGGCGAACATTTGGGGAGAGAAAAATCGTCAGAGACTTTATCCACTGATACTGACTGTTCCAACCAGACAGGATCAATAACTGCAAGGGCCTGGAGTGAAACTGGGCGTATTCCACCATGTCAAAGGTGGAAACCATGGACCCCAGGACCTGCATTGCTGCATGTACTGATACTCTTAGATCGTGTAGCAATTTGCACACCCGCAAATGTAGAGTTGCAGTCTTTTCTACTGGTAAAAAGATCTTCTGCGTCCGAGAATCCAGGAGCGCTTCCAGATGCATCATCCACTGTGTTGGAAAAAGTGACAACTTTTTCCAGTTGACAATCCAGCCGTTCTCTTTGAGGCAGGCCACTGTCAGCTGGAGATAATGAAGTAAATCATCATGAGACTGCGCCAATATTAGAAGATAGTCCAAGTATGGCAGAATTCTGACTCATTGTTGTCTGAGATGAGCCGTCATGACCGCCATTATCTTGGTAAACACCCAAGGAGCTGTGGACAGACCAAAGGGTAGAGCCTGAAATTGATAATGTTGCTGACGAACAGCAAATCGTAGAAACCTTTGATGGGATACTGCTACAGGTACATGCAGGTATGCATCTTGTATGTCAAGGGAAACCATAAAGTCCACAGGTTCCATTGCCAGCATAATTGACCGTAGGGTTTCCAAACGGAATTTGGGTACATGAACAAAGGATAGGGCGATGAGACCCAATCGGTTTCTGAATCAAGATCAGATTTGAATAATATTCGCTTCCTTGTTGAGCCAAGGGAACCGCAATGATAACCCCTGAAACCAACAAAATCTGAATGGCTTCTTGGGGGGCCAGGGTCTTGACAGAGCTTGATGGGGCAAAGACTTTCTGGGGAGGATGTCCCCGAAAAGTGATTTCATATCCTGGAGAGACCACTTCTCTGACCGAGGCATCTGTTGTTGTCTGATGTCAAGTGTCACAAAACTGAAGAAGTCGGCCCCCCACCCTGAGGTCCCCCAGGGGGAGGCACACCCCATCAGGTGAAGGTTTGTCGTCTGGCTTGGCAGCTAGACATCTGATTGACCATGACTTCTTCGCTTGTTGTGGCTTGGCAGTCCTGCAGGAATTTGACTGCCTGGAAAAGGACTGTCCCATTGCCCTTCCCTGAGGACGAAAGGGAAACTGCTTTTTGAAAGTGTTTGATGATGGAAACCCAGCAGCTTTTAAAGCTGCAAACGTAGCCACTATCTTATACAACTCTGGACCAAGCAATCTTTTACCCGAAAAAGGCAGGGATTACAGAGCTTTCTTTGAACCCACATCCGCCTTCCAGAACCTTAAGCAAAGGGCTCTGCATGTCACAATTGAGGCTGCTGACGCCCTAGATGCCATATAAGATGCTGCCTCCCACATAAGAGAGAAATAAGACAGTTGTTCTCTCGTAGCATCTGGCATAGTCTCTTCCAATGCCACCGTCCACTTTTCCATAGCCTTGGATACCCAGGCCGTCGCCATAGCCAGCCGCGTGATTGCACCAGATAAAAGATTGGAAACTTGTTTAAAATCAATTTTTTCTTTATCAATAGCATCTTTAAGAAAGGATGCGGATGGAATGGGCAACGTGGAACTCTTAATCAAATGAGTCACGTGTGCATCCACTGTAGGAGAGACCTCCCACTTATCACATTAATTTACTGGAAATGAATATAACGAGCATAACTTCTTTGTAGCGTGGAACCGTCTATCCGGAGTATTCCATTCTTCAGCCATGAGTTCTCAAAGCTGTTCAGACTGAGGAAGCTCATCTTTAACCACCTTCTGTCGTCTAAAGAGCGGAGCTTTAGACCTAGGAGGTGCCTTTTCAGCTTCTAAATTTAATATAGATTTAACCGCTCTCACCACAGAGGGAACATCCACAGAGGCATGACAATCCTCCTCCTCAGATACAGATTCCAAGGAGGAGCCCTGTGCAACATCTGATGATGCATCTGAGTCTAAAGGCTGGTCAAAATTACGCAATGATCTCTTCCAAGATGGATACCTAGGGGGAATACACATAACAGGTTGCAACTGTTGTGAAAAACCCATAGTAGGAGGTCGTATAACAGTCCACTAAATGCGTTAGCACCTGTGTTAAAGTGGACACTCATGGTGGCTCTTGCACAGGAGCTGGTATACTAGGTTGATGTGATGGAATATTCTAATAAGAAATACACAAACCATCCTGTATGAAATCCTGAAGAGACAGACCTACCTGACAGGATTTACACAATACCAGCACTGGCGCCTCAGCCTCACGTTTCCCTTTGATCTTAGACATATAAGGTACAATGGGACAAAGTAATGCAAATGCGACTTTTAAACGCTGATATAGAAAACCAAGCCCACCACAGCACAGAGGGATGAGGAACAATAGTGATAGAAACAAGTGACAATAAACACAGCAGCGCTAGTACCAAGTCACATACAATGCAGATACAAGTTTTAGTTGAAAATGAGCTTTGAATCAACTAGTCAAAACCCTATTAGAGTTGATTGATAGGATATAGAGTGTTATATACATGGCCCCTGGGGGAGAGGTACACAGGGAGATCCCAATGCCTCCTGAGACCAACCACTTTCACAGAGCACAGAATGTAGTCAGTGAGCGCCTCATATACAAAGGTGGGCAGAGCGACCCAGATGCGCGAAACTTCCATAGCCCGGCCCTGGATCGGGGGAGGGGCTGCTAGGGTGAGAGCTTACCTCCCCTATGCTGCACAAACCAATCGGGAATGCTGGCCTCCCAGCAACAGAATGCATCTGAAGCCCATCCCCAGGGCCAGGCAATATGGTCCCGATGGCCTAGTTTGGGAGCCGTGAACCGGTTCCTCACTGTAGCAGCTTCCACGCATCTCCCATGCTGGAAGCCCAGACTGCCTCGCTCTTACCTGACTTCCCCGTGTCTTCCGATTGCAGTCCAGGTAACGGCATCGCAGCTAGCAAGCTCCGCCACGACCCTGCCGAAATCACCAGACCACACAGGTTACTGGTGTTGAGGTGCAGACGGGGGTAGATGGAGTCGCAGCAGGGGCGTCTTATAAGATGCCCTGCTGCTAAACTCATAGAGTAGAAAAAAACAAACAAACTTGGGACTGCTTTCAGTCCCGTACTGTTATAACAGTCCATCTCCTGCAGCAACTCTCTGTTTTCTGTGCAGAAAAACGGTGGGAGAAACATTCCATGTGTAATATTTTGGCAGCTCACAGTACAGCAGGGTCCTTACAAAATCATAATTTTGACACAGTTGGAAGAAAGAAGTAAATGTTGTTGCGTAATTTGGTATAGTCGGAGAGCTGAGAATGCTGGCAAAGCCTGCTAAAGCTCTCTTCGATAATAAACATTAAGATCATGACAAAACATGACAACACAAAACGCTTGCCCCGAGGCCCTACCCATATGCTGTGAGGCCCCACAATGAGCATCCAGCAAAAATTGTGTTTTTAAATTAATTAAAAATGAACAGTAATTAATTAAGATTTAAAAATTTTTTTAGTTGTCTCCGCCGTGTTTTAATACTCTCGTATGCAAAATGTCACGATCTTCGCTTGTAAACCGTGGATTTGTATAGAAAGACTGAAGGACAATTTTTCGCTTTGATATAGTAGAGAAGATAGAAAAGAAAAAATAGTAGATAAGCTAAATCCTTTTGTAATTCCGTACCTGACCTGTAGAGGGCGAATGCTATTCAAAAATTGTGTTTTTTAATTAATTAAAAATTAACAGTGATTAATTTCAAGTTTTAACACGTTAGTATGTAAAATTTCACGATCGTGGCTTGTAAACTGTGGATTTGTATAGAAAGACAGAAGGACAAATTTTCGCTTTTATATACTGTAGTAGATTGGTTATTAAAGACTGAGCTATATTTACGAATGCAGCATAATCAGTCATAGCCAAATAGTGGAAGAACCTGCTTGCCCACTTTAATTTGCACTAAATAAGATTTGTTTTTCAGCTTCTATGGAACAAAATAATTTAACAAATGGAAGAAAGGTATAAATCTGGCACAGTTTGGGAACCTTGATTCCCTATCCCTTCTTCAGCCAGCATATTCCCTTAGACATTTTCATTGTGCTCTTCCTTTCTTGTAATTATACTCCTACAGTAGTTAGTGTTCTCATTATGTAACATATCTCCCACTGATATATGTGGAGTACACTACTTTCCTTACCCCGATATCCTCACTCCCCAAGGCAAACCTCCTTAGTATGAACTCTGCCTGCAAAATGGCTGCCTCCACTAAATGTTGACAATGTATACACTCATAATCACTTTTTTTTTAAATTTAAATAATTTTATGAGCAACAGGTTTAGCAGAATAGTACATCATTTCCATTTTTCAATATTTCCAATCTACTGTTAAATTGCCCATATAATTATCACTAGCAAAATCATTATGCCTTCTTTATTGCTAATTTGATTAGCTCTCCAATGCTGTGAGGCTGCCTAAGAAAGAGTTAGTCGACTGTATATGAGTTTGATACACCCTTAGGAGACATTTTTCATGACACATTAATTGTCACAGACACTTCAGATTGTATGAACAGTACCCTGTAAACCTTAACTTTAAGATGTATGGTTTAAGACCAGATGGATGTCATGAAAGATCTCCTAAAATACGAGTGAAGATGTTTATTTAGCTGTGTCTAAGGTGTACTACACTTTCTCTAACAATTGCTATTGTAATCCCCCTAACCTAACTATTATTCTAGGAGAATAAACCTACTTTTTATACTGCTCAAGTTACTGGTAATTGTAACCGCCTAAGCTGTGTTCAAGATTTGTTCTGGTTGTCATGATCAATCCCCGTTGGCTGTACCACTACTTGTTAAAGCATCCTGACCTCAGAAAGTTCAACAACTAAATTGCTGTTAGGATTCACAGTTTGGGCCACCCCTGTGCCCTGCCATAGCATTTACCTGGTGTTAACTGACTTGGATTGCTAGTAAAAAAAGAAATTGAAGTTGAAAGCTGTTTCATGGCTTGTTTAAGCCTGAAATTTAAAACAGCATTGATTTTAATTAGGGATGAGCGGGTTCGGATTTTTGAAATCCGAGCCCCCCCGATCCGAGTCGTATCCGAGTCAGGCTCGCCTTTTCCCGCCTGACTCAGATCTGAAATCGAGGCAAAACGTCATCATAACGCCTTCCGGATCTCGCGGGTTTTGGATTCTATAAAAGGTCCCCACGTCGGCGCCATTTCTCACTCCGGCTGTGGACAGTGAAGAGGGAGGATGTGAGCTAGGGCTGCTGGGCTGTGTTATGCTGCTGTTGTCCATAGGGGCTGTGACCACTCAGTCCATAGGGACTGACTGGGCTGTGCTGTGCTGCTGTTGTCCATAGGGGCTGGCTGAGTTGTGTTGTGCTGCTGTCATAGGGGCTGGCTGGGCTGTGTTGTGCAGTCAGTTGCAGTCACAGGAGCTGTGTCCACTCCAAAGTCTATAGGGGCTGGCTGGACTGTGTTGTGCAGTGTTCCATAAAGTCTGTAGTCCTAGGGGGGTGCTGTAGTGTTGTCCAGGGGGTGATCTGTGCATCAGGGCTGCTCCCCCAAAGTGCACTCCAAAAAATTATTATTTTTTTCTGTGTTTGTGA
This sequence comes from Taudactylus pleione, assembly GCA_031769625.1. Lineage (NCBI taxonomy): Eukaryota > Metazoa > Chordata > Amphibia > Anura > Myobatrachidae > Taudactylus > Taudactylus pleione. The sequence continues at coordinate 7,922,547 of JAUIMM010000368.1, read as the reverse complement.
ATTGTGCGCGCAGTAGCCGCACGCGCATCAACAAAGTAACGCCAACCGTGCGCCTGTGTCATAAGTAAAGGGTCGGCTGGCTTGACCGTTAAAGGGTGTTGTAACCCCAAAAGTGCACTCCAAAAAAAATTAAAAAATATATTTTTTTGTGTTTGTGAATTGTGTGCACAGTAGCCGCACGTGCATCAACAAAGTAACGCCAAGCGTGCGCCTGTGTCATAAGTAAAGGACCAGCTGGATCGTCTGTTAACGGGTGGTGTAACCCCCAAAGTGCACTCCAAACAAAATAAAAAAATATTTTCTGTGTTTGTGAATTGTGTGCACTGTGGCTGCACGTGCATCAACAAAGGAGCAGCGCCAAGCGTGCGCCTGTGTCCCATAAGTCTGGTAAAGGGTGGTGTAACCCCCAAAGTGCACTCCACAAAAAATAAACAATTCTTTTTTTTCTGTGTTTGTGTGCGAAATGTATGCGCAGTAGCCGCACGTGCATCAACACAGCAGCAGTGCCAAGCGTGCGCCTGTGTCATAAGTCAAGGGCCGGTTTGGACATCTGTTCCGGACTGAAGGACGTGGCAACAATGTCAATTTCTGACATGTCTACTGTCACTGCATATGATACTGTCACCACTGACAGAATGGTGGAGGAATTATTTTCTGTGTTTGTGTGCACTGTGGCTGCATGTGCATCAACAAAGGAGCAGCGCCAAGCGTGCGCCTGTGTCATAAGTAAAGGGCCGGATGGCTTGTCCGTTAAAGGGTGCTGTAACCCCCAAAGTGCAGTCCAAAAAAATGAAAAATTCTTCTTTTTTTTTCTGTCTTTGTGAATTGTGTGGGCTGTAGCCGCACCTGTATCCTCAAAGCAGCAGCGACAAGCGTGCGTCTGTCTGTTAAAGGGTGGTGTAACCCCCAAAGTGTGCTCCAACCAAAATAAAATAATCTTTTTTTCTGTTTTTGTGTGTAAAATGTACGTGCAGTAGCCGCACCTGCATCCTCAAAGCAGCAGGGACAAGCGTGCGTCTGTCTGTTAAAGGGTGGTGTAACCCTCAAAGTGCGCTCCACAAAAAATAAAAATATTCTTTTTTTTTTGTCTTTGTGAATTGTGTGGGCTGTAGCCGTACCTGCATCCTCAAAGCAGCAGCGACAAGCGTGCATCTGTCTGTTAAAGGATTACATCGGTGACAGCATCCAAGTAGGCATGTCAGACAGTCCGTACCTGTACTGGCAGGAAAAAGAGGCAAATTGGAGGTCCCTGTACAAACTGGCTCTATTTTACCTGAGTTGCCCCCCCTCCAGTGTGTACTCCGAAAGAGTGTTTAGTGCAGCCGGGAACCTTGTCAGCGAAGGGTGTAGGAGGTTGCTTCCACAAAATGTGGAGAAGATGATGTTCATAAAAATGAATTATCAACTCTTCCAGGGAGACCAGCCTCCAGAACGTACAGAGGGACCTGTGGTGGTGGATTCCAGCGGGGACGAATTAATACTCTGTGAGGATGAGGATGCACACAACACTGAAAAGGGTGAGGAATCGGTGGATGAGGAGGATGAGGATGACATCTTGCCTCTATAGAGCCAGTTTGTTCAGGGACAGATTAATTGTCAGCTTGTTTTGTGGGGGCCCAAACAAACCAATCATTTTAGCGACAGTCGTGTGGCAGACCCTGGCGCTGAAATGATTGGTTTGTTAAAGTGTGCATGTCCTGTTTATACAACATAAGGGTGGGTGGGAGGGCCCACGGACAATTCCATCTTGCACCTCTTTTTTTTTTCTTTGCATTATGTACTGTTTGGGGCCTAGTTTTTCAAACTGCCATCCTGTCTGCCACTGCAGTGTCACTCCTATTTGTGCGGGAAGCAATCGGGAAGCCGACTGCCTAAATACCGGCAGCCGGCTTCCCGACTGTCATATCCCGGCAAGGGTGAAATGCCGGCCGTCTAGTTGTAGACACCCGCATTTCCCCGACGCGGGGAGACCGGCGCCCGGCATCCCGATCGTAGTGATGCCGGGCGCCGCGAGTGGACAGCCGCGGGGGGAGAGGGTTAGGCACCCCCCGGGAGGGTTAGGGTTAGGCTAGGGGGAGGGTTAGGGTTAGGCTAGGGGGAGGGTTAGGGTTAGGCACCCCCGGGGGGGACTTAGGGTTAGGCACCCCCCCAGGGGACTTAGGTTTAGGCAGCGGGGAAGGGGGTGGTTAGGGTTAGGCACCCCTAAGGAGGGTTAGGGTTAGGGGGGTTAGGTTAGTAGATACTCACCTATCCACGATCGGGATTTCCAGCGCTGTCGGGCTTCCGCTGCTCGGAACTCTGCTGATGTCGGCCTGCCGCTGACGGCCGGCGGTATTTCATACCCATTCCGTTTGTGCTGCCCACTCGTGTCGCTTAGCATAGTCATCCAGCTACCTCGGTGCAACCTTTTGGACATAAAAACACTATTCTGAGGTGTTCAGAATAGACTGGAAATGAGTGGAAATTAAGGTTATTGAGGTTAAAAATAGCATAGGAGCAGAAAAACCCACAAATTCTGTGATTTTAGCTGTTTTTATGCTTTTTTTAAAAAAAAAATACAGATCCAAAACACAAAACCCAGAACCCAAAACACGGAAGGGTGGTTTTGGCAAAACCAATCCAGATCCAAAACACGAAGAAAGATCCAGATCCAAAACACGAAAAGTGGCCGATGCACACCCCTAATTTTAATAGCAAAAATATAATATTGTTTGGCTATTGAAAGCATTGCCCTTTTAAATTTCAGGCTTAAATATGCCAGGAAGCCGCTTAGTAAATAAACCCCAGACTGTGAATTAGAATTTTTTTCTATCTGGCACTTGAAATCTTTTAAAGTTAGTGAAATGATGTAGCATTGCAATTCCCATGTAGACCTTTGGGTTATCTGCCATTGGGTATGATTCAGCACCTCTCATATACATGTACATTCCTGCTGGTCTATGACACACAGAAATTAGCTCACTGGTTGAAACGCTAAAAGAAGTAAGAGGGATTATAGAAGGAGTTGTTAGTTAGGGTATATGGAATTGTATATTAAAAGTTATAACAAAATTAAGTTGTCTTTTCAATTATGTTTTGCAAACTATAGAAGCATAGACAAATGTCTTTCTTTATGTATCCTAAAGCGGATTTCTTCCCATACACTTGAACATGAATCAGTCGGCAGGTAGAATCCCTGCTCCAGAATCCCGACCGCTGATATCCCGACTGTAAGTACTAGGGTTAGAATCAGACTGCGGGGGGTGGCGGAGGTTTTGTTGCTGGAGGGGAGGGTAAGGGTTGGGCTGCGGAAAAAGTGGGTTAAGGAGAGGTAGAGGTTAGAGGCTGGAGGCGGGGTAATATGCATCTTCACTTGCTTTTGTGAAAATTAAGTGATGATGAATAGGCCCCATTATTCTCATGTCATGCTCACTCTGCTGTTGTGTTTAGAGCATAACCCGTGGTGCAGAATGGGAAGTGAGGGGATGCTACTTACCCAGGCTTGGGCTATAGTATTGCGACCCACTGGAGCTCTCTACAGCCCTCAGCATAATATAGGTACTTAATACCATCAACACTATGTTTACTCAACATATTCTCCTTAGTCAGTCTTTTCCTTGGATCATATATGAATTTCATCAATTTCTTCTACCATGTTTGGTAAACCGTAAATCCAGCTGCTATGAACTAAAGACACAAAGCGAACAGGCAGACTTTTTTTCAAAGATAAAGGCAGCAATTTGCATTTCTAGGTGCTTGTGACTATGGTTGGATCATCTATCATATTTATGCCTTAAAACTGGAAAGGATCGGGACAATTTTTAGCTATCCGAAGCATAAAACATAAACAGCAGCACAAAGAAGTGCTTTCAGGCTTGGTATAGGAATATCATAGTATCAATTTCATCTCAATATGAAACAAAGTGTAATTAATTTTCTTACTTTAATTGATTTCTAATATTTTTAGACATTCGCTGTGACCCCTGGTAAAAGGTTTATAAATGTATTGCTGCTTTATACTGTATAACATGCTTTGTCTGTGACAGTTTGTGAAGAAACCACTTCTGTACATCTGTGACCTGATTAATGAGTCCTATAAAACCTTGCCCGTCCTTTTTTTTTTTTTTATTTAGCTTGACTAGGTCCCTCTGCATCAGGGTCAGCCCTCCTCAATGCATGCTGCATGTAAATGATTGCGAATGCTTTACCGTGCTTATACTACAATACCTGACAATATACGGAGAGCCCTTTAGCACCACTGGATTTACAGACAGTGCACTAGCTTAATATGTCATTTTCCAGACAAGTCAAAATGTATGCAAAAGTAGACAAAAGACTTATTAAAGCGCCATGAATTCAGGTTTGTCATAACCCGTCAATCTCGTGACTATCATAAAAATTAATTCCCCGCTGCATACAGCACTGTGTCACCTTGCGGAGTGACAGTCTCAAATCCATGCTTTAGAGACCGAGCAACCCTGTCTATTATTTTGGTGCTTTTCCAATGCAGCCACTGTTTGCTGGAGCACAGAACTATCTCTCTGTCTTAGATACATTGAATTGTCTTTTCTGACTCAAATCTTTATAGTTGTGTCACTTAAAGTATATAGTATAATGTAAAAAAGGAATATGAATTTAAAATTCACTTGTTCTTTAGTTTTATTGCTATATATACAATACTATCAACTCTATGACTACTCAAACCTACAGTACATCACATTGAGATGTTTTGTATATTAGGCTTTAAGTATTAAGTGCAAATATTTTGTTTTTCCTTTAAGACATACATAGGGGTAAATTTACTAAAGTGAGAGTTTTTAGAAGTGTGTTTTAGTAGTGATGTTTCCCATAGCAACCAATCAGATTCTACTTAACATTTAACTAGCACCTTCTAGAAGATAATAGCTAGAAATGGAATCTGATTAGTTGCTATGGGCAACATCTCTTCTAAAACTCACTTCTAAAAACTCTCACTTTAGTAAATTTACTCCATAATGTCTGGGAATTTCGCGAATTACGGGGAGATTTCCCAGCCTTTCACAGTGAAGTGGGTGGTCTAGAGGCTCGGTGATGCAATTCTTGGCAAATCACATCATCATGGTCATTTCTGTGCAGTGGAATTTGACAAATAATGGCATTACGCAACAGAGAGCAGGGCCAGGATGAATCGCTTACACCCAGCCTTGTTACTTAAACCTCAGCTATAAAAAGTAGGCAAGTGTGCTTTTAGTAGGAAACACCATGTAGCTAGATGTGTGAAGCAGTAAAACGAGAAGTGGAGAAGTGGGCCAGTTGGAGCAACCAACCAACCAGCTGCTACCTATCATTTTATTGTATGTATTTAATAAATGCTGCCTCAAAACTGATTGGTTGCTATGGACAACTTGTCCACTTCTACATTCTTTTCACTACTTGATACATTTCCCCCTATATGATATTGGAGTCGTGCAAGGTGGACAGAAGTGAAACATATTGTAGGTGCTATGGAATCTGTGCTGCCATATATATTAATAATGATGATCATGTCCATCAAGCCAAAAACACAAATGGTAAAGGGGAACCTGCCCTCTCTTCTGTTCAGATGACCAGATTTTCCAGCCTACATGATGTAACTATAATTACACAGCACAACTGTTGCTGGTCTTAATAGGTCAAACATATCACATTGAATAACAATGATCAAACTTACATTGACCTATCATTACTCAAGGAAATCTGCAGATTTACAGACAACCCAAACTAGCTATATGTTTCCCAAATATTTTAGAAAGTATTAGTTTACAATAAAAAGACAAAGGAACAGATGGGTATTGCTGAAGCCAATCATGGTGAGAACATATTGCTTTGGGTACAAGGTTTAATACAATGACTTTCAAAGTGTGGTACAGTCGCAATGTAAACACCTGTGAGAGAGCATAATAAGGGGCAGGTTCATTCAGCCGCTGGACTTACTGCGCAGCTAGAGCTCTGGGCTCAAAGCTCTGAGCTATTCAATCACTGGCCAGTTTCCACGTGTAGTAAGCTAGCGGCTAATGCGTGTTAACACATAGATTCCAAGTTCAGTGCCCAGGGCTATGGAGGTAATCCAGGCAGTAAGCCTCAGCTTCTGAGGCTGCAGAAAGAAAAATGAATATGGAAAAATTAACAGAACAGTCTCATTCACATGAATGTAGATGCAAGAAGATGGGGCAATTCCCAATGTCAGATTGGCTCCCAAGAATTGTACAAAATTTCTGAGTTCTACATGGTATTTTATGCCTGCGTGGGCTGTCACGAAGCCCCCCATCTGCTGGCTCACTGGCTTGTGCAGATGAAATTAGGTTTAATGACCATTTTTCCAGAACATGCTGTCATTCAGGTATGGAGGGGTGACACGCCCCAAGCAAACTGAAGTTGGTGAGAAGGGCAAGCATGGAACTTATAAGATCCCATAATATTACCAGTATCTATCTGTTGGAACATTTGCAAGAAGCCTAATGGGTTATGCATTAATTTGCCAGCCTCCCCCTCTCATGGTATTTTCTCAGACAAATAATTAACCCTGCAGATGCACAGTACACATCAAGGGTCAATCACAGGTCACCATGCTGGTAATTTAAAAAAAAAATACACTTAATAAACAAAAAGAGTTACATGTTGCCTTATATCTCGTGATCATAACATAATCACGACAACTTCCCATTTTATCTCATTGTTAGGTGCCCCATTTGGGCCATAATAATAGTAGGCATTTATAGTTCTATACAGAGATTACACTAAAGCCTGTATCATAGCAGCACATACAACTTTACAAAGCATTCCTGGTATCACATAGTAAGTGGTATTATGTGCTAATATAAATCAACAGAAAAAATGTTTCAGTATTATATATTAATGTAATGTATGTTTTACTAATATGTCATCTTGTACGTAATGCTGTGCAGTTTATATAGTGGATTATTTATTTATCCAAAATAAATGGTTATTTTGTTAGATCGGAGAGACTTGTAAAGGAGGGGCTATGTACGCGATCCCGGCAGTCAGAATTCTGGCACCGGAATCCTGAAGGTTGTAAATCCCAACACACACAGCTAATTTAACCGTTACCTTAAACCACCTTCCCCACCGCCTAACCCTAATCCTCCCCTATCGCAGCCTAACTCTAACCCTCCCCTTCCGCAGCCTAACCCTAACTCTCTAACCCCCCCACAGTCTAACCATAATCTTCCCCTCCCACAGCCTAACCCTAACCCTCTAACCCCCCCCTCCCCGCAGTCTAACCCTAACCCTCCCCTCCCACAGCCTAACACTAACCCTCCAACAAGTGCCTAACCATAAACCCTAATCCTAATACTTACCGTCGGGATCGTAGCCACCAGGTTTCTGGAGCCGGGATTCTGACTCCTGTCGGGATTCCAGTGTCGGGATTCTGTGTGCCAGGATGCCAACTATATCCCATAAAGGAGTTATGTCTCCTACTCAAAGTTTCATGTGCAAAAATTGTTCCTGCCACATTACAATTTGAGCATTCCTACAATAACCCATTTTCCTACAAACAGCTATACTTACCTCCTGGGGCCATAGAGTGCTACACTGGTGTTTGAATGCAATCAAAACTCAATGCATGGTTAGAGCTTAGTAGAAAGTCCGTTAGCCAGCTTAAAGGGAACATCAGAGTGAGAGAGGTGGGTATTTCCCTAACCCTATGAAGCTACAGGTTGGCTAAATGGGGGGAATTGCTGTTGGACATATATGATGAGAAAAGTTATTATTTAAAGGTCACCTGACACTTACACAGAGTGTAGACAGCAATCTTGTAGGTTGATACAAATTTTATAACGATTCGAATCGCTAGGAACCATTGACAACACTGAGGCATTTCATGCACAAAGACTGCTACTAAATGAATAGGTAGGCTACATTTTCATGGATTTCAGATTAGCTTGTTACATGGCTACTGCCACTGACTATAGTAGGCAACAGGAGACACATCACTAGATTATAGGACAATTTGGATACTCCTCAGTATGTGGGGTTTCTACATGTAAAGTATATTTAAAAAAGGATTAATGGCAGCAAGATTCTTAAAATCTGCATGTGTCTAACTTTTTGGTATATTTCCAATACACTAGAACTATTTCATGTATTGCTAATGTCATCAATATTCACATAAACAAATGACTTATATGCAAACAATTCTCCTTTCAATAAGCAAAGAGAATAGGACCTAGCACTTAAACTGATAGCATGACTTATCTCCAGTGCTGGAAAGATCAGATTCGTAAATGTTCTTGCCAGCAGCAACATAAACTGATGACACACTAGCTTTGCAAATTGCAACCACAAACAGTTGGCAGCAATAGGAGGCTCCCTGCAGATTTTAAGATAGCTTGACAAAGATCTTAATAGTAGGCAATGAACAGTTATGTTGTAAATTGCATTTTGAGATTTTCTTTGTAGTTTAACTTTAATCCATAAAATAGGTTTTCTTAGCAAAATAAAGTCGATGTGAAAGGTAAAGGTAGGTGTGTGGTGGAAATACTTCCATGACAGGGAGTGCCATGGCTACTAGGCCCGGAAGTGAGATTGACCTGTCACCGGCACATACCCTATAACTTCGGCAATCCCATGACTGGATAGTACCTACTATTATCTCAGAACACAAGCAAGCTCCTATAGTGGGCTAGAGAGGGGGCCGCATCACTGGCACACACCAAAAGGTTTGCTATGTTGCCCAGCAATGAAGTGTGCTGCCACTGACATGGGTGTTAGACCTGATGATTAGTGACTGCCTATAGCAGAATCATACATCAGTGGTTAGGATTTGTTACATTTCAATCTGGCCATACATTTTCTGAGTAACCCGTAAATCAAATTCACCGATTCAAAATATGAACTCTATTAGTAATATCACTAAAAAGTGAAAGAGATATTCATATTGCATGTACTATGGGAGCATTCCCAAACACATTGTATGTACTATATTTACATACACGTTTACTTTCAAATAAAATGTAAAAAAATCCTCCCAAGAAAAGCAATGCAGTATTTTGTCTGCGCTATGCCAAGAATAACACTAGGCTGCATCATTATGCGATAATCTGCAAAAGCTGAGCACCTGTGGTATTCTAAGATGATTTACAGTACACAACTGAGATGCTAGAATTCAATGGCAGAGAAATAGGGCACTTTGGGATAAACTTACGCCACTGGTCCAGACGGTGGGAGGCAAGTTATAATTTGGTGCCCCCCCGTCACATGTGCTGACACTGTAACGTAGTATTTCACATGCAGATACCCCCGCAGCCGCACACAGAATATAGTGGCGCATATCATTTTAATCAGCAGAAGCTGCCTGTGCGTCCTATTAGTATCACTGTGCATTTGAAGAGAAAAATTTGCACAAAAAGATGCTCAGCGCTACCAACTCCCTCTGCGCTCACACGTTATGTGTTACGCAACTTGTAGTGCATGGAGGATAGATCTATGTGGACACATCGGTATGCATTAGTCACAGATAAGATAGTGACCTGTATGGTGCAATTAGCATGAGACTTAGGGCCTGATTCAGAGCCTGACGCTATTTGCGCTAGCTCATTCAGAAAAAGGGGGCGGCTATTTAAATTGAGCGCTCGCTCTTTGCGGTCTGTTGACGCCTCTATGTCTGAGCGAGCGAACGAAACATGCGCTCGCTATTTTGTAAAGACGCCCCCTGGCCGCTCGCATCATAAGTCATCTCCGCTACTTATTAGATTAATCGAGTACATCGAAAGGCGTCTGAACTGCTCGCAGTGCTTGTGGTAGGTTTATCCTACCACAATCATGCGAACAGTTCAGGCTAAGAAACAACCAAGTGACGTGGTCGATGACGCTGCTTTGTTAATTATGCACACCCTTAAAACGCCCGTTTTGACCGTTTGGCACGCCTGCGTTCGGATCACCACTCCCCGTTTTCAAGCACCTTCCCCTGTTACCACCCACAAACGCCTCATCCTGTCACTCAAATTAGCAGGCACTCGCTATTTTGCAAGCGCTCGATTTCCGACCGCACTGACTGGTTGGCGCATGCGCATTATGACCCATATGCATGCGCAGATGTGCGACCATCGCTCGGAGCAAACGAGCGGCCGCTTACGAGCGGCTCTGAATCAGGCCCTCAGTCCTCCTGGCAAAAGCTACCTGTTGTGGGGTAGGGAGCCCTCCTGATACACCTGATGGAGGAGAAAACTACCTGATGTGGGGGCTTTGAGTACTGAGGGCCTGATTCAGACCCGGACACTATTTGCGGCCGCTCGCTGGCTAAAAGGGGCCGGCTATTTAAATCATGCGCTCGCACTGCGTCGCGTAAAGCCGTCCACTAAGTAATAGCGAGCGGCCGCACTATGCACTCGCACCTGTATAAAGACGCCCCTTTGCCACTCGCAACACACGTCATCTCCGGCAGTTATAGGATTAATCGAGAACATCGAGAGCCATCGGAGCTGCTCGCAGTGTTTGTGGTAGCCTTTTCCCACCACAACATTGCGAGCAGTTCAGGCTAAAATACAACCCAGTCACGTGTGTAATGACGCTACTTTGCTAATTATGCACACCCATTAAACTCCATTCTGACAGTCGGGCACGCCTGCGTTCGCACATCCAAACCCCCATTTACAAGCACCTTCCCCTGTTACCACCCACAAAAGGCACTGTCACTCAAAATAGCGGCCCGACTGCGGGCTACGGGCAAGCACTTTCCCATCCCAAAGACTGGTTCGCGCACGCACACTGCGAATCATGCGCAGATTGCGAAAAGAATCGCTCAATGCGAGCGAGTGCTGCATAGTGTCCGGGTCTGAATCAGGCCCTGAGTTTTAGTCAAGACACTGTAAGACTACCACTGTGGTGGGACTACAAATCACAAAATGCCCAGTCTACTGCCTACTGCATAACATGTCAGGAAGTTGCTCCACCAAAGATCTGCCCTCTAGACTCAGTCGCTGGTGCCCCAGGCCCCAGTGGGATGGGGAGTTGTGGGTGAGGGGGAGCACCGGGACTGTTGCATGGGTCCACGGCTATGGCTGCCACTAGGGAGGAGTGGGACGGGGAGTTGTTAGTTAGGGGGTGCTCCGGGACTGCTGCATGGGTCTGAGGCTAAGTCTGTCACCAGGGAAGAGTGAAACAGAGAGTTGTGGGTAAGGAGGGCACCAGAAGTGTCACACTGACATAAGAAGCTGATGAGGAGCAGTGACACCAATGAGCAGATGGAGGCAGCAGCTGATGGTCCGACACAGAGCTCTCCACTAGTGTATGGTGGCTTCTAAGGTGTTGGGAAGAGGTACCGTGTATTGGGCACCCGTGACGGCACACTCCGGGTACATAGTTACAGCCCTAATTCAGGTGAATATATTGTGGGCAATGGAGGAGGTGCCCCTTCAGTGCTGGAGCCCGGCAGCAGGTGCCTCCATTGTCTCCCATAGTTCTGCCCCTGCTTTGGAGGTATAAAATCCAAAATGGCAAGTGAGAGCCTATGACAAGTCAAGCACTTCCTATTGTAGTGCGGCTGTTGACCGCTGTTCCTTGTGTTAGTGATCGGCTGGATGTGCCTGACACTGTCATGGCAGCAGCACTGACACCAATCCTCACCTTCCTCTATGCAAGGAAAGAAGCGTTGTGGAAGAGGAGCATTCTGGGGGGAGTTTGGTGTCTGAGGAGGAAAGGCACCTAACACCGGTTTAACTTGATGAACCTGTGTCTATTTAATTATAAATAACACTGCTGGGGAGGAAAATAAAAATGACTTCTCATCAGTCACCTCTAAATCTGTAAATTTGGTTTTCATGGGGTCATTTAGGTGAGGCTGACAGAATACAAAACTATAGGTCTCCTTTTAAAGGATATGTCCATCTTTGCTGATGATTATCTTCTTTACTTAGTAAACGTTAAAGATTTCAAATTACACGACCTACCAATCTATAAATGTTCCCTAGCTGCGCTCATTAGTACAGTTTGTGGAAGATTACCCCAGCCAGCAAATAACTCTGTACTATTCAAATCTACTAATGTCAGCTTCCATCTGTTTACCTCAGTTGTATTACATAGGGCTTTGATCCATAAGAAAAAAAACACAGGTGTTGGCGCTCAGTCAAGTTTCACATAGTTGAATAAGCCAATAGAAAAAACTGTAGATATAAACACATACAAGATGCATAAACAATACTTAGTCTATATAGCGTGAGTGGAGGTTGTAATAATTATTTGGTCTGTTCCTCTTCTTACATGAATAGTCCACTCATAAATAAAAAGGAGATGAGAGACAATTCATGGTGTAGTACATCTCATGACATCTGGACACTCTTGGTGAATGGTCATATGCTTGAAAGGGTGATAATAGATGAATATGGAGAATCCACTCTTTCCTTTATGTAAACAGAAAACAGCATACCATACTCACAATGGAGTGTGATAACCGATGCATATAACGGTTTCTTTATGGGCAACCCTCTTTCCCCTCGTAACAAACAATAGAAGGAATTCACCCAAGGCAAAATATGCGTACCATACAAGTACAACTGTTCTGTTCCTATAATGTCCACATGTCATGAGATGTACTAAACAATGAATGGTCTCTTTTCTCCTTTTTATTTATGATGCTATATGAACTAAGTATTGTTTATGCATTTTGTATGTGTTTATATCTACTGTTTTTTCTATTGGCTCATCCAACAACTGTATGTGAGACTTGATTGAGTGCAATCTTTTGGTATCATTATGGTATCATTGTTTATAGAAGGATTTGTTGGCCCTTTTTGCACAGGGGGCAAAAGTGACTGTTGCGCCTTGAAACTCATATTCTCCATTCAGTATCTGTAGTTTTGCTAAAGCAGCAAAATATGGATTTTTGCTTGACGCAGGTAACATCAGCAACATCAGGGTGAATCTAAATAATAATGGAGGAAGATATAGTGTATAATTTGAAAGGAAAGGGTTTTTTTTTTTTCATTTAACAATGTAAAAAAAATATACACAAAGCTGGACATGTTCTTTATGCTTACCGCACATTTTACTATTTACCTACTGTATTATAACCTATTACATGCAACAATTTACGGTTGGTCACTGTTGTCTGAGATGGAGTTACAGGCCCCCTGCAAAGTGAACATTCTGTACACTAGGGGGCTGATACAGGGCTATGTACATCTATGTCGCTGCAGAGCCCTTGTCCATATGTGAATGTAGTCATCATTGGTATCGGCGCTATACCTCATGCATGAGGTCCGTCTGTAAGCATACAGATCTCTGTGTACGCTCAGCTTGGCATAGCCTGCAATTCCGCCTACATACCCATGACACTTAGCCTACATGTGGATGCACCATTGCCACCCAGGTACACTCATGCAACTGCAAGTGACGATGTGGCTAAGACTGAATCATACACTGTTGCTCATAGTCGCTTGGTCACAGACTATGCGCAGTACTAAAAATTGCAAGATCCATCTGCAAAAAGTCAAGTTCCGTGCAAGTCTGAATCAACTCCTATGTGAAAAGTTAGACTAATCACTGCTTACATTTGTATACATTTTCACACTAGAATCAACATTTCTTTAGCGAAGACTGATAACAATTAGTTTTATCATCACACACATCACTTTAACTTACTTAGTATTATATGTTAGTTTAATCTTTTACTACATGCATATAAGAGCAAACAGCCCTTTGTCGAAATTCCAGCTTTACGCATCTCAAGAGTTGTCGGAAAAATCAAGCTTGTTTGTGATCTAAACATCTCTAGGACCCTAAATTGGGTACACACCAGGCTGATGGGTTGGCCATCTATCCAACGGTTGGTAAGTGCATGCACACCTACCAATTTTTCAGCTGATGTGTTTGCACTGACATCACAACTGGGCAGGCATTTAAATTTGACCCCCCAGTTGAGAGGTCAGTAACCGCCGGGTCCCTGCGGCAGGCATGTCGCCCATACAAACAGTCAGACGTGCCTATATATCTACAAGATATATATGGGCATTGGCTGTGCTGCAGGAGTAGATGCGATATGTCTGCGAACTACGTTGTTCACAGACATATCCTCTGTACACACCCGCCGATGCACTACAGGCCATATATCTGTAAGTGTGTACACTGCATAATGATTGTTTTAAGTTTACTTTGTTACCTCCCTGCCTAATTCATATATATTATTTTGTTGGCTGCAAGCTAAAAGTGCGTACACACTAGACGATTTTATTAACGATTTGCCCGATTCTGAACGTCAAATTGTTAAAATCGGGCAGTGTGTACGCACTATGTTGTGCGGTGCGCACTACCAATGGGTCGTCAGCCGCATCATCAAGTCGGCCCTACATGCAGGCCAACCAGACGATGCGGCTGACAACCGCATTCAGCGGGATGCGGCATGGGCCGGCAAATCGAGTGGTTTGGCACTGGTTCGTCTAGTGTGCACAGGCCACCAGGTATGTCAGTACATCGGAGGGGGGGGGGGGGGGGGGAGGTCGGTCGTCTGACGCATCGTTGGGTACACACGTTGTCCAGTGTATATACACCTTAAGAGGGATTAGAGGAAGATATCTTTGGCGTGTGAGATTTTTACAAGGTGAACCCCCCAGGCCTTTATAGTGTTCTTGGTTTAAAATAAATCCTACAGTTACTACCTCCTATAAGGATACAAGGAAATTAAGATCTTCGTGAAATGTTACAGCAGTGCTTGGAATAGTCAGAATTTGTCCCAATCCCTTTTATCAGCATACAGTTGTTTTAAGGAGTACCTGTGCTGCAGCAGCCCACCCAAGGTCACAGGATCCACTTCCAAACAGTGCGGTAGTAACTTCATCCAATCCCAGCTCTCTCCTATTGTGGCAGCCTGTTGATACAAATGAGGAAGGCTTTGTTGGTTATTAATCATTACTAGTGCCATCGGTAATTTATCTGTGATAGACTAACTAAAGGGGAAGGACGGACGTGGCCTGTTAGTATAAATCAAATGCAGACAGGCAGGTTTTTATTCCAATAAGACAACAATTAATTTACAAATCCACTAAGTGATGTAGTCATTATTTATTAAAAGATAAATCAATTTTTGTACCACATTCCAACTGTTAGTGGCAATTTGCCCAACTACTTTGTCTGGGAGCTCAAGTCTTTATTTGAAAGGAGAAATAAATGGATGCTTTAAATGTGCAGTAACAATTTACAATTTCCTACTGTCAGCAAGAAGTTTACCAGGAAATAAACAGAGGGGGAGCTAGGATTTATACTGCATGTTGCATACAATTAGAAGCCATTTTATGCTTCTAATCTAAAATTGGTACCAAGGATTTAAATAAACAGATGGTACACATATAAATATATAAAACTAAATATATAATTCTTGTTATGTATAAGCAATTGCACAATAAATAAGAACTCATTTAAATCATGGTTATGATTGAAGCAAGTATGTTAAATATACTTCTCTAGAAACAAAATATAATGTTTGGTTTATAAAGTTAGGTATACATATTAGGCCATATATATTAAGAAGGAGAAACATAAAAGAATACATAAATGTTGTCATTGAAATAATGTTAAAATGATTAAAGCTGCATACACACACAACGATTTTTTGAGCGATTATCGTTAAACGATATTGTTTAACGATAATCATTTGAAAAAATCGTTCACTTTCTGAGTCAAACGATGAACGATTATTGTTCATGCGTGTTCACGTTTGTAGTTTGTAGTTCAGTCAGACTTGTCAAGTGAACGATTTTCATTAAGGGAATATGCAAAAATCGTTTGTAGTTCAAAAAAATCGTTCATTACACTTTAAAAAATCTGACAGATAATCTGACAGAAAATTGTTCATAAAATCGTTCATAAAATCATTGGTAACAAAATCGTTGTGTGTGTATGCAGCTTAAAAGTTCAAAATGCTGATCCCCCACACATTTAAATTATATTATATAATGGTGAGGTCATCTCAGCAGTAAATCACAATAGTCCTCTCAGCAGTAGGTTACAAAAAAGCTGGATACACACAATAAGATACTGTATATTGTATGATCTATCGTTCTAACACGAATCGGAAAAATATAAGGATCATATAGTGTGTATGCCCGATTATACATTCTTGCAGATTTTTTTATCGCATCATCCCATCTGCTGTGCTGCACAGCAGATGGGACGATGCAATGAACACCACCATGCTGTAACATGCAGCATGGAACAATACATCGTGCAGTCGTACACCAAATCATGCAGTGTGTACGCCAAGCGCAATGTATAGTACATTGCGTTATTCCGTCGGCTGGGTACACATCGTATAGTGTATACTCAGCTTTATTCCTCTCAGCAGTAAGTTACAATAGTCATCTCAGCAGTAAGTTACAAATGTCCTATCAATGATACATAAAAATACTTCTATTAGCAGTAAGTTACAGTAGTCATCTCTGCAGCAAGTGTAATACTTGGCATACACTGAGGCGATGGATCGGTCAGCAGACCGATCCACTGTCAGAACGGCTGATATGTCTGGGCTGACATCACAACTAGACGGGCATTCAAATTTGCAAGTCCAGTTGAGATGTCAGTGTTGGCAGTCCATGCAGCAAGTGTACGGGTGGTCGTGGTTCGCCCGTACACACATGCAGGTGCACCAATATATCTTTCAGATATATATAACAGCCGATCTGATACAGTATGTCTGTGAAGAGGCAAAGTATCAAATGCGTAAAATTTTAGAAAAGTGTGGACGGAAAACCTCGTGGCTGCCTTGCGCAATTGTTCAGCAGAGGCACCACGACAAAACGCCTACAATGGTCCCACAGATCGAGTAGAATGTGCTGTCACTGTGTTTGGAACTCAGAGATGAGCTTGTGTGTAAGTCTGAGAAATAGTCATATGAAGCCATCTAGCCAGAGTCTGTTTGTTAGCTGGGCAGCCTCGCTTATGACAGCCATGCAACACAAAAAGAGAATCCGATTTCCTAAAAGAGTTTGTACGATCCACGTAAATATGTAGGGAACGTACCACATCCAGAGAAGCTTCACCTACAGAGCAGTCTGAAGACTGGAAGGCTGGAACCACTATTTCTTCATTTACATGAAAACGGGATACCACCTTAGGAAGGTAACCTGCCCTGGTACGAAGAACAGCTCTATCCTGGTTAAAAATCAAAAAGGGAGAGTGACACGAAAGGGCTGCCAACTCAGAGACCTCCAGGCAGAGGAGATAGCAAGAAGAAAAACTGTCTTCACTGTCAACCACTTGAGGTCTACTGAGTTCAGGGGTTCAAATGGGGGAGCCTATAGAGCCCTGAGAACTAAAGACAAATCCAACGGAGCTACTGGAGGGACAAAAAGAGGCTGAACCCTCAGAACAATGTTCTAACTCCAGGCAGAGGGGCGATCCATTGCTTCTGGATCAAAAATAGATTAAATAATAACCCCTTCCTTGCTGATCCAAAGGAACTGGGATTATCACCCCTGAACCCAGCAGAGAACGAATGGCCTGAGTGCAAAGGCCCTGGTAGACTCCGAAGGAGGAATGTACAAAAAAACCTTTGCAGAGGATCCTTTCAGAAAGTCAGTGTGTACTCTTGAGAGACCACTTCTCGGACCCAGGCATCTGTTGTTGTCTGATGCCAGGCATCCGAAAACTGAAGAAGTCAGCCTCCCACCCTGGGATTCCCCTGGAGGAGACCCACCCCATCAGGCCTAGGGTTTGTCGTCCGACTTGGAAGCAGGACGTCTGATCGCCCAAGATCTCTGAAGGTGCGTACACACTAGGCGATCAGGAAAGACAGTACGATTACGACATCGTAATCGTACCGTCGTTCCTGATCCCCTGTAGTGTCTGCACTGAATGATCAGTTGTTCAGTGCAGGCACTGTCCATCATTCTTGAACATGCCAATCTGTCGTTATCGTCAGATTGTGCTCCATGTTCAGGTGATGCACAATGTCAGAAATGACCAGCGGGAGTGCGCATCACTGGTCGTTTCCGAAATAAAAGTGAACGATTTTTGCACGATTATTGAGCGACTGCATGATTACGATGTCGTAATCGTGCAGTCGCTCAGTAATATCGCCCAGTGTGTACCCACTGTGAGGTTCTGGTTTTGTTGTGGACTCAGGGTGGTATCAGGAGCAGACACTGAAGCAGATTTAAAGGTAAATGTGGAACTTTTAATGAGTGGCTTAACAGACATGGGAATGCCAAATAAATAGTCCAGGTATATCACTAAAGTGCACTTGATAACTGTAGTGGAGTAAATGGGAGAATGTCCAGAAAGTGACAGGCAGGAACAGTCCAGTATGCAGGTATGGTGAGCTGTAGGCAGAGGTAACGAAGTCCAGCTGGGTGTAAGTGGAGGCAAGGTGCAGGGAAACAGCAGGTTCAGGTTCACAGGCAGGGGAAAAGGTAAATGGAGGGTGCAGGGTAAGTCTAGCTGACACAGGTGCTCGGGCAATAGGGAAGGTAATTGGAGGAGGCAGGGGAATCCAGCAGGGTTGGAGCAGGTTAGGTGAAGCAGGCTTAGGCAATGAAATCAATAGACAGGTGAAAGCACAGGAACTCTCTCTCAGCTCTCACTGAGAAACACGTTGCACTGGCAATGCAAGGGAGCTCTTAACTCCCTTAAATCCCCAGTGCTCAGCCGTGACTGGTCAGAGAGGAGCATGTGACACAACAGGATAGGGCAACTAGGTTACCTGACCGGAGACAAGATGGTGGCGCCAATGCCAGAACGGAACGGAAGCACTACCAGGCCTAACCAGACCAGAGTGACAGTATGCCCACACAGAACCACGCACATCCAATGCTCCCCGCCAGGCACCAGCGCCACCGCCACATGCCCCTCGCCATAGCGTCTTCACAGGTATTACCCGTCAACTACCATGCCGAGAAACCCTCATCGTGACACCCACCATTAGTTTGCGGCCTAGTAATCATACGACAACTGGATTGTCTAAAGACAGACAGTCCTTTCGCTTTTACCTGCGGGCGAAAAGGCCCGAAACGAAGACTGTCTAGGCTTAGGGGCAGTTGTCGAAGGCGGACCGGCCACTTTAGAAGCTGCCAGAGTAGCCACAATCTTATCCAATTCTGTGCCAAACAGTATGCCTCCAGCAAACGGCAGGGATTCCAGAGTCCTCTTGGATCCCGCTATTGCTTTCCAGGCCCTTAGCCACAGGGCTCTGGGAGCAACAACTGAGGTAGCTGATGCTTGAGAATCCCAGAATACCGGTGTCTAATGCCGCCTCGCCCAAATAGTAGGCCACTTCCAGAATATAGGAGATAATTGTCAGCTTCTCTCTGGAAGAGTATTTTCCAATGCCCCTGTCCATTCTTCAATGGCCTTAGACATTCAGTCCGTAGCCATGGCCAGGCGGGTAACAGCTCTGGACAGTGAAAATACTGATTTGAGACAGGCTTCAAGTCTCCTATCTGTGGGATCCTTAAGGAGGAAGCAGATGGTATAGGCAACATGGAGCTCTTAACCAAATTTGCCAAATGAGCATCCACACTAGGCAGAACTTCCCATTCAGCACACTCGCCAGGTGGGAGGGGGTATAAAGCTGTTACCTTCTTTGTAACATGGAACCGTCTATCAGGAGAACTCCATGATCCGAAAGTTGCTCAGATTTAGGAAACTCAGCCTTAACCACCTTCTGGCGTTTGAACACCGAAGCCTTCCTAGGTGCTGGCTCTTCATCATCTACTGTATGTTTAAAATAGTTTTGACTGCCCTAGTCAAGGAGGAGACATCCACTGCTGCCAGATGGTCCTCTTCTCGCGAGAGGAGCCCTGTACCTCTTCAAACTCTTGTGAAGATGCGTCAGAATCTACAGGCTGGACGGACTGATAGGAAGAAGCCGACCACCTCCAGGTGTTAGCAAGTACGGCCTGACTGCTTGCAGCATTTGCTGAAATGCCGCAGAAGACGGAGCCAAACTCTGACTTGATTTGGCATAAACATCCAGGAAGGAAGGATGCAATGGAGGCATAAACATAGCAGGTTGTAGCTGCTGTGGGTACCCAATAGTAGGGGTCGGCGTGGGAGTAGCTATAACCTGAGACAAAGAAGACACCCAGGGTGGTTCCTGCAGAGGAGCTGGTAGGCTGGAGTGATGTGGTAGTCCCTTATAACAACAACCACACAATCTATCCTGTATGAAATTCTGAGGGGACAAGCCTGCCTGACAGGCTATACATGAGACCAGCACAGGGGCTTTAGCCTCCTGCTTCTCCTTACTTTTAGACATAAAGGTAATGTAATGCAATGTAAAACAATGTGACATTGTTCACCCAAACAACCCACACACCTGTAGCAGAGGGTTATGAGGAAAAATAGCAGTGAGTTATAACTGACAGTTATTCAGGAATAAATAAGCCAGTATAACACATAGCAGAACTAGCATAAGTCAAATAAAATGCATTTAAACAATATATTTGCAATAGGCTCTTAGTCAACTACAAACAGCACAAAAGCTTAGTAGGATATTGAGCTCTGCATAACCTGGCCACCGAAGGAGAGGTATTCAGGGAAACTGACCAAACCTCCTGAGATTCACAGCTACAGTAGAGCAAGAGAAAGTGGTCTCTGGGCATCTTATATACAAGGGAGTCAGGGAGGAACAACCCAGACGTGCGAAAACCTCCATCTGGACTGGGGGAGGGGCTGGCGGGAAGAGCCTACCTCCCCTAGGCTGTATCACGCCACCGGGCACACTGGCCTTTACATGGCCATCGCCACTTTCCCCGGCGCCAGATTTATATGCCCCAGTGGTCTAGTGGTAGAAGGAGTCATCCCCGGTTCCCCACTACAGCATTCTCTGTCAGGTTTCTACTTCCAGAGGCATGGACTGCCACGTGTTCCCCGCAGAAAATGTCACATGCAGAAGAGTGGGGAGTCATGCTATCATTAGCAGGTACGAGTAGGGGTAGACTTGCACACACGGGATAAAAGAGAGAAGCTGTCACACATAAAGAGGAGCAGAGGGGAGGGAACAAGTGTTGTGGGAGTCAAAAGATGTATAAAGCAGGAGAGAACATGGAGTGGCTGTCACACACAGGAGGGAGGGAGACAGGCTGTCACACACAGAAGGGAGGGAGACAGGCTGTCACACACAGGAGGGAGGGAGACAGGCTGTCACACACAGGAGGGAGGGAGACAGGCTGTCACACACAGGAGGGAGGGAGACAGGCTGTCACACACAGGAGGGAGGGAGACAGGCTGTCACACACAGGAGGGAGGGAGACAGGCTGTCACACACAGGAGGGAGGGAGACAGGCTGTCACACACAGGAGGGAGGGAGACAGGCTGTCACACACAGGAGGGAGGGAGACAGGCTGTCACACACAGGAGGGAGGGAGACAGGCTGTCACACACAGGAGGGAGGGAGACAGGCTGTCACACACAGGAGGGAGGGAGACAGGCTGTCACACACAGGAGGGAGGGAGACAGGCTGTCACACACAGGAGGGAGGGAGACAGGCTGTCACACACAGGAGGGAGGGAGACAGGCTGTCACACACAGGAGGGAGGGAGACAGGCTGTCACACACAGGAGGGAGGGAGACAGGCTGTCACACACAGGAGGGAGGGAGACAGGCTGTCACACACAGGAGGGAGGGAGACCGGCTGTCACACACAGGAGGGAGGGAGACCGGCTGTCACACACAGGAGGGAGGGAGACCGGCTGTCACACACAGGAGGGAGGGAGACCGGCTGTCACACACAGGAGGGAGGGAGACCGGCTGTCACACACTGGAGGGAGGGAGACCGGCTGTCACACACTGGGAGGAGGGAGACCGGCTGTCACACACTGGAGGGAGGGAGACCGGCTGTCACACACTGGAGGGAGGGAGACCGGCTGTCACACACTGGGAGGAGGGAGACCGGCTGTCACACACTGGAGGGAGGGAGACCGGCTGTCACACACAGGAGGGAGGGAGACCGGCTGTCACACACAGGAGGGAGGGAGACAGGCTGTCACACACAGGAGGGAGGGAGACAGGCTGTCACACACAGAAGGGAGGGAGACAGGCTGTCACACACAGGAGGGAGGGAGACAGGCTGTCACACACAGGAGGGAGGGAGACAGGCTGTCACACACAGGAGGGAGGGAGACAGGCAGTCACACACAGGAGGGAAGGAGACAGGCTGTCACACACAGGAGGGAAGGAGACAGGCTGTCACACACAGGAGGGAAGGAGACAGGCTGTCACACACAGGAGGGAAGGAGACAGGCTGTCACACACAGGAGGGAAGGAGACAGGCTGTCACACACAGGAGGGAAGGAGACAGGCTGTCACAGTAGAAGAGATAGAGGCTTGAGGGTAGGAAGTGGACACAAAACCTGTCACACATAAGGAGGAGGAAACACCACACTAGGGTGGGAGACATAAGATGCCAGATGCCATGAAGGGTAGGGGACATGGAACACTAGTACACAGGGGAGCAAAGGCTCAAGGACAAAGGTTGACATATACAGGGAATGGAGTTGGGAGGTGGTCACTTGCAGCTGAGAGGGGAAAAGGCCATTACACGCATGGGAAGGCAGGATGTCACTTAATTATGAAAGTGTAAGACAGTCTGGCACATGCAAGTCAGAAGGGGAGGCAGGCTGTCACTTGCAGGAGAATGGGGTGGGGAGACAGACTGTCACAATCAGAAGAGAGAGAGTGGGGGAGGCAGGTTGTCACACGTAGAAGATACTACAGTATGGAGTATAAAACGATGACAGTATTTTTTTTTAATATAACAGTATACATACACAGGCAAACTCAGATATCGCCGCCAGTGTACTGAAGTTTATATGTACCTCTGTGCTGTGGTCAGATACATACTGCAGGTTCTTCTACTGAATGATGCTGCTAGGTTATGTAAGCCAGGCTGAGCAGCTGTTTAGTGCTGGTACAGTCAGTGGCTATGGCCGGCAGACCTGTGTGTGGTGCTGAACCAGGAGAAGAGGCCCCCATGCTGCTTCAGGTGCCAGACTATAGATAGACAGTAAAAAGTTAGACAATGTCTAGATAAACACCAGATGTTACACAGTCAATAGGTCAACTGGGACAAAAGGTCGACAGGGACAAAAGGTCAACATATAAGAAGGTCGACAGGTACAAATGGTCAACGTGGCCAAAAGGTCGACACAAAATTGTCCGACACATGATTTTTAAATATTTTTTTTTTTTTTTAGACTTAGACACTTACTGGAGGGTTAGGGTTAGGCACTTACCCCGACGGTTAGGATTATTCACCAGGAGGGAGGGTTAGGCACTTACTCGCACTAGAAGGGACGGTTAGGGTCAGGCACCTACCCCGACGGTTAGGGTTAGGCACCAGGAGGGGAGGTTAGGGTTAGGCACCAAGGGGAGGGTAGGATGAAGATTAGGGCTAAAAAACAATAAATAAAAAATGTGTCAACCTTTTTTGTGTTGACCATTTTCATGTCGACATTTTGTACCTGTTGACCTTCTTACATGTCGACATTTTGTCCCTGTGGACCTTTGTCCTAGTCGACCTATTGACTGACTAACATCTGGTGTCTATCTAGACATTGTCTAACTTTTTACTATCTATCTGTTAATCCACACCCACTGCTTCCCCCTCAGTGTCCCAGGCATAACCTCTATATCATGCTTGTCTAAAGTGACAATTCCTCACGAGTTTCCTAATCTACAACTCCGCCCACTGTCACGAAATCCAATTTCCTTTTGGCTGTTATGTCATGGGGAAAGCCATTTGTGTGACAGCTTCCATAGCTCCGGGAATCCTCTCTTTGGTTTGCTACTTTAACTACAGGGAAGGCTCGCGCTGCTATATGCAGGACTCGGAGGTGGGCACATAGTGCAGACAGTGGGCTGATGGTCACGACGCTGTCAGGCTCTAGCAGGATTTTTTTTCCTATCTCCAGTATGTTAACAAAAAAAATTTCACTGAGCCCTACAGGTACATCAGCCCATCAGGATTTTTCCCGGTAAATTCTATGGCCAATCCACCCTGCAACTAGTCCTATCAGCAGCAAGAGATACAATGGTCCTCTTGGCAGCAAGAGTTACACTAGTCCTCTCTACAGCAAGAGCTACACTAGCCCACCTGCCAGCAAGAGTTACACTAGTCCTGTCTACAGCAAGAGCTACACTACCCCACCCACCAGCAAGAGTTACACTAGTCCTGTCTACAGCAATAGCTACACTATCCCACCCGCCAACAAGAGTTACACTAGTCCTGTCTATAGCAATAGCTACACTAGCCCACTCGCCAGCAAGAGTTACACTAGTCCTGTCTACAGCAATAGCTACACTAGCCAACTCGCCAGCAAGAGTTACACTAGTCCTCTCTACAGCAACAGCTACACTAGCCCACCAGCCAGCAAGAGTTACACTAGTCCTCTCTACAGCAATAGCTACACTAGTCCACCAGCCAGCAAGAGTTACACTAGTCCTCTCTACAGCAATAGCTACACTAGCCCACCAGCCAGCAAGAGTTACACTAGTCCTCTCTACAGCAACAGCTACACTAGCCCACCAGCCAGCAAGAGTTACACTAGTCCTCTCTACAGCAACAGCTACACTAGCCCACCAGCCAGCAAGAGTTACACTAGTCCTCTCTACAGCAATAGCTACACTAGTCCACCCGCCAGCAAGAGTTACACTAGTCCTTTCGCCCGCAAAAGTTACAGTAGTTCAATCGGCAAACAGGTGGTACACAAGTCCTCTCAGCAGCAAGAGTTACAGTTGTCCTCTTGGCAGCCTAAGTTAAAATAGTACTCTCTACAGCAAGTCTTACAGTAGTCCTCGTGGCAGCAGGTGTTAGGCTAGTCCTCTCAGCAGCAAGAATTACAATGGTCCTCTCTACAGCAAGCGTTACACTAGTTCTCTCAGCAGCAAAAGTTACAAGGGTCCTCTCATTCAGCAGGAACAGTTACAATGGTCCTCTCTACAGAAATAAATCAATTTATTTTTTCCACCTCTGAGAAAAAATAACAAACAAACAGTCACGGGGCGGATTTTTTTTGCCCAAACCGCTATGAATGCATCTAATGGCAGTCTGGGGCTCAGAAGCCTGATATCCCTTGAATTAATGTGATGCCTTTTATGATAATA